>PVJX010001508.1:0-159735 GCA_004027295.1 Dolichotis patagonum
AAAAAAAAAAAATATATATATATATATATATATATATATATATATATGGAAAAGAAAGTGCTCTAAAGGATATAACTGCATGTATGTTTAATTGTGTAAGATAGATGACCACATTACTGTTTTTGTTGGATTGTTGAGCAGAACTGTTATGATGGCAGTATGTAACTTATCAAGTGGTAATTTCTTAGTGTTTTTGTTTTGTTGTTGTTCTTGTGGTTATTTTTTGCCTTTGGAATTCTGTATTGATGCTACTCTTTTTCTGTTTTGTTTGGTTGTTTTCTTTTTTGTTTTTCTCTTTAAATAAAAAAATACAGCGAGACTGAGTGAGTGTCCTTTGTTTCTAGAAGGGGAGGGATGCTGCTAGCATGGGTGGCCAGTCTTTGAGGCAGACAGGAGTGGCCTGACACATACACGCCCATGAAGTGAAGCCTGAGCTGGCCACTTGGGCCATGAGTCTGCACAAGTTATGAGCACGCAGGCTAGAAGGCTTGGGGTGGGCAGGGTTGGGGACACAGGGATGGGACTGGGGACAGGGACAGAGACAGGGATAGGCAGTCAGGGTGAGGACATGGATCTGTGATGCTACAGTCATTTACAGAGCAACAACTCCTGTCTCTTGACAGAGTAGGGAGGCTGAGGAGGGCAGTGGCCCACCCTATGGGGAGGAGGACATCTCGCTGCAGAGAGGAGGTTCTGCCACTGGCTCCCTGTGTGACCTTGGGGAAGCCTTGGGCTGTTGTCAGATGTTGGCATTGTTGGATCCTGGAGTAGAAAAAGAACATTAGTGGGAAAAGTGGTGAAATCCCAGCGAATTCTGTCGTATTGCTGATAGCTCACATCAATGTTAATGGCTTAGTTTTGATAAAGGCACCGTGTTTATGTAAGATGTTCCCGTTAGGGGAAGCTGGGTGAAGGATAATTGGGAACTTTCTGTGCTATCTTTGTGGCCTGACTATAAATCTGAAGTTATTTCAAAATAGAAAGTTAGAATTTTATAAGAAAGAGAGGGAAGCAGATGTTGCCTATGTATACACCGAATTCACTTCCGGTGCTGTGGCTTGTGTGTCCGTCTCATGTGGGTCGGAGAGAGGGGCTGCGACAGGGGGTGGGTGATGGGCTAACCCCAGCTGAAGCAGAGGCCCAAGGCGTCTTCATGGGGAACACTGCCCCCAAGTACTCCAGGTTGAGTCTCAGGGTCAGCGCCCACCTTGGCCGACTCCATTTCTAGGTCCAGTCGTAGAACAAGTGTGTATTCATCCATCTGCTGGTCGCAGTGAGTCACACCAAATATGCCCCTGAACACCAAATGTGATCCACCATAGAAGGGGAGAGAAGATGAGGTCGTGTGGGGAAGAGAGAGGCTCAGCGACTTGTCCAGCCCCACCCCATGCACGAAGTGCAGAGCAGCATCTTCCCAGGAAGGACTCTGTATTTTGGGCTCCGGGGTGACGTCAGGATACAGTCTGGAAGGTGAGGTGTAAATAGCAATGTGTCATCCAGTGCTACCTGGAACACGATCAGCTCTAAAGTGCATGCAGTGGGAGCACAGAGAAGAGGGCAAGCTTCTCTTTAAATTCTGTGAAGCACTAAGACTGCACCATAAATGAAGTGGCTTGAGTCAGAAAATTTGGTTCAAATCCCAGCTTTGCCACTAAAATTGCTGTGTGACCTTGGGTGACTTATTTAACCCCAATTTGCCTGTTTTTTCCTCTGAAAAACGGGAATAAATTTTATCTGGCTCAAAATAGTGATACAGGATTAAAAGATATCATTTAAATGAAAAGGCATTAAATAAAAGAGAGACATGGCACAGAAAACCATAATTCTGGTTTGTTTTTTCTTTTTAATCCTAAGAAAAAGTGAAAGTAACTGAGTGAGGAAACCTAACTTTTTTTTTTAAATGCAGGATTGTTATATAAATC
Organism: Dolichotis patagonum; assembly: GCA_004027295.1. NCBI lineage: Eukaryota > Metazoa > Chordata > Mammalia > Rodentia > Caviidae > Dolichotis > Dolichotis patagonum. The sequence goes on from PVJX010001508.1 coordinate 1,923, forward strand.
ATGGCACCACTGATTAATGAAATACAAGCAGCCACTTGAAATGAAGACTAGGCAGCAATACCAAAAATGATTACAACCCTGTGTTAAGAGAAAGGAACCAAGTCAGAGATGCCCCAGTTCACCCATGTGCACAACAGATGCCTGGAGAAGATGCTAGAAAGAAATCCACCCAAATACTCAAGAGTGGTTGGGTCAGGTGGCTGTCTTATTTTCCAAATGTTCTCAACATATGTTACACTTATAATAAAAAATTTTATTTAATAAAAAAATTCCCCAAACCACAGCAGGAACAATTAGGTATGAGAAGTGGAGCGTTGGTGGGAGAGAAATAGGTGGGGCAGGGGGCGGAGGGCTGAGCCACACCAGGGCCATGGGGACGGGACAGGGAGGGGATAGCAGCAGCGTCTGAGGTGGGGAAGCTCAGTCCCCAGGCTGTGGCCACCATGGGTGGTGGGGCCGGGCACAGGCTCCCCTGGGTCTCCCTCCAGCATGGGGCAGACAGGAGAGGCGGGTGGCCTGGAGTTTGTGGGGACAGCAGGGCTCTGGAATCCACAGCTGATGCCGCACAGGGAGGCTACTCAGTGCTGTGCCCGGGACTTCCTCGTCTGCTGTCACAGTCAAGGGCATCTTCAGGGGGCAGCACCCCGGAAGGCTCCAGGCTTCTGGAGGAAGAGCAGGCCTGTCCCCTGCCTGCCCTTGTCTGTGTGCCTCTGCTCCAGGGCAAATTTCCTTGTTTCTCCTCCCTTCCCAGACCATGTGGCCTGCAAGAGCAAGGCCAGCCACATTGGCAGTGTCACAAAACAACAGATTTTAATGGAAATCACACAGTAAGGAGGGAGGTGGGAGGCTGCAGTGGGGGCAGGGTGGCATGGCCCATGTCATTCCCTCCAGCCTGGGCAGTCCCTGATGCCCTGTCCCCCACACTTAACAGCAATTCTGGCAAGAGGGCAAGGTTTCTGTGGCCCCTAGTCCAGCACGGCTGCAGCACGAAGGGCTGCCTGGGAGTCCAGTGAGGGTGCGGGTGGTGTAAGCAGAGCTTGGGACACAGGTAGGGATGAGGCAGCAGAAGAAAGTGTTGCTTAAGCCAGAATGATTCCCAAGGTCCCCCAAGAAAGGGCTGTTTGTCTCCTGGATTGTGGCACAGGGATTGGAGGGAGAGTCTCCCCCTAATACGGCCTGGTACCACCGAGAGGGGCACAGGGTAGAGCAGGTGCCAGCCTGCGACAGGCAGGTATGTCAGTGGCACTACGGCTGGCTTTACCGCCAGGACAGGGGCAAGGAATGGGGTACAGAGTGGTGTTTGTGGGATAGGCCCAAAGTCCCTAAGTCCCCCAGTGCCATTCCCTGATGAAGATATTGTCTGGCCTGAGCACCTGGTCTACCTGCCCACCACTCCTTCCCCTCAGACACCAGGGGTCCCTTATTTAGCCTCTTTTAATGTTCCCACGGCCACCTTCACTGCTTGGAACACAGCCCAGTCCATCTAGGAAAAAGACGACAAAGAGCTTTCAGTCACGTGCCGAGGCCCCCTGGCTCCCCGCACCCAAGGCCAGCCTTCCTCTCCACAGGCATTTGGCTGCCTGCTTGGCAGGGCTGAATCTGCCCTGCCCACTGATGTCGTGCCCAGGGGCACTTGGACAGCACACTCAGCCTGCTGGCCAGTGTCACACTCACTTGGGCATAAAGCAGGCGGCACTCGGGGGGCAGGCTGGGTCCCTGGTAGCAGAGCTGAGCAGAGAGGGCAGCGGTCTCGGGGGACAGGAAGTGCTGGGTGACACTGACTGTGCTCACCAGGCCTTGCACCTGTGCCAGGGAGGAGGTGGGCATGAGGGTCAGTCATGGTTCGAGGTCACACATCTCCCTACCCCCTTGCTCCTGAGCTCTGCTCCCTGTGATGAACCCCACCAACTCTCAGGGACAGAAGCCCTAGATGCAGCACCAGGCACCCCACAGGTCACAGCCAAAACCAGGCCAAAGGTGCACCAGAGAGACAGGTCCCCCCATCAGCACCCTGCAGCCAGACGGGATCTCTGACTCTACGACCCCTCAGCCTCTCGTCTCTTCTTCCCGAGTGGGCCGGGCCGCAGCTCTCGGCCCTGCTAACTCTCAGGCACAGAGATGCTGCCTGGTCCTGGGGGTGATCTTGTTGCTGAAAGCCCCATCTCTCCACAGAGCCTCCCCGCCAGGAAAGCACCTGGTGGGGCGCCCCGGCGGGCACCAGCACAGCCTCTCCAGGGGCCTGCAGCAGGGTCCAGCAGCTCACACCCCACTCTTCCCGCAGGCGCCGCCGCAGCCCTGCATCCAGGTAGCAGCTGCCCGGGGCGCCGGGCTCCAGGGTCCCTGCCCCAGCCGGGCACACCTCAAAGAAGAGAAGTCTAGATAAGCCGGGTGCTGGGGAGGGCAGAGCAGGGCTGCAGGAGAGCAGGGGCAGGGGCCTCACAGAAGCTGGGGAGCAAGAGATAGTTGGAGAGGTCAAGTTTGAAAGGACAAGCAGGGGAGGGCATGGGTGGGAGAGAGAGGGCTGGTGGTGAGGGGCCGAGGCAGCACAGCTTAATAGGACAAACACCCGGCTGGAAGGAGCTTAGAGGAAAGGATTAAGGGTGCTCCAGCTGGGGGTCTAAATCCCTGCTTTTCCCGGGCTGGATACCCCTCATAGCCTCAGTGGCCCTGAACTGCCCCCACGCCCCACCCTTGGTACCCCTTTCTCCAAAACCCAGGCAGATGTTCTGCAGAAGCCCCATTCATAAATTGTCTACACCATGAGCTCTTCACCTGGAGCCTGGTGTGCTAAACTGGGTGAGCAGGTAGCTGTGTCTCCCTGGAGACCGCCCAGTCAGTTAGTAACCTCTGGGACCAGAAAGGGCAAGCCTGCCCAGGAGCTCCAGTTCCCAATGGGTGGACAGTCTTGTCTGTCCAGGCCGGGGCTTCCACAGCTGACACAGCTACAGAAGCTGTCACCAGCCCAACCGGAGCGGGAGCTGCTAGGCAGGCCGGGACCCGTGAGGCCAGAGGAGGTGTGCAGGGCAATGCCTGCAGAGGTGAGCGCTCGAGTCATGTTCTGGCTGGCCACTAACTCCGCCCAATTCAGCTAAGACCTGGTCATGGTCCCTGGACTATGAGACTGAGCTGGGGAGGCTGGTGGACCGAAATCAAACCGGAGCCCAGGGGAGTCCCAGCCAAGTGCCAAGCATCCTTTGCCCCAGTCAGGCCCATCCTGGGTCTACAGCAGTGTTTCTCAGGCCACCCGTCGAGAATGTGCTCTGCAGAGTTCCCACTGCCAGCTGCTCCCAGACCAGACAAGGCCAGCTGCCTGTGACAGTGTGCTGCTTGTCCCAGCATCTGGGTGCACATCTGCGGATGTGTGCGCCTGTGGGCCAGGATGGAGATGGGGTCCAGGACAAGGCCCTGGCATCTGCACGTCTGTGTGTGTGCCCGTCTTAGTGGGTGACACTTGTGGAAGTCTTTTCTCTGGAAGACTGGGCTCAGCTAGACTTTAAAGCCTTTTTGTTGTTTGTTTTGAGACAGGGTGTCATTATGTAGTCCAGGCTAGCCTTGAGTTCACTATGTAGCCCAGGTTGACCTCGAACTGAGATTCTCCTGCCTCAGCCTCCCAAGTGCTATGAATACAAGCATGTTGCCACTTTGCCCAGCTTCACCCTAACGGTAACCTTGCTCTCTCACCTACCCTGCCCTTCTGAGCTTTCTGCCTCTGACTCACTTTCCAGCCTCTTTTCCCTCCCCTGCCCCCTATCATGGCTGGGTCCCTCCCTCCACCTGTCAGCCTGTCTCCCTCAGCCATCTTCCTGTAAGTCTCCCCTTATAGGATGGAACCATGGAAAGGGAAGCAGCAGGGCCCCCCTTGACTTTCTGCCAGCACCCCCACCCCAAAGCCCAGGAAGGGAGGCTGCTGCGCCCACAAGAAGCACAGGGTAGTAATAGGGTGGGAACAGACATGAGCTCAGATCCCAGCTCCTCCACTGAGCTTTGGTTTTCTTGTCAGCAATGTGGGACAGCAGCTGTTCCCATCTAGGGGCAGCAAGGGACCACTGGCCAAGGCCCTTAGGACAACGCCCAGCCAGCACCCACTGTCGCCCATCTCACCCTGAAGGCTGGATCTTCCTGCTGTGCCTTCCTACTCCTCTCAGCCCCGACACAGACTTGGGGTCCCTTCTGTGGGCTGCCTTCGTGAGTAGGGGCTGTGCAGCTCTCCGGAGGGGATGGGGTGGGAAACGAGCAAGCGGGGACCACATACTGCCAGGCTGGGTGGGCGCAGGGGGAGGGCTTGAGGCTCCCTCCTCACCATCTGGAGAAAGCGGCGGATGCGTTGGGCGTCCTGTGCCCGAAACACGTGCCACACAGTGCTGACCTGGCTGCCCGGAGACCAGAGTCCCTCCCCGTCCAGGCTGGAAAGGAGGTCTGTGGGAGAGACTCAATTCAGGTGCATCCAGGGCATCATATGAGACGGACTGTCACTTTGATGGTGTGCCCTCTCTCCTGTCCCCATCTGGGGACCCACCTTTCTGTGCCCGGTGCCAGGCAGGCAGTGGTGCCTCTGCATGCACCAGTACACTGACCAGGTCAGCCACCTCCACACACAGGTTCTTGGTCCCCAGGTGTCCACGGTTCGGGCTCACACCTACATGAAGGTAGAAATGGGGTAAGAGAAGCACTTGTGTCTCCAGGACCTTAGCTTTGACACCCGAGTGTCCCAAAGATGACAGGGATGAGGTGGGACAGGGAGCAGGCAGGAGTGGCAGGCACTCACCATGGGCCGCCCAGATCTGGGGCTCCAGCGAATGCAGGGTGAGGCCCGGTGGGAGGTACGAAGCCAGGTTGAGTTTCCCGTGGTGGGCACAGTACTCTGGGAGTGGCAAGCTGGAGGACAGGTTCTCCACCCTGTGGGTGGCAGGGGTCACATTCAGTGGGTCCAGCCCAGGCACAGAAACCCCCCCCCCCACATTGTTGGCTTCACTCCCAGAGGGCAAGCTGCAAGTGCTGGGGGTCACTCAGCAGGAGTGGAGGTGAAGACGGAGGGCAGGGGTGAACATGGAGGGGCTAGGGCTGGGGAGCACGGCTGGTCCTCCAAATCCCACACACCTGCTGGCATCCTCATCTCCCAGAGCTCGGTGCAGCAGGAGTACGGAGCCCTCATCTGACTTTGGGCGACCTGGGGGAAGGCACAGAATGCCCTTGGCCCCTGGCGGAGCTCCAGGGCTGGCAGCAGTTCCTGCTCTCGTCCTGCTTCCAGTGCCACTTGGATCACTCCGGGGTCCTCTTGACACCCCAACCCTCGGGCTCATGCACCCAGTTCCCTGTAGTCTACATCAGGAATACTTACTCTCAGGCCGGGAGAATCCCTCCCAGAAGACCGCACTGTCCAGGCCGGTGGGCTGTGGGGGCCCAAGGGCAGTCAGTGCCTGCACCTGGCCTCCAAGCGCCCCAAGAGCTTCCATCCCCCACAGGCCACCTTGCAGCGTCCTCTGGATCCCTGACACCAACACGGGCTGCAGTGAGGAGAGAAGGGGGACACAGGAGGATGGAGGGAGCCCTACTGGCCAGATGGGGGCTGCTGGAGTGGCTCCAGCTCCTCAGACCCAGGCCCTAGCGGGAGGGGAGGCCGGCTCACCTGGCCCTGCCTCCAGTGTTCCTGAAACAGGTGGAAGCAGCGCTGAGGCCTGGGCTCCTGCAGCCACAACAGGGCCCCAGGAAGAGGCAGCCGGGGCCGCACCGGAGACAGGGACAAGCCTAGGCCCTTGCGAAGGCCTGGTCCGCCTCGCAAGCCCGGCCCCAGGGCCTTCTCCTGGATCTTCCGCTCCACCACCTGCGCAATGATGCTGTCTAGGATGTTGGTGATGCGATCATCCTGCAGGAAAGGAGGGACAGGAGGCTCAGGACTGGTCAGGCCCCACAAAGAGGACCGACCAGCCTCAGGACCCCAGGTTCCCAGCCTCCCACCAGCCCTTGCTCACACTGGGCAGGGCCGGTGTGACGGGGGCGAAGGCCATGTGGATGCGCTCATGCCCCAGGCAGAGTTTGACAGCAGTGGAGGCCAGCAGTTCACAGAGAGAGGGACAAGGCAGGGGCCCTCGGCTGGCTTGGTCCTCTGCTGGGGTCTCAGTAGAGTCTGGCGTCTCTGCAGTCAGGGAGGAACATGGTGAGGGCTTCCTGTGTTGTCCCCATGTTCCCCTGGACAGATGGCTCCCCTCATGTCCTGGCCAGTCTACTCTGTCCTCCTGGCATCTCCCTTCCACTGAGCTCTGGGGCCCTCTCCTTCCCACAGCGCTGTTAAAGGCAGCTCGGAAGCCTCTGAAGGGGGGAGGGTGTGTGTGTGGGAGGGCTCGCCCCAGGGCAGTGATGGAGATTGTTGGCTGTAGGTGAGAGGGTATTTGCCAAAGCAATCCAAGCCGCTCCCAGAGACTCCTACTGCTGCCCTCCCATCTCAGCCTCCAGCTGGCACCATCCAAGGGGGGCAGGGAGCCACTCACCCTCTTTGATGTCCTTGGTCCTGTTGGAATCTCCATTGCAGGAAGGTTGTGGAGTTGGGGGAGTTTTCTCTGTTGACTCCTTCTGTTAAACCCACGCACCACCCCCCAGTCCAGCCAGAGATTTAAAAAATGATAGACACAATTCAACTCAACCTATAAGAATTAATGCAGGACACTTGTAGGCCTTCAAATTGTGTGCACAAGGGCAAAGTGTTACAGCACATAATGTTAGGAAGGATAAAGTTGTGCATGGACTTTACTGAATGGTACAATGTATACTGAAATAAATGTGAATAAATAGATAAATGCAAAAAATAGATGACTGCAAAAAACATGTCAAAATGTTGATTATGGCACAAGAGGTCCCATTATTTTAATTAATTAATTTTTTTTTTTTTTGCTTTTTCCCTTGTACTTGCCTATGTTTTCCAAATTTTCTACAATGGGTATGTGGCAAAAGTGAGTATGTGCCACTCAGGGTGCATTTAGTGAACTTTTTCTTTCCTTTTTTTTTTTTTTTTGACACAGGGCTTAACTGTGTAGCTCAGGCTGGCCTTAAACTCATTATGTAGCCCAGAATGGCCTCAAATTCGAGGTGATCCTCCTGCCTCAGCTTTGAGAGTACCGGGATTATGGTTGTGTGCCATGATGCCTGGGTAATGAACTGTTTCTTGAATGGATAACTTACATCATAAAAACATGAACTTCATAACAACCTTGAACAGTGTATGCTGAGCACAGGCACTATGCGGTAGGTACTCAGGGTACATAGTAGGAGGACAGACACATTACCAAAAGAGCCCATGGCTGGGGGTGTGGCCACACCCTTCAGCATCTCTAGAAGGAGGTGCAAGTGCTGAGCTAGAAGATACATAAAGGAGGCCAGGACTCCAGGCACAGAAAGCGTGAGGACTTCTGGTAGAGATGTAGGGAGGAGGGGGCAAGTGCTAGTGTGGGCTGCAAGGGTTCTAATTCCCAGGAGAAGGAAGGATGTGGCCTGATTCCCTGGGTTCCATGTTCCTCTTCATCCAAACCCTTGCAAAAAAGGCCAGCCATTTGCAAGCACCTGCTCCATCTTGGGGCCCACCTACAAGTCCTGGGCACCTTGGCCACACTGTTTCTTACCTGCTGTCCCCCAGCCCCTGGGGCCCACACCCGGGCATCAGCTTGGCAGAGACAGTGCCCTCGAATGTCAAACTTGGCCCAGACCTGGTGCATTGCGGTGCTCAGTTCTGCCAACACTGAGGTGGAGAGAGAGAGACAGAGTTTGGTGATGCGAGCAGGACAGACGCTTGACCTCTCCAAGGGGGAGGGCGTAGCACCAGGGTCAAACTCAGCCAGACAGGAAGCTTGTTTCCCTCAGGACCCGCCCACTGCATGCCTCACCCCTCCTGCTGGCTCACCCTGGCTGGAGACAAACTGGGTCAGCACCAGGGAACAGGCAGTGTGCCCAGCCTCCCGAGCACACTCCTCCAGGGACTGCTCCTGAGAGCCTGCAGGGTAGGAGGGAGAAGCTGCAGATCAAGAAAGCACAGTAACCACAGGTTAAGGTCAGGGAAGAAAGCCCAGGACATGATATTTAAATCAGGGCTCAACAAGCCATTAAGCTGGATGTGGTGGCACATGCCTATAATCTCAGCACTCTGGGAGACTGAGGCAGGAAGATGCAAGTTAGAGACCAACCTGGGCAATTCAACAATTTAGCAAGGTTCTGTCTTAAAATTAAAAAAAAATTAAAATTAAAAGGCTGGGAACATCACTCAGTACAGAGGCCTTGGGTTTAGTCTCTAAACCCAAAAAATTCCATGAAGCTTCTACTTCCCAAGAAACTTGGGTACCTAGTGACACTGGACCCTGCACAGCTCAGAGGTTTCACATGCTTGGATGTTTTGCAAGATGGTCATATGGCAGACAGTGTTCTGATTCCGGAATTCTTTTTTGGCCATGTCCATCAGGACACTGGGACACTTCGAGACCTCAGGTGGGCAAGGGGAGCCAAGAGGGAGAAAGCTGAGAATGATGGCAAGAATAGGATGGAATCAGAAGACGAGCCTGGGTCCTGGCCGCAATGTTTACTAGCTCTGTGACCTTGCACGAGTCACTTAACCTCTGGGTTTTTCTCATCTGGAAAAGGGAGGCAATGATACCCGCCTCAGCGTGTTACAACAGGTTTTAAAAGGAGCAAGCTGAGTAAAGTAAGAGGCCTAAAGCAGGCTCCCAACTTCCGTTAAGGGTGGGAGAGGACACAAAGCCCTCTGTTCTGCGGAGAGGGAAAGGTCTGCTCTACGGGCCAGTGGGCAGTGGTGGCTAAGGCTGGAGCTGGGCTGGGGTGGGGCGAGGTAGCCCCCATATGGCAGCACCCTCTGGAGCCAGCGGTCCTGCCTCACCTCCCTTGCTGCCCGGTTCCTACCTGCCTTCTCCTTGGCTTTCCCCGCACCAGCCACACGCCCACAGGCCACACACAGCCGGTGGCTGCAGCGGGGGCATCTCCAGTGGGTGTTGAAGAGTCCATGGTGGCAGCGGCTACAGCAGCGTGGGGTACCCGGGCTGTCCTCTGTCACAGCTGGCCCCTGGCCTGCTGAGTACAGAAAAAAGCAGGGTCAGAAGGCTGAAGGTGATGGCCCTTTGAAGAGCTCAGCCTCCAGCTAGAGAGGGAGAAGCCAGAAGTTTCTACCAAGCACAAATGGGGAAAGGAGACAGGGACAGATCTTGGCCAGTCCCTTCTTGGTACTCAACAGCCACATCTAGGGTAAGGCCACCTCACCAACAAGTCCCCCAGGACCCCATCCTGCCTGCCTTCCCCTGGCCCAGGGATTTCCTCACTGAGCCTCAATTACTAATCCACACCACTTCGGGCACATTTGTCTACCTCCCTCCCTCCCAAGCCCTATGTGTTACCAGAAATGTAAAGGCACACCACTATTTAGGTGGCCTGTCCCTTAGGGAACTCTATATAGAAGAGGAAGACACTTCCAGGGGCCACCCCTGTCCTTACGTAAAGGAATGGATTCTGTGAAGAGCCAAGTTTCGGACTAGGTTGTGGCTGGTAGGTGGGAAAGCTGTCACTGAGCACGCATTCGACAAACACCTGACTATATCCCAGGTGGGCACAGGGGACCCACAGACCCAACACGAAGGCGTCTGAAAGGTGGGGCTGCTTCAGCAGTGGACCCAACAGATGAGTAAGTTTTCATGCATCAGGTAGGAAGGGAGGAGCAGGGCATTCCAGACTGAAGGCACAGCGGGTGCCAAGGCCCCAGGGGACCAACAAGCTTGAGTGATCCAGGAAAAGAAGGATGGTGGTGTGTGTGCCGGGAATCCAGGCTGGGGGTGGCCAGAGCTCACAGGAGCCCCTGAAGAAGTTAGAGGGCTGCCTTTGCTGAGGAAGAGGAGCCACCAGGAATCACTCAGAGAGTTACAGGCAGCCAGGCCGGGTGTTTTCTCTACGACAACCACTCTGGTACTGTGAGAAGCTGCCAGAGGCTTCCCAAGCCCATGATCCACCCCAACCAGCCTTCCCTGGTCATCAGGGTCCCCAGAACCCACCCATTACCTCCCAGGGTTCTTGCAGGCACTCGTCTCAGCCCGGTTTTCCCCACAAGCCCTGAAGCTCTCAGAGCACTGGGTTGTACCAGGTTTTACATGTCCCAGCATCCTGCCCCTGCCCCACCCAGGCCAGAAACTTCAGTGTTGACTAAGAGCCCAAGTCAGGTATAAGGACAAGGCAGGGTGGGAGCTCCTCTGAGGTCATGGTAGGCCTGGGAACCTGCAGGTTGGCCCCTGCGCAGGCGCAGGAGGGAGTTCCGACTCACCTTCACGCTGGGCCCAGGCCAGGGCCTCCCGCTCCCTGCGTAGCAGGCGGCACAGGCGGTCCCCCAAACCACTCAGCAGGTGCTTGGCAAGGCCCATGCTGAGCAGGTTGGAGCCAGACCCTCCTCTCTCCTCAGAGTCTTCCTCCTGCTGCAGCTCAGCACACAGAGGTGGTCTGCAGATGGCAGAGGAGCATGAGGAAGGCCCTCCCTGAGGAGGGGAGAGGATTCTTGGCAGCAAGGGTCGCACTCACCTCTGTGCTTCCTGGGAGTGGCAGGCCAGTGCTCCCACCTCTCCAGCTGCCTGGGCACAGCTTTGGCATTGAGTGACACCTGCCAAGAGAGCCAGGCCAGGTGTGCCCTGAGGCCTGGGGTCCTGGAAGCTGGCTCTGCCACCTTGGGGTTCTGAGGGGACAATGCAGCTGGTCAGAAGTCTGAGTTTTGAGGCTCCTGTCCACCCTAATCTTAGTATCCACTCAGCCCACACACAGCCTAGCCAGTCCCCCGCCCCAGTCTGTGAAGCATCATGGGAACCGGCGAGAGGGCCCCAGGTTCACACACATGCTGTGCCATGACTTAAGGCTGCCCTGGCACAGACTGATGCCCAGGGAAGCGGTTGTCTAGGATGTCGAGCCCAAGGCTTTGCACAGCTGAGGCAATGGTCTTCACACAAGTGCAGGATCCAGCCAGTGTAGACTTTGGATAGCTCCGCTGAGGGCTTAGTAACACTGCTGGCTGCATGACAAAGTGCAAAGACAATCCAGAGTGGATATAGATGGATGGACGGAGGGTGCTGGGAAATGAGAAGGCCAGTTTCAACACAGGCCACAGGTGCAGTAACCCAAGAAGACAAGCAAGCCAACAACTTCCCAGTCCAGACTATGGTGAGGCCCAGTGCAGACAGACATGTGCCAGCTGCAGGGGCACTGGGCGATGCCACCGGGATGGTGCATGAGACGCAGGCTTAGCAGCACAGTCATCCTGAAGAGCCAAAACTGAGGCTGGCAGTGACGGGACCCTCAGTGGAGGGCAGGGTGGCAGAGGACCATAGGATATGGCCACAGTCTTAATAGTCCAAATGACCTTCGTGATCCAGTGGACCAACACAGGCAGGACAGGGAGTCCTTCCAGAGACAAAAATGCCCAAGCCAGATTTGTGGCACAAAAAAAAATCAGAGCAGTGAACATTTATGGAACGTCTAAGTGCACAGACTCTTCAGTGTCCTTGATGGCACTTGTTACGGTAGTCAGGCCTGGGAGCAGTCTTCACAAGGTCAGCACCGTCTTTATGTCCATTTTATAGATGAACTGAGGCTTGGAGAGCTGAAGTCACTCACATAAGGTCACATGGCTGCTGATCAGCAGAGTCGGGGCCCAGGCTCTGAACCACACCATTCACGGCACTGCCAGCAAAGCACCATGACTTGGCAGGGACAGAGGGAGACGGAAGCCTCTTGCTGGAATGCTCTGGCTGTAGATGCTGAGGTGCCCCAGAGCCCTTGGGATCCAGGCAGGAAACCTGACATCTGGGTGTGATCCACTGGTAAAGGGCCCATGCCTCCCTCCCACCCCCTGCAGAGCCCAGCCCCACCTCCCCTCCCTGCAGCCCTCTGCCCTCCTTACCTTTCTGCACATTCTGCTGTTCTGCCTCCACTTTGCTCCCTACTGATGCGTCCAGCACCTCCTGCCACCCTCTGGCCCCCTGGCCCATGGTGCCTGGGAAAGGGTCAGGTGGACGCTTGGGGGCTGGGCCACCCACGGCTCCCGGGATGTCCGGGCTGCCTGTTCTCTTGAGGGCCCGGAGCTGGGAAGCTGGGCTCTCCTCATCCCCAGGCCAGCCACTTGGGCACCCAAACTGCTCTGAGTGCCGTGTGAGCCACGTCTTCTTCAGTTTGGTGTGGTGGCTTGGTGCACAGGCCCTGGTGGGACCCACAGCCTTGCTCATTTCCTCGCTGGACTCAGCAGGCCCACTGGTAACTCTCTCCGGGCCCTCTTGGCACTTCCCGAAAGGACCAACATCCCCCTCTCGGGCGGGTGGGTGGGAAGAGCAACAGCCCCCCAGGGTGGTAGTAGGTCCAGGAGAGGGGCACCGTGGTGTGACAGGTGGTCCTAGCTGGTATCCCAAACTGCCACTACCCGGCACAGTCCAGACATTGCCAAGAGTATGGACCAGGCCAGGAGGACAGGTGGGCCAGGGGTTCCGAGGAACAGCATCTGAATGTCCCAGGAAAAGCGAGCAAAGATTCTTTGGCCTTCCAGCTCCTGGATTTCCCTCCCTCTGGTGGAGTGAAGGGCCTTCTGCCTCTTGGGCTCGTTGCAGAAGCCCTCCAGGGGCTGAGCCCAACAACCTAGGTTCCAGCGCTGCCAAGGAGGGCTCCTTTGCCAGCCTGAGAGTGCTCGGATCCTTGTGGTAAAAACTCTAGGAGAGGAGAAAGGGTTAAGCGAGTGTTGGTTTTGTTCCCAGTGTTTAAAGACAGGCAGAACTGACATCAGCATTGTCATCAATAAAACACTGCTGCTGCAAAACCACCACGGAGGAACTCACAGACTGGGTGATAAATGGTATCACCCTGAGTGCTCCAGCGGGCTCCCCACTGCTCCAAGTTCCTCCAGATTGCCCCCCCCCAACTTCACAATATAGTATTGGACTTCACAATACAGTAGCTAAGGGGCTAATGCTTGTCAAAGGACATTCCAGATGTATTTGGATTATTACTGCCCTGACCCATACTGGCTTTGCTATATTTTGTTTTTTAATTTTGAGATGGGGTCTTCCTCCATGTTGCCTAGAATGGCCTTGAACTTGTGATGCTCCTGCCTTAGCCTCCCAGAGTGCTGAGATGATAGGAGTGTGCCACCATGCCCAGCACCATATTAGTTTTTAAATATTTTAAAATCTCAAACTGGGAAGGGCATGCAGGTTGCCTATGGGGGAGGAGCCCAACATACAGGGTACAAGGTCACCTGCACATCCCACTTTCAGACAGAGAGGTCTTATTTGCCTGCCTGTCCTCTGCCCCAGGACAAGGCCACACACACCAGGGACAGAGCTTATGAGGCCTTGTCCTGGGTGGATGGCACTGGAGCTGATAGCTGCAAAGGCTGAGGGCAGGGAAAGGACCGAGGGACAGAGCTGCTCTGAGGGCTGACTGCTCAGGCTGACGTCAGGGCCAGGGACCGCTCTGAGCTGCCTATCTGAGTGTCAGGTAGGCACTGCCTTATCTTTTCATCAGAATGGAGGGGCGGACTGGTGCTGCCCTGGAAGCCTCCCTGAGGACCACTGAGCTACCTTGTATGGCTGAGCCCCAGGTGCCCGCTTCGCTCCGGCACTCACCTTGCTGCCTAGGCCAAAGGCAGAGGGTGCTTTGGGCTGGCCCCCAGAATACATCCAAGGGTGTGGAGCCAGTGGCCAGTCACATGGACGCTCTGGAGGCAGGCTGGACACTAGGTAGGGTGGCAAGCAGGTGGGCACCCAAAAGGGAGCTCGCTCCAGGATTTTGGTCTCCAGCAGAAAAGGGCAATGTAAGGGCCTGAAGGCCGCAGGGTCACTCTTGGGCTGCCCACCACTATGCTCAGGAATGAGGGGGCCATAGTGAGGTGGGCACACTGGCCCACAGAAGGCCAGTGGGTGGGCCAACATTGCCTCCTTCCAGCGCAGTCCATCCTTGCTGCCCAGCCAGCTGGCCTTCCTCTCCCCATTTTGGGGTCCCTCACCCTCCAGCAGTGGAATCGTATCCTTGGGGCCCTGGGGGAAGCCAGGGGGAAGCCAGGAGTCTGGGGCGCTCAGGACGCCTCTCCAGAAGGGAGCAGGCTCTCCCAGGCACAGTGACCCATGACGTAGGCCATCTCTTGGTGGAGTGCCCGGCTCCTGTCCCACGATGCCATTCTCAAGGACTGTCTTCTCCCAGGCAGAGGTGTCCTTCAGGAAGCTGGGCGTACTTGCCATCCCTCTCTTGCCCTCATGGGGCTCTCCCAGGAGGATCCCTGAAGCATAACCACCAAAGCATGAGCTCCTCGGGCACATGACCCAAGCACCTTACTGCTGGCACAGAATGGATACCATACTGGCAGCACCAAAGTTCAAACCAGTTGAGGCGAGTGCCAGTCCACAGCAAGGTGCCAAGCAGACTACCATATGTGGCCAGAAGGATTCTGCCTGAGATCCCTTTAACTCTGGCCCCCACCTGAATTTGGGGTGTTGAATTCAGCAAAGTCTGCCATTTCAGAGGTGACATGTTCTAGTCTCATTGAGCCAGGAACCTGGTCACCAGCTGAGGAGGAGATCAGGGAGCAAGAAGGTGGGAGGCCCTGACTCAGCCACCTGCTGGGTGACTTTGGGCAAGTCCTATCACCCCCTGAGCCTCAGGGAGCCCTGGTGTGAAGTGGGGCTTGGGTCTCAGAAGACAAACCACAGTGTGTCAGGGATGCTGCTTGCTTGCCCCAGCCCCCAGCCCTAGTCAAGCTTGCAGGGCCGGGAGTGCAGGCCAGGCAGGCTGGAGTCACCGTCACTGTCACCCGGAGGGCACTCAGCCAGGGCTGCTGGCTGCTGACTCCCCACACCTGGGCGGCCCTGCCTCTGCCTCTTCCCAGGCCCTAGTTTCTTGGCTTCTCCAGTAGAGCCAGAGAATGCCGCTGGGGGCTAGGATCTCGGGGCCTCCCGAGAGGAGGGGTGGGCCAGCACACTAGAAGGCATTAACTAGGAGGCTTCCACAGGGATGGTGACAGCCCTAGCCCAGCCCCAGTGCCAGCGCGCGGAGGGTAACTGCAGCCTGGCAGAGGGGAGGGAAGGAGGCGGGGAAAGCGGGCTGGGCCCCAGACAGAGGCAAAGGAGGGAAAATTGA
Organism: Dolichotis patagonum; assembly: GCA_004027295.1. Taxonomy (NCBI): domain Eukaryota; kingdom Metazoa; phylum Chordata; class Mammalia; order Rodentia; family Caviidae; genus Dolichotis; species Dolichotis patagonum. The sequence goes on from PVJX010001508.1 coordinate 17,058, forward strand.
ACGTGAATGGTAGCGAGGGACCGGGATGACAGGTGGCACCAGAGCGGCAGCGCTCTCTAGGCGCGGTCCCCTCCGCCACCCCACTAAGCCCTAGAAGAGCGAAGCGGGAGCCGTGGGAGCGCGCGTCTGGGTTTTCCGGGGCTGCCGCTCTCACTCGCTCTGGCTCCTGTTCGGGGGATCACAACTTTTGGACGTTGGGACATGCGGCCTGGTTCAGAGAGGCGCAGGGACCCACTCCTTCCAAAATCCCCCAGGGTCCCCTCTCGGCGATTACCTGGGCTTCACGGGCCGGGCGCGGCGCAGGCGGCGGCAGTCGTGCTGGCCGGCGCCGGGCACCCGCTCCCCATGGGCCGACTCGGGGCCTCCCGGCCGGCGGGCGGGCGAGGACGCGTGGTCGTCGCGTTCTCCGCTCAGCGCGCTCGCGCTCTCTTTCCCCCGGGGCGGCGGGGGCGCTCTAGGATCGCAGGTTGGAGGGGTCGGACTCCGGGATCTGCAGGATGCGGCACACGGCGCGGATCGGCCGCACCAGCTTCTGGGCCGAGGCCGTGGGTTGCGCCATGGGACGCCGAGACTCCGTGCTGCGCCTTGGGGAGGGCCGGACCGGGGCTAGGGAGCGGGTGCCCCCGGAGGGAAAGAGGGCGCCGGGCCGGGGGGAACGCGCGCCCCGGGTCGGAGATGGCTGAGTGGGGGGAAAGGCCGGGGGGCCGGGGGAGGGGGTCGAGCCTGGAAGAGGGGCCGATCCCGTGACTCAAGAGAGAGGCACCGGCTAGGGCGCAGCACCGCGCGACGCGGCTAATGGAGGGAGAGCGCAGCGGAGAGCGCAGCAGGACCTCCGATCGCCATCGCCAGACGCGCAACTGAGAGTGGGGAAGCTGCTCCGCCGGTTTCCTCCTCCAGCACCCTGAGGGAAACAGGAGCCCGTGATTCGGCGGCCCCGCCTGGGCCTGCCCCCTCCTGAGCCCCGGGGGCTTCCGCCAACGCCCCGGCGATGCCACCGGCTGCGCAAGGGGAGAATGAGCCCTTTGTTCACCCCTCCTCCCCGCGGCACCCGGGCGCCTGCCGAGAGAGGCTCCCCCGGGGCAGCGTGCCAGCTTCCCAGCCGCCCCACCCTCCCGTGGGCCCGGCCCCGGAGCCTGGCAGGCGGGCAGCACCCCCACTATAGGTGCCAAGCCCGGGAACTGGAGCAAAGGGCGGGAGGGGCCGGACCAGGCCACCGTGGGGCGGGGTGCCCCCTGGGGTGCCAGGGCGGGGAGGTTGGGAGGGGATAGTGCTAGACCTGGCAGGGGCAGTCGGGTTCTCACGGGTCAGTGATGGGCGCTATGACCCATGCTGCCCAGCCTTCCCCGACTGGCCCACTCTCTCCTGGTCCTCTCCAGAGGAGGTAAGTGAACATGCCCAGCTGGCTGCTGTCTGCCCTGCCTCCTCCTCACCTGGCCAAGCTGTTGTTCATGGTCCCCCATCCACCACCCCCTCCCAGATCCATCCTAAGGCCCGGTGGCACTGAGTGCTGTGCTTCCGAGTCTGGGACTGTCTGCCATCTGATCCATCCCCAGTCTATGGTCCTGGGTTTCACTAAGTGTCCAGAGATGACGGGTTCAGAGGAGCTCCACCCTGAGTTCCCGCCCTGGGGTTCTGACAGTCTCCCCATCCTCAGGGTTCTCCATATTTCCTGGCCAGGTGCTGGATTGGAGCCTAAAGGAGTGGCCCCTGGGAGGGAATTGAGAGTAGGAGAGGAAATGGGCACACAGGGCACCCTCCACCAGAGGAAGCATCCCGGCTCCTCTGCGGGGGTGGTTCCAGAGTGCAGACACAAACAGACAGATTCAAACACACACAGACAGATTCAGACACACACACAGAAACCCACACGCCCAACGGGCACTTCCCATCTCCACGGGCACCCATCTCCTGCCCCTCCATGCTCCTGCCTCCCTGCTGAAAGAGAAGTGACCTGTCCCCACTTCCCCATCCCATGGAGGAGTTCTGGAGATCTCTAGCCCACTTCCAAGTCACATGACCATCGCTAGAGAGGGGGCACTGGGGAACCCAGCTGGCCAGCCAGCCGACTGGCCAGAGACTTCTGCCCAAGCGACCAAAGCACAGAGAGCCTCTCATGCATAGCAGAGAAGAGGAGGGGTCCTCTTGAACTCTGGGAAGAGAGGTCAACAGGGTTCGCACCAGGCACTACTTGAGTCATGTTGGCACAGATCTCCCCAGCCCCTGGCCTCCCCCAGAGTCCAGTTCTGTGGCAGGACAGGCTGGTAGGGGTTGTTTACATGGCTGAGCTATCCACACTCTCTTCCTTCCCCAGCTCCGCTGGGGATGGCTGGACCTGAGGGAGCCAGGGGAGAGAACTTGAGGGTCTAACAGGGCCCGGAGGCCCCAGGCCCTGAAACTTGCTCCAGGGCAAGATGGTAAGCCGTGGTCCCTGGGCTCTGGCCTGTCTTCTTAGCAGCCTGGGCTTGGGGGAAGAGTCTAGGGCAGAGTCCTGTGGCTTGGGGCCTGGAAGAGGCCAGAGTGGGAACCTGGGCTGTCTAGGGCCTGTTGCTGTCATCCCTGAGGAGACAGGGACTGGCCCCGGGAGAATGAAGCAGACCCCCACTTTGCCCACGGTCACGGTGCCTGCCTTGTCAAGTCACAGTCCGTGGTCTGGACCAGGGCTGTCAGGACAGGCTCCTGAAATGTCCATGGAGCTGAGATGACAGGGCCCCTTATCTACCCCCGCGCGCTGATCCCCGTCCTGCCTCACAGCCCATGCCACAGGCCAGAGCCCTTGCTGCCGACTGTTCTGTGCCTGAGGATGGAGCAGAACTGAGGGCACACAAAAGGCACAAACACAAAAGGAAAGCCACCCAGTGCGGGGACGCAAAGCCAGCCCAGGGTCCATGGCGAGCTGGTGGACACCCCCCGGACATGCGTGGGCCCAGCCTCAGCGGTGCCGACCCCTGGCGCACTCACACACACACACACACACTCACACTGACAGGCACAGCAGCACTGACAGCCGGCTGCCCTCTCCCGGCCCCAGAGCCCCTTACCTGGGCAAGCTCAGTGCCCCTCGGTGGAGCAGCCCCCTGCCCAGGGTGGGCAGCAGGCAGGGCGGGGGAAGGAGCCCCGGAGAGTCAGGCCAAGCTGCCACTAATCCGGGCGGGGAGAGGGGGGGCACCCACGTCAGAGCGGGGACTGCCGGGTGGAGGGCATCTGAGGACATCCCCTCCCACACACGCGGCCGTCTGGGCACCTAGCCCTGCTTCCCAGCCCCTCCATCCTCCAGACAGCTGAGGCGGCCTACCCCCCCACCCTGTGGCAGCGCCTGGGGTGGGGGGTATGGGGGAGGGGGAATACCGGGAGAATTCTCCCAGGACCTGAGGGGGGGGAGGGGAAGGGAAGTGTGGAGATGCTTCTGAGGCCAGGAGGAAGCTCAGCGGTAGATGCCACCTTCCCCTCTCGCCCACCCACCCACATCCTTGACCTAATTCCTCTTCTGGAGCCCTGCTTCCCCCCAACCTCCCCTCCTGCAGCCTAACCTCTGTCTTCTCCAGACTCAGGACCCTGTGCTGAGCATGGCCTGCTCTGGCCCCCAGGCCTCCCCCAGCAGCAGGCAGCATCTTCTGGCCCCGGGCTTGCCCTCTACCCCCTGTCTATTGGGACCCCTATTTGCTGATGCTAGGTGGGGCACAGGGACAAGGGCCTGGGTACTCACCCCCTCAAGTCCCTCAAGTTGAGGGTGAAGAGTGCCCACCAGGCCTTCCCAGTTCAACTGGGGCCAGGGCAGCACTGATCTAGAGGTTCATGGTGCTGCTGCTGAGCACGACAGCTAAAAATACAGCCATGGGCCTGTGCGTGCAGTGACGTGGATGCCCGGGACAGGAAGGGGACCAGGACACCAAGGGGCTACGGGACAGCACTGGGGCTAAAGAGCAGGGAGTTAGAGCAGCCCCTCTGGAAGGGCCAGAGGATGAAGGAAGGGAGGGCAAAGGGAAGAAGGAAGGGTGAGACAGAAGGATGGGCCTGTGCAAGGAAGAGGAGGAAACGGAAATAGAGGAGCCTTCGAAGGAGACCAGGTGGGTGGGGGAGGCTGAAGAGGGGGCTGGAACCAGGAAACAGCAGAGACATGAGTCTGAGGGGCTTCAGTTCTCCTTCCAGCCCTGATCTTGCCTGGGGAGGCTGGCACAGGACTGGTCAATAGGTCGGGGACCATGGGCAGGTGGAGCCCAGCTCAGCCTTCCTCCAGAGGCCAGGGATCTGAAGGGTGGGCCAGGGAGCCCATCCAGAGGGTGGACCTGCTGGGCAGAGGGTGGTTCACAGAGAGGTAGGCCCAGCCAACACCCAGTGCCCTGAGCCTCGGGATCATGTGTGTACTTGGCCAGAACTGCCCTAGACTTGGACTTCTGCTCGCTCCTTCTCTGGCCTCAGGATGTCTTGGAACTTGGACAACTGCAGTCAGCCATTCACCAGCTTGCACTAAGGAGACGCTGGCGACTTCAAGGCTTTGTGGTAAGCCGAGGTGACGCAGGGCACAGAGACCAAAGCACCGGGCCATCTCTTCCCTAGCCCTGCAAGAGCTCACAGTTGGGCTCAGTGCCTTTGCTCCTCTGGTGTCAGAGGTGTCAGGCCCTGGGTGGGGACACAGAGGTGATCGCTAGAGAGGTGGGCACGTTAACAAACAATAACTACGTGCTTCCAATCCCACTCTGGGGAAGTTGGGGCTTCATGGAGGAGGCGATACTTGAACTTAGGAGTGGAGAACAAGCAAAATTTCACCGAATCTCACACTTACAAAAATATTTTGCTTCCTTTAAGCCACTTGTTCTGGCCTAGGATACAACAGTAAGGTACATCTGTTCTTTATGAAGTGACAGTGCAGGGGAGGAGAAAATATGATTGCTCCAGGCAAAAAAACCTAAGAGCAGGGACGATGAGAACTGCAGAGGAGCAAGTAACAAGATGCAGGGCACCCCATGGAGGGCTTCTAGAAGTCAGGGAGACCAGAGTGGGTTAGAAGTAGACAGGAAGAGGACTGGGATCTGCCCACGTCACAGGAGGAGAATACAGAGCTTTGCCAACTCCACTAATGCGCCCAAGGGATCTGCCCACTCTAAGGCCCCATCCCAGGACAGAGCACAAGCAGAGCCCCTACCTGACGCGCTGGTTGGCAAAACTCAAGGAAATCATCGCTACGAAATGCCTAGCGCAAGGTCAGGCATGCACCAAACATTTCATACATGTTAGTCTCCTTCTTGCCTCGCAGGCAAGGAACAGCTCATTTACCTGGGTACTGTTTGGTGATTAAGTGCATTGACTTTGGAGCCAGACTGCTTGGTTCAAAGCCCAATTCTGCCACCTATGAGCCATGTGACCTTGGGCAAATCACTTGCTCTCTCTGTGCCTGTTTTCCAGTTTGTGAAATAAATGAAGATTATGGTAATCATACCTACATCCTGAGATTGTGGAGAGGATTAAATTCATGTATATCCAGGGCTCAGAGCAGTATTTGCCAACCACTGCTATTCTTCACACCTTGCATCTGGTACCTATAGACGCTCACTATGGATTTTAATGAAGAGGTAAAACTAGACCATAATGTGGGGGATGTCACATAGGGAGCCACTGGCCACCAATACACGAGGCAGTAATTCACCCTAGCAGATTAAGTGCCTTCCCCCCAATAAAACCCAGATAATCCCCACACCAAGAGTTAATCCTTGCTCTCAGGCCCCTCTGAGGTATCAGTCTGTTTGTCTTCCTGTCACCCACCTCTCTGTGTGCTCCCAAGCAGGAAGAGCAGACATGAGGGTGAGAGAGGGAAGCAGCCCCAGATCTGGTTGCAGTGTCGACACCAGCATCCATGGCCGCAGAGGGTTGACCCATGGATCAGAGGAGGTGATTGGAGCAGAGCCAGCCCAGGCAAAGAGCTTGGGTCTCAGGAGAGCACAGAAGGCCTAGTGGGTGGGGGAGGCCTGGGACCAGTGGCCACAGGCAGCAGGGAGGGCCCTCAGAGGCCCTGCCCGAGTTCTGCATCGTCCCTGGGGCCAGCAGCCAGCAACCAGGCCCAGGCAGGGCGAGGCACTGGCCAGGCTCCGAGCCCCGCCCTCCTTGACCTGGAAGCTGGGGGCAGCCTAGATACTGGCTGCTGCTGCCCCCACGTGGGCATTGCTCAGAGCACAAGCCACCATGGCTGGTACCTGAGTATCTGCAGAACTCAAATGCCCAGAGGTCCCAGACTACTCCCCCTGGCTCAGGGAGGACCAAAGCTCTCTCCTGACCGCTTCTCAGACTGTGATCCTCTTCCAGACTGGTCCCTCACTCTCCCATCTGTGACCTCAGAGCTCCTCTACAGTTTGAAGAGGATAGCACTGGCTGCTTCGCAGGATCTGTAAACAGCTGTCTCCCCAAGAACTGCACCCCCATGCAGTCTGTCCCGCCCTTTGCACTGGCCTGTGGGGGGCTTTCACGCTGCAGTGTGTGATGGGAGGAGTGGGAAGGCACATCATGAGAAGTAGAATATCTTTACATATTTATTTATCAAAATGTTCACAAGCCTGACCTCATTCACCAACACAAACCACACAACTGCGACACACACATCAGGCTTGGAAAAGGCCGTCAAGTATTTAGAAGGACAGGAAGGAATGCACACATTTGGGTGGATTTTTGATTTCATCAGCAAGGTCTTGGGGGGGAGGCTCTAGACCCATACCTGGGAAGGTAGAAGGTTAAGAAAGGCAATAAATAGGACCGGGGGCCCAAAAGTCTTTGGTACATTGCGGGTTCATCCCAGTGGCTGCCCTGAAGGGAGGATCAGGCGGCTAGTGCAGGCAGGCCGGATGTTTCCTGCAGACAGCTTCCGGTACCCTTCAGGGCATGAGGTAAGACTGGGCCTGACTATGCAGGCCCTAGCTGTCCATGTCAGAGGGCACAGTCTTTTTCCGTGTCCGGACCTTCAGGGAGCGGGAGGTGCCCTGCAAGGGAAGTGGAACACTGTGAGTGGTGTGGGCTGAGGCGCCAGGACCAGCGGCCTCCCTCACACTGTCCTTGCCATTGCCACTGACCTCTCGTACTGGTGGCTTCCTCTTGACCACACGGAGGCTCTGGCTCCGGCTCAGTGGCTTTTCTCGGGGCCGAGCAGGTGGCTGGGGGGCTACTTCAGTATCTGACCAGCACCCATCTTCTGTGTCACTGTCCTGCAGGCCCCCTGCCCGATACCCTGGAGAGGCAAAACCAGGCATTTATTACAGAACCCACACCAGGCCTTCCACTAGCCCTTCTCAGGACAACTGTGGGTCTCTGGCCACTCACTGATGGGTGGTCTCCGGCGGGGCACCTCATCGTCGGGGTAGAGGGGGTCCTGGTACGTGGGGGCGGAGGTGTCAGGGATGGAGCGCAGGTCTTGCATGGAGAAGCTTCGCAGCCTGCCAGCCAGTGCGCCCTGACTCTGTGGGTAAGGGGGGCACTGTGACACTCAGGAGGAGGGGGCTCCTGCAGATCAGGTTTCAGCCCAGGAAACTGCCAGGGAAATCCAGGGCTGACCAGCAGCTAATCACTGCAGCACAGGACTCAGAACTGAGAGTGATTTAGCTACCTGCTAGAGCCAGGACTTTGTAGGAAACTACGGCCTTGAGAGAGAGAAAGGGAGTCAGCAGCTGCTCACGCTTGCTGTCAGCCAAGGTCTCAGCTTGCCCCTGCTCCCAGCCCTAACCGTTAGCTCCCTAGACAGCCCGAAGGTGAAGTGGGGCAGGGCTGCAGAGGGCTGGCCCCAGGGCACCTTGGTAGCAGCCTGCACAGCAGCAGACGCAGCCATGTTGAGGCTCCGCTTCCCGAAGGTGAGCATCGTCTCGTAGCTGCGCTCCTTGGCCTGCACTAAATATGCATCGATCTCCTGTGGACACAGGGGAAGGAAACTCAGGCAGATGGCAGGAGACCCACCTCCTCTGCAGACCCTGGAAAGGCACTGCTTGTCACCCCTCCCTGCCCACCACTACCCAGGGCCCAGCTGTCACGGGACAGCCAGGAACACACACCAAGAGCAGGGTGTCGCACCCACTAGCCCACCCTGCATGTCAACGGGCAGCCACGTTTCTCTCTCTCTATCCCTAAACCAACTTCCGGGCATTTCACACCCCCAGAGGTCATTCACAGGCACCTCTGTTTGACCATCCTGGCCAGGTCCCACAGGTAAACAGCAGTGGGCCTGGGATTAGAACCCAGTGTCCTCATGTCCTGAACCTTGAGTCCAGGCCTCTCTCCGCTCCTTTCTAGGTCTCCCTCTCTGCCTTCCTGTGGGGTACCTTCTCATGGCGGGACAGGGACGGGTGAACAAATTTCCGGTACAGCAAGCTGGCCCCCTTGGTATAGGGTGAGAGCAGCCATAGCACAAAGGCCATCTTGATCTCATAGTAGAATGGGAACCTGTTGGTACACAGGAAGCCACGTGAGCTCAGGAGCTGGGCCGAGGATGGGCAGTTCTCATCCCACTGCCTGCCGACCCCCATGCCCAGACCAGGAGACAAAGACATCTGTGAAGGTCTCTGCTGCCATGAAGATTGCAAAGACGATCCAGTACATCATCCAGCGGACCTGTGGGGCACAGAGCACAGAAGTCAGCTTCGCACCCTCCAGGGCCAACGCCTGCCCCTGACTGGCCAGGCCCAGACATTCCAGAGAGCTTGTCCTGCTGCATTGCTGCGTTCGCCCATGCTGGGCTGGATGGGCACCTCTGGGAAACTGCCAGTCATTCCTGTGCCCACTTTGGTGCACTACACCCACAAGGTCTTCCACAGGCGCTCCAGTGGCCTGCCCTCCTCCCACACTTCCTGAATAGGGCCTGCTCTCTCCTCTGCTGGCACTCAATACGCCCCACTGCCCAGAGGCCCCAGTTCTACTGCCCCCTCCATGCCCTTCAAGACTGCCTACCCTCTTGCACTCACATATTCACGAATGTTCTTGGCCTTGACAGCCTTGTAGGAAGCGTAAGCCGGATACAGCATTCCAAATACCAGCCTGGAAGAGCAGACACAGGGAGTGTGAAGGCACCATGCCTTATTCTCACCCTGCAAGGGGGCCGCCCCTCCACCACCACCGGGGTTTAAGGTGCAAGTGCCTGCCCTGTTTTTCCCGCTTGGCTTGCACAACCCGTGGTGCCTGAGTCAGTGCCCTGGAGGCCACCTCCCCACCCTGGTGTTTACAAACATCCCCAAGCCTGCCCAGGCCTGCACCCCTGGCCCAAGGGTACAATGGTGGTGCCAGAGCACAGCTGCATAGCCACTCAAGAGGTGGGTGACAGCCCCAGACTGATCCCTCCTACAGGCACGCAATCAGGCTCAGGGCCACCAGAACTGGCACTGCCAGGCTACAGACTGAGAGATTTGTGCCAGGTGCTGGAGTACTCAGAGGTGAGGGGTAGGACTGAGTGACGGCTGAGGCCAGGATGGTGAGTCACGTGACTGCCCAGGTGGGAAGCAGGCACCTGGGTGCTCTGCCCACAAAGTGCCCAGTGTGCCCATCTTTGCTTGGCTGTGGGCTGCCTGTGGCCCTGAGCCGTGCATGGCTGTATGCAGGATGTGAGTGTGTCTCTGTGTGAGAAAGGTCACTATCGTTAACGAGGCTGGAGAGGCAAGGGCGAGCATGGCGGGCGGAGTCCCACGCAGGCCCCCAGGTCCATTACCCCGAGGTGAGTGTTGGGGGAGCCGAGCAAGTTTAGAAGGTCCCCTTTCCCTCCAGACGTCCCCAGCCTCCACCCCAGGGGCAGGCTGACACAGGTGTGGGGTAGAAGGGATCTGAAAGTGTCCGTACTCACACCACTAGGCGACAGATCATCCAGGACACCATCCTGACGGCCTTGGGGGTGAGAGGAGAGCCCCAAGATTCCCCGAAGGACGACTGCCTTGGGGGCTAGGGCAGGAAGCAAGAACCTGTGCGACCGTTCCCAGGCAAAGGCTGAGCCCAAGCCCACCGACTCCGATCCCGCAGCGCGGGGTCCTGGAGAACCCGGACGCCCGGCCCAGCCGCAGGAGGCCGACTCAGGAGCGGCTCCAGCGGGCGCGCGGCTTGGCAGTTGCAGCAGCGGCCCACACTTCCTGCTGCTGAAAACCGGGCGTTGAGTGGTCCCTGACCCGGGTGGTGGGTCGCGGCTTTAGCTCCTGAGGGTCGCCGCGGTCCTAGCGCAACCAGCCACCCGCACCGGCCTCCGGGGCGGAGTTCACAACTCACTTGAAAGTTGCACGGAACCGGGTCCTGCCCAACCCCGGCGCTCCGGGGAGATGCGCAGGCGCAGTGCGGTCCCAGAGGGGCGGAGCGAGGTCAAGGAGGCAAGGAGCCGGCCGCTTAAAGGGGCGACGCGCGTTCCGCTGGAGAGTGGGGCCATAGCCTCCCTTCTCTGGCCACAAAGATTAGGGGATGGGAGGAGGCAACAGAAGGGGGAACAAGCGCGAAGAAAATCTGGGCCCCGGATTCTCGCGGCTCTTTACTGGCTTTTTCCAGTGCCCTTCCTTGTGACCTCATTTGTCTCCCTTTGTGACATGGGGTCGGCCCTCCGAGGCTAAGATGCAATCTGGAAGCAGGCCTGGCTGAGTACATGCAAGTTCCAGTTGTGCACCACTGGTTTGCGGAGGTCACTAAGCATCCAAGAAACCCAGCTAACCAAGAAGGAAAGGAGGGAGGAGTGGGAAGTGGAGTCCTCCCCTCAACAGTGAGCCTTAGGGGTACACTTCTCCCTGGACATTTTCCCAGGTACACACACCTAGGCTGACCATGAGGACTTGAGAGATCTTGGGTGGAGCAAACAGCTCTCACCCTGCCTTCTTCACTAGGCCTTTGAAATTCTATCTCTGGGCCTGGTAGCACACACTTGTAATCCCAGCACTCTGGGAGGCTGAGGCAGGAGAAAGCAAATTTTGAGCCCAGCCTTGGCAATTTAGTTTTAAAACTTAAAAAGGCTGCAGCTCAGTGTGAAGGCCCCCAATTCAATCCCAGCATGGGGGGGGTGCATCCCTGGGAACTTAATAGCACCAGTACTTGTCATTTTGCACTGGGTTTGTGTGCAGGATCTTAACTTTTGCATAGCTTCTTCCCTTTTTACCATGTGAAGTAACTTGCCTAAGGTTACCCAGAGGTGTTTAGGTTATTTACTGTGGCTGACAGCTAAATGTGTGGCATGGTCCCACGTTCATGCTGATTTCTGCAGGGTCAGCAGAGGGGGAACCGGAGAAGTTGCTCTGGGAGGGAGGAAAGGAGAAGACTCTTAAAAAGAAGGCAGAAAAACAATAAATAAAATGAAGTCAGGCTGTGCTGCCTCTATCACTTCCCACGTGGGCTTTCATTCTTTTTTTTTTTTTATTTTATCTTGGAGGTAGTAAAAATACAACAGAACAGGTCAGAACAAAGCCAATCGAGACAGTGCAGTGAAATTGGTACTGAACTTCCACAGCAGGATACTGGGATAGTAGTAATTGGTACTATAGTATATCTTGTTATCTTCACAGTAGTTGTCCAGTCAATTAGGTATAGTGAAATCAAACCAAAACCAGAACATTATAAAACCAATTGAAAGACAATGTTGAACAGAGCAAACCAATTAATCATAACAAAACAAAACAGTGAAAATAACCTTTGCTTTCAAACAGAAGATACAAGGAAATCCCATCCTCCCAGAAGATGCTGAGACTTCCATCCCCAGTTGCTCATTTACGGGGGTTGGGGGGTTGGGGGGTGGGGGGTGTTCACCTTAGGCAGCTGCCTAAGTCCCACCATTGCCGGGTCTCAGGAGCCACTGGTTCTCTCCTGGGCAATGCCAGTGGCGCTTACCAAGAGGGCGGGCTGACTGCCTTCCCGTGCCACCACCGTCTAAGTCCCAACATTCTGGGCTTTCATTCTGTGAGAGTCTTTTGCTTCTGCCTCAGTTGTTTACTCTGAAAATAAGGAGATGTGACCCCCTTTGCTGCAGTGGGGGAGGGTGAGAGCTGCCTGGGGGCTGTGGAGGCGGAAGCTCAGGTGGTTTCTGCTCTTTATTAGAGCCACAGTTCACACCCACCACCTAGGAAATGGATGGGCTAGCTAATGATGGGAGCCAGGAAAGAAGGCTTTTGGGGGATAAATCAACACACAGTGATTATACGGTCTTAATTATTATCATCAATTTTATTAGTATTGCTGGGTGTGGGAGTCCATGGTGAAACAGGCCCACAGGAGAAACTCTCCCAAGCTCTTGGGTTTCCTTCACCCTGCCAGGACACCCCACCCCCACCCCAGACCCATGCTGTGTTGCAGGAACAAGAAATGCCAGGAAGGTCCTAGCTACCACCCATCTCAAGGTACAGATCTCATTCTTCAGGGAGTCCCGGAAGGAAGAAGTATGTAATTGAGGAGGTGCTAGCTCAAGCAGAATCAGGGGCTGAGTGGGGGGGAGGTTGTCCATTACTCCAGGGACACACAGGAGCCTTGGTCCTTCACATCCTCCTCACTGGCTGCCTGCCGGAGCCTGCACCCAATCTCAGCATAAGAAACCACCCTATGTCCCCATTTGCTGGGAGGTCTTCTCTGGTACCCAGTGTAAGCCCACCCAGCTGGAATGGCCTCTTACATGGAGACTCCTGGCCCCAGGGCCTGTGCTCAGAGTTAGAGGACAGGAAGTCAGAAGTCTGCCACTGAGAGCAGGGCTCTGAGCCGAGGGCTGTGAGGCTGGCAGCTGAGGAGTGTCACCCGGCTTGGCTTTGGCAGAATGAGTGGACTGTGGCTCTCGAGGCCTTTGGTCCTGAGCTGTTGACACAGTCACCCAGTTACACTGGGTTGCTAAGCAGCTCTCTGGACACATGGATGAGTACCAGGGCAGGTGACCAGGCAGCCACATAGCAGAAGGCTGGGCATTCAGGGAGCAATGGAAGTGATCATCTCTCACTGGTGGAGGATCCCTCTGGACCGAGCAGCTGGAGGAGCACTGTTTACCTTCTGACTGAGCAACAGAATGCTAATGAGTTTAGGAGGCTCAGTCTGCTTTCCCTGACAACCTTCTCCTGGGCACAGGATATCTAAGACCATTTCCCATTTTTTTTGTTGTTGTTGTTGTTTGCTTTGGTTTTCTGAGACAAGGACTTGCTCTATAGTTGAGGCTGGCCTCAGTGCCCAGAGGCCACTTATACCCGCTTCTGAGTGCCAAGATTGCAGGCATGCACTGCCATTGCTGACTTCATTTCCCATTTGAAACCACAGGTCAGGCACTTCCGGGATGATAAGGTTGGTCCCCTGAGGGCACCTACTCAGCCAGGAGCACAAGAATGTGGCTCCAGGAGGTGGAAACCTATACTAGTCACACAGTGGCCAGGGCAGTGTAACTAGCCACAGATAAGATGTAGGGTACAGGGGCTCTAAGACTGGATGAGTGAGAAATCCTTACCCAGGGACAGCAGTCCTCCCTAAGGTCACCCCTCTCCAAGCCACCTGTTTCTCATGCGCTCCTGCAGGCCAGTGCAGCTCCTAATTAGGTGCCAGTCCATCAAAGGGCTTTGCATGTGTTAGTATACCTTTAATGCATGGAAATCTCATGATCTGTAACTCCATTGGGTAGGTCTGATTATACCCACTTCATAGATGAGCAAACCGAGACATACACAGGTAAAGTAAGCTGGTCCAATTGGGATTCCAAAAAACTAGGTTTCCTTTTCTGTTTTGTAGAAGAAGTTGAAACTCAGGGAAATCAGTTGACTTGCTTGAAATCTCACATGAAGCGAAGGGACAGAGCCCAAACTCACACGTGTGCAGTGCAGACAGAGCCCAGACAGTGGTCCGCTGCACAGCAGGCACAGGTGTGTGTCCCCCTGCTGTCTGAGAGCTCTGGGGTGCCCAGGTCCCTCCCCATCCCTCATGCCCACCAATGCCCCCTGAGGGACAGCATAAAGGGTGACACATGACACACGTGTGACACATGGGTAATGAGAGCTGAAAGGGTCCCTGGAGCCAATGAAGACCTGGACAAGGAAAGTGTCTTGTCCAGGGTCACATGGCTCAGCATCTTCTGCCTGAGGATGTCATTTCTCATTTCCTGTCCTTGAGCCACATAGGGAACTGGGGCTTTACTTTATTCTGGCCCATGGGTGGGGAGGCGTGACAAGGAGAAGAGGGTCCCGCAGGTCCACACCCCCACTGAGACACACTGCTGTGTGCATTCCTGAGACACCTGTGCTTCCCAGGGAGCCTTGCGCTGCCCCTGGCTTAGCCCTTCTGACTCCTCTCACTCCTCGATTGTCGATTGTCGGGAGCTCTCTCAACTCCATCCTCTGACATAGAGAGGGACCCTGCCCGCCCAAAAAGCTGCGGCTCCTTGCCCAGTGAACAAGGAGCCAAGGCAGGTTCCTGAGCAGGGGAGGGCATGGTAGAAAGGAGCATCAGGAAGGTTACTGTGGAAACTGAACTGGCAGAGGGATGTATAAGGGACCAGAGACAATGTTGAGGAGGCCAGATTTCAACAAAGCAGGAAAAGGAACAAAATAAATGTGCCCATTTGAAAAACCCTGGGGACAAAGAATGGCAAGAAGATTTGGTAGCTGATTAAATACGGAGACCAAGAAGTTAGGGAGGACTCCATGGTGCCTCATCTAAGGTGGAGGGTGGTGGCGGTGGGGGACATCTGCCACCCAGAGAAGCTGGGGATGGGCTGGAAGGCGGGAGGGACAGATGCAAGCCTTAGTGGGTCCCCACCCCATAAGCTCCAGGCAGGAACACAAGGCTGAGTCAGCCCCGGGTGGAGGAGACTGGTCACCCTGGTCAGCACTGAGTGTGGTCACTGGGAACTCCTGAACCCAGCACCCTGAGGACCTGGGGGCACCCAGTCTCAGGGAAGGGAGTGGAGGAAGAGGGTCTGCAGATGGATGCTGGCCTCCGGGTACAACAGGCACAATAGCATGGCCCTAGTCCTGTTCCTTATGAAACACCTGGATGACACCTGAGAGCTGGAGGGGGTGGAGCTTTTTATTTGAAGCAAGTGAATCAAAGCATTGCCCCCAAGCCCGGGCATCCCACCACCTGGGAGTCCCACCACCTGGGGCCTGCCTCATCTCCACCGGCCTCCCTTGACCTCTGGGAACAGGTCCTCCCAGTGTCCAGCAGAGGGCAGCAGAAGCCCAGGTCCTGGCTCACCCCTATCCCTTTCCTGCCCATAGCTCAGCCCCTACTGAAGGACAGCGTCCATGGGGTGGGCCCTTGGGCAGTGGAGGGGTGCCAGGACCCCAAAGAATGCAACTCAAGCTCTACTCTTGGCATCCACAGAGGTGGGTCCGGGGCTCACAGGTTCCCTGGCTCTCCCAGCTCCTGTGCCCACCAATAACAATCATAGCTCACAGTCCCCATCCCAAAAATGAGGTGAGCCAGGGGATGGTCCAGCCCTGAGGAAGCCACAGCTATAGAAAGAAAGGCTTTCGTCTGGTGGCCTTCTGTCCCAAGTGAACTGGGATTCAGGGTGACAGAAGGGAACTCCAGCGAGAAGAAAGAACCCAGGGGCTGCTGCTATTATTGCTTTGGGACAGAGGAGCAAGCCAGCACTCCCAGGCTCGCCAGTGTAATTGTAATTGTCCTTTTCAGCCTTGTGGGGGGGGCATACTGCGGGGAGCAAAGGAGGCAAGGTGCTGTGAGTCCCTCCAGGAAGAGCAGCAGCAAGGTAACAACAGTGGGGAGCCCCTCTGGGCAGCGCCAGCTATATGTGCCCAGTGGGATGGAAGTGTGAGCGTGGGCAGGTGTGTGTGGCTGAGAGCTCGAGTGTGTCCGTCAGCTTCCACTGGTGTATGCACAAGGGGTGCAGCAAGAGTGGGTGCGCTTGGGAGCCGACGGCTGCAGCCGAGGTTGCAGCACAGAGACAGGTACACCTGGAATGCTCCCAGGAAAGGTCAGAAGGTGGGAGGGCTAAACTGGAGAGCAGGAGGCTGTAGCTCATGCCCGTCTCCGTGCCTGAGCCATCCCTCCTAATCATGAGCATGGGAGCAGAGCCCTGGGGACCTACAGATATGGGCGTGGGAGATGGGCGCACATAAAAAGGAGGGCCGGGGTACCTGGGTGCCTGGTGCATGTGTAGGAGTTCGTGCTGATTACAGAGACAAAAAAATGGTTCCCCCAGGCCAGTCTATGGTGAATGTCCAGGCTCACCCATGTTTGTGTGTGTGTATGTGTGTGTGTGTGTGTGTGTGTGTGTGTGTAAGGGCGCATATGCAGGTTGGCCAGTGTGACTTCACACAGGCGCACTTGCTGCTCAGAGGCCCCCACCCAGCCTCCAGCGCCACCCTGAGGAGCCCAGAGGCCTCAACACCCCTCTAGGCACTGAGATCCACCACGACATGTCGGTACACCAGCGTCTGTCCCTTAAAACTGGGGGCCAGGAGCAGCTGGGCATCCCCAGCGGGCATGTAGCAGAAGGCCCGAGGGGCCTGCACCGCCAGCTCCTGGAACCGCACAAACTTCTGTCGCCCTTCGTCCCACTGGTAGATCTGGGTGAAGGAGAAGTCACTGCCCAGAGCCAGGTAGCGGCGGCCACCCACCAGGAAAGGCTGCAGGGCCAGGGATCCCCGGGAGGGCAGAGCCTGTACCTCAGAAAAGCGGGTGCCCTCCCAGCGCAGGATCTTGGAGTCACCGATGTAGCGGCTGAGACACAGGTAGCTGTCACGGCCAGCACGAAAGTGTTTCACGGCCTGAGCGTCAGGAACTTGAGTCACCTCTCCCTGGGCCACAAACTGCTTCTGGGTACGACTCCATTGATAGATGACCGGTGCCTGGGAGCTGCTAGACACAATCAACCTCGGCTTGCCCTCGCCATCCACAAACTCGAGGTCGGTATCGCGGTGCCAGGCATGCAGGGCCTGGTGGGAGTAGAAGCCATTTTGGTGCCAACGGTAGAGGCTGGTGGCACCCGCCTTGGAGCTGTCAGCCACGGCAAAGTACCAGTCACCATCGATGCGGAAGGCCTCCAGGTCGTTGGGCTTCCGCACGCGCTGGGGGTCAATGTCCTGCAGCTTGGTAAAGCGCGTGGTATTGGGATCCCAGTGGTAAATGTAAGAACCACCAAACAGCTGGGCAACTACCACATACAGCTGGCTGTCCACCACCATTGGCTTGCAGTGCACGGCCGAGGGGGCTGCCAGGAGAGAAGGCAGTGTGGGGAGGGTCTGCAGCTGCCACCCCATCCCACCCGTTGGAGATCAGTCCCCCAGCTGTGAGCCGAGACTGCTACAGAATCCACCTTTACCTAAACCCCTAAAGCCCACTGCTCAATGTGCTATCATTTCTTTTCTTTTGTTCTCTCTCTCTCTCTCTCTCTCTCTGGCACTGGGAATCGAACTTAGGACCTTGCACTTGCCAGGCAGGCCGTGTGCCACTGAGCTTTATCCCCAGCCTGTGCGCTCATTTCTAACTGCTTTACAAGCAATCATCAATTATTATATCACCCTCACTCCACCCTGTTGTCCAGGGTTCAAACACAAGCTGACCCTGAACGAAAAACAGGTGTCCCTAAACACTGACCGATGCTGCCCATGTGTCAATTGCTGTGTTTTTATTGTGTGAAGTCACTGTGCTAAGTGTAGATAAGGGACCTCCATTAGTCATGCTGAAAAACACAGGGTTATTTTGTCTTCTTCACATAGAAAGAAACTGCAGCTTAGAGAAAGTGACTTCCCCAAGCCTCTGCGTTGGCTTTTGGCCAGGTGGGGAGTGGGTGGGGTGGTGGGAGAAATCCCAGAGGACCCCTTGATGTCTGGACAGTGGTGCATGAAAACACATTGTCCCCAGGGGTCCCACCTTGGGGAGGGCTTTATGTCCTCATCACCAGGGCACTCTGAGCCCTTCCGGGGCAAAAAGCAAGCTGCCAGCCCCTCTCCTCCTCACACCCCAGGACCCCTCTGCCCTCAGACTCCCGTTCCCTGCGCACCTGCCCAGATGCTCAGACTCAGCCGCTAACACGGAGCCTCTTACCACCGTCAAGCTGGCTCCTCCTCCTCCTGTGCGCCCTATGTCAACGCACGACCCCTGGGGTCTCCCCAACACTTCTCTCCACTGCTCACCAACCCTATAGCACCCCAGTCTTGGGAATCCTCCCCTTCCACTTTCCAGAAAAGCACATGTAAAATCCCCGTTCCTTTTTCCATAACGTCTGATGGAATTCACCTGGGAAACTCTCCGGGCCTGGAGTTTTCTTTGGGGGAAGGAATTTTAAATACAGATTGCAAGTTCATTCACAGATCTGGGGCAACTTAAATATTCTCATGTCTCACATCAGTTCAGTCCTTTCTCAGTCTCTGTCCATCTCCACTGCCGCTGCCCAAACCAGGCCCCGGGATCCCTGCAGTGGACAGACACTGCCAGCTGCCCACTGGAGCTGCCTCCTGTCTAGCCTGTCCTGGGCAGCATAGGTTCACACACTCCACTTCATCCCACCAGCAACCTCTTCCTCTCATCAGTCTCTGTCTCACCTGCCACTTCCCCCCTCAGTCTTTTCTTTTTCTGCAGTGCTGGTGGTTGAATTCAGGACATCTGCACTGTGCTATATCCCTCAACCTCTCCCCACCCCCCAGCTTTTTTTTTTTTTTAATTTTTTGTATGTTGAGACAGGGACTGAGTTTGAACTCGTGATTTGCTTCAGCTTCCAGAGTGCTGGGATTTCAGTCACGCACCCCCACAGCTGGCTTCCTCTCTGGATCTTAGGTCATAGTCCTTATCGGAGCTGCCACGTCTGTGCCATGGTCTGCACACACGCACGCTCCACGCTAAGCTGCTGCATGTCTTGACTTTGTTCCTGCTGTTCCCTCTGTCAGAATACTCTTCCCCATTTCCCCCTCTACAGTGTCCCTCAGCCTTCAAAATTCAGCACGGAGCACAGTAGATTCAAAACTGCACTTATTTCCTTTTTTTTTTTTTTCTCGAGGGGGTTGTTGAGACAAGGTCTCACTATAGAGTATGGGCTACTGTTGCACTCACTATGTAACCCAGGCTGCCTCAAATGGACAGTGATCCTCCTGCTTCAGCCTCCCAAGTGCTGGGATTGCAGGTGTGCACCACCACGACAGGGTGGCCTGCTGCTTCTTTCTCTCCGATTCCCTCTTCTACCTCATCCTTCAAGAGGCAGCTTGGGCAGCCACTCTACCAGGAAGCACTGTGCTTACATCTGCCTCCTGTTGTACGGCTGTTACCCATGGTGGACCCCCCCAGCAGAAGAAAACCTTTATAGGCAGACAGCTCGTCTCACCCATTCTCTCCCTAGAGGAATTCAGCTTTGAGCAGCCACAGTCCCTCGGCCAGGGCCAGCAGGGCCAGGTAAGGAGCAGGTACCTGGGATTCTGTCGTAGTCTCGAAGCTGCCGTTCCACATAGTCCCACTTCAGGACTGTGCAGGCGCTGGCCCCTGGCTGAGCCAGAGCCAAGTAGAGGTCACTAGAGTAAAGGAAGGGTTCAGCCGACACCGCTGGGAAGGCCAAGGTCTGGTAGAGCACGAAATCTGCAGGAGAGAGGTGCGGGCAGGAGGGACTCAGCCCTGGAGGACGGGTGGGTGGCTCAGGGGCGCAGGGCACAGCCTACCCGTGGTGATGCAGTCGAACTCTCGCAGCGGCAGGTCCTGTACTTTGT
The DNA here is from genome assembly GCA_004027295.1 of Dolichotis patagonum. NCBI lineage: Eukaryota > Metazoa > Chordata > Mammalia > Rodentia > Caviidae > Dolichotis > Dolichotis patagonum. The sequence goes on from PVJX010001508.1 coordinate 36,647, forward strand.
GCTCCTGGAAGCGGGGCGGGCTGGCGCAGTAGATGGGGGCCACGGTGGTGTTGGTGTGTGTCAGCCACTCCACCAGCCACTTCACCTTGCAGTCACAGTTGAGCGCATTGCCCCGCAGGTCTCTGGAGGGTGAGGGCAGGCAGAGGACACAGAGGGGTAGGCTCCTTGCTGCTCTGCCCACTGCCCTCTACCCTTTTCAAGTTGCTAAGTTGCTTATCATAGTTGTTCAGAGTTGCCCACTCAAGCTTTGCAAAAAGTGCATAGAGGTCCCCCGGGGCAGGTACAGCCCCACACACCCTCTCAGCTGGAGAAGCAGGGCTCAGTCGTAGCCCTACTGTCTCCTTGGTTGGGTGCCTTTGGGACTGAGGATTGAACCCAGGGCTTCCTCACCAAGTTACAGTCCTGGCCCTTTTGCATTTAAAAAAAAATTTTGAAATAGCGTCTAGCTAGGTTGCTATGTTGCCCAGGCCAGGCTCAAACTTGTGGTCCTCCTGCCTCAACTTCCCAAAGTATTGAGAATGGGAATACAGACATGTGCCACCACATTGGCTTGCCAGGTGCCTTTTGCAGTAGACAAGTTATCTGTCACATTCCTGTCCCTCTAAGTTTCTCACAATGGAGAGCTTTTATTTTCCTGTATCAATAATAAATAACTCTGGCTATGTGATAGGACTTTAATGTAAACTCAAATCAAACACACATTTTGGAAACATACAGTTCCTCATGTGCATTTCAAGTGGGTCCACAGGAACCCCAGGGTGACTTGAGGAACCCCAGTTTGGAAGGCTATCATTTATAGCTCACTGGACATGATCTCAGGGCCCCTGAACCCAAAGCCCCTAGTCTTTCAAGACCTTATGGTCATCCCACTTCTGGCTCCCCACACTGCTCCCTCCAGAGGCAGGACTAGGGCCTTACAAGTCACTCAGGATGTCCAGGGGCCGAAAGATGTCTCTGGGCAGTGTCTGCAGGTTATTATTGGCCAGCGAGCTGCAAGAGAGACCACCAGGTACCCTGAAGATCATGACCAAAGCCACAGGCCAGAGGAGGCTTGGGCTTTGGGTGTGCTGTGTTTGTGTATGAGGTACTCACAGATGTGTCAAGGACTTGAGTCCCCTGAAGGTGAACTTGGATAGGGCCCAGATGTCATTGTTTTCAATGAAGCTGGAGAAAGCGAGAGCTTGCCTCAGTGGCCACTCGAGCTCCCAGACCCCTAGGCAGCTGTTCCCTGTACCCCAGCCCAGATCTCAGCCTGCAGCCCGAGATCGGCTTCCACTGATGCCAAACCTGTAGTGACAGGCTATCAGGCAGGGATGGTGTAGGCAAGGGCGTGGATGAAATGACCCTGACCCACATCGGGCAGTCAGGGCATCGAGGGCACTCCCAGTCCTTCCTCCCCCAGCCTTCTCTGCTGCTGCCCTCTCAGCCCACCCAGGCCTGGCTCCCTGCCGTCTACTTTCCAATGCCCTTTCCCTCCAACACACAGGTACTGCAGGTGGGACAGTCCTGTAAAGGCGTTGTCTCCAATCAGCGTGAACTTGTTGGAGTTGAGCAACCTGGGAAAATAAAGATGGGATTAGGGCTCCCAAGGGTGTGCATGCAGCCTTAGTCTGCTACCTCTTAGCTGGGCTCCCCCAAGATCCAGGTGCCTCCCTCTACACCTCGGGACCTCAGTAGAGTGCCCCTGAGCCCCAGGTGACAGAACCAGAGGGAGCCTGTTCTAGAAGCTCCCAGGGTCCCTGTTGGCTCCTAAAAATGGTTTCAGGCAGAGTTCTCCTGTCAGCTGCCTCCTGGCCTCCATGGTGTCCTCAGCCTGTCTCCCTGTTCTTACCCCAGGCCACTCCAGCCCTGCACGGACAGCTGTCCTGCCATCCCTCCATTTAGAACCCAGCTCTTTCCCCAAAAGACCCCTGGGGGTCATCTGTCTCTTAAGATGACCTCCAAGTGTTTGCCCTCCAGCTCTGACCCAAGCTCTTATACCCAATTCCCCTGGATCTCTTGAGGTGCCAGGTCCTCGCCCCAACCCCACTTGCTTGGCCTCTGCATGCAGCCCCCAGTCCTTCTTCTTGTCGCCTGCTACCATGCAGGCTGCCTGACCTGTGGCAGAGTCTACTGGAGCCAAAGGGACACTGACATCACCGTTTCCAAAGGCTGCCCCACCCACTCTCTTTCCAGAACCCAGCATCCATTCCCTTCTCCTGAGCAAACCCCGCCCCCTCGCCCTTCTAGGCCTGGTCCATACAAGAACTGCAGCAGTGGCAGGTGGGAGAAGGCTCCATCCTGGATCTCTGAGAAGGCAGCATTCACCAGGGTCCTGCAAGGGACAGCAGAGTCACACTGAGGGAGAGTCGACAGGGCTTGTGCTGTGCAGAGAGATGCATAGGGCAGTGATCTCTGTACCAGCTGTGTCTCCACTTGCATCTGTCCCTCCCTCCTCCACCCAAACTCACTGGCCTCCTCCACCTTTCTCCTCCCCCACTGCCTCTGGAGCACTGTGGCCCCAGGCTCACCTTCCCTCTCAGCCAAGAAGTTCCATTACCTGAGCCATTGTTATCACTGGGATTCCCACAAGGTGCTGGTGCTGTTGAGGGATGGGGTACTGGGACGGGAAGGGTACTGGTATCCTGCTCTCAAGGCCCACAGGCCCAAGGAGACCTGGGGCCAGTTGCTGCAAGTGATGCTGCCCCAGCCAGGCAAGGAGCACTGGCCCAGCAGTGGGCACCTGCCCTAGTCCCCGGGCACTGAGCATCACACTCGCTGCCCCTCCTTCTGCTTCCCTTCCTCCTCCCCACTGGTGCCCTTGGTGTAGCATCACATGCTCATGCCACCCCTTCACTGGGCCTGGGGCCTTGCACACAGTGGGTCTCGCTGATGTTACTGCTGGGGATGCTTCGCCAGAGCGCCGCCCGGCTCGCCCCAGCCATGGCTGCCGAGCCTGCCTGACTGCAGAGCTCCCTGCAGCTGGGGTCTGGAGCTCCGGGCCTGCGGAAGGCAGGAGTCCTCCTGGTCCCCACGTTCTGGAGGGGGCGCAGGGATTCTCCCACTCACTCCCCGAGGGGTTCTCACGCTCCCTGTCCCTCCCCCGCAAGGCAGAACTCACAGGGAGATGACCTCAGAGGGCAGGTTCCTGGGCACCGCCTTGGAGTCCACGCAGAAGGCGGTGTCCCTGGTGCAGGAGCAGCTGGGCGGGCAGGGAGGCGTCTTGGGGGGCCTCTTGGCACTGACTTGGAGAATCAAGCCGAATCCCAGCGTGGATAGCGCCGCCAGCCCAGGCCCGAGGCCCCGCCTCGCCCCCAGCCCCACCATGCCGGTGCAGGTTATTTTTCCAGCCGCAGGCAGGCCCGCGCCCCACCGCTCTCTGCAGGCTGTGCCACCCCGCACACACGATGCCACCTCTGAGATGCCGCAGCGCAGGGCCGCCTGCCCACTGGGTGCAGCGGACGCTTCCTGCCCTCGGGCGCCGGCTGCGTCCCCTCCCCTGCTCGTTCCCGAGAGCCCACTCGGCTCGGGAGCGCTGCGCGAAACCCTGAGCCGCAACCGAGGGCCACTGGGGCGGGTGGGGTGGACGCAGACTGCGGCGCGGGCGGATGGGCGGGCGGGGGCCTGCGCGGGGGCAGGTCGGGACCAGCGCCCCTGCCGCCATCTATCCGTCCCGGGGCTCGGAGGGGCCGAAAGCACGGTGTGCGTGCAAGCGCATCTGCGCGTTGGGACGACCGCGCGCGTGAGCACACCTCTCCGTGCGCGGGGCACACGTGTCCTGTGCCTCCCTGCACCTGTGCACGCCTCCTGGCTGCGCGGGGACAGGTCAAGTGACACAGGTATATCTAGGTGGTGAGCGAGATTGGAAACTCAAGGGTGCTTCTATCTGTCCCCATGTGTTTCCGCGGCCACCAAACAGAATGTGCTTTTGCGTCTGGGATCTGAAAAGGGACATGCACTAGAACGTGGGATTCTGGACCAGTTTTCGCAGTGCAGCCGCAGCCTGCTGGAGCTAGGAAGCGCCCTGGATGTGTTTCAGTCCCGCCCTTTGTTCGGCAACAGAGGAAACAGGCCTAGAAATGAAGAAAGCAGGCAAGCTCACTGTCTGCACGGTGTGCTGTGACGGGCAGAGTTCATTCCCTGCCCTTTTGGGAGAAATGATCTTACCTCCCTTTTACAGATAAGCAAAGTGTTGCCCGAGGACCAGAAGGCCAACTTGAAGTTCAGAGCTCAGGGGTCCTTGAGATCCTTGTGCAGAGCCTTCAAGGTCAAGGCACTTCTTCTAACATGAGGACATTGTTTGCCTGTTCACTTTCATGCTTTCACAAAAGTACCCTGGAACTTTCCCAGAGGCTACACGGTGGGTCTGTGATTAAGCCTGAGGGTAAAAGAGATTTGCAACAACTGTAAAACAGTGGCTCTTTTCGCCTAACTTCTTGGCAGAGAAATATAGCTATTTTCATCTGTGTGTTTGAGAAAGGGTCTTGCTATGTAGCTCAGGCTGGTCTTGAGCTCCCATGTTCGTAGTAGCTCCGAGAGTGCTGGGATTACAGACCTGTAACACCACGCCTGGCTGCTTTTATTTTAAAATGTATGCGATTTACACTATAGCATATAATAGGAATATATATATATATATATTAGGGCTTGAACCCAGAACCTTGGAACTGATCTGCTACATCATGAGTCCTCCCCACTTTTCTTCTTTTTTCTTTTGACATAATGTCTTGGTAAGTTGCTAAATTTCTCTGGACTGGTCTAGAACTTTGAATCCTCCTGCCTCAGCCTCCCCAAATGCTGAGATTACAGGTGTGCACCACCACACCTATATAAATACAAATTTTAAAATGTCTCAGCGAATAGCAATCTGGTAGATAATCAGTAGACTAGCCTTCAGAAACAGAAGTTATCTGGGTACTCAGTACTTCTTAGGAGCATTAAGAAGTCCCAAGAACAAGTGGTTTAAGAAGAGCTACTCTATATCTTGCCATTTCTGGGGGTGGGTGACAGGGAGGACTGTCCCAAGAGATATGGGCACAGGACAAAGGGAGCCTGGAACTCAGTACTGGGTTTCTAGTTGTGTGCTTTGTCCACACTGGTTCTACTATGTCCTCATCAGTCCAGGAAACGGGAACTGCTGGGCTTAGCTGCGTCCCTATTGTCCCCAGCCTCTGGTAGCAGGGAGTCTCTGCACTGAGCTTAAGTCCAGTTCTCCCAGCCAGGGATGCCCCTGCTGATTGATGCCCACTTGCCACTGCCTGTCCAGCTCCTGTGCTGCCAGCTCAAGGGAAGGGGAATAGCGGGGGTGGGGAGAGTGGCCCAAGGAGGGCAGCTGGGCAACCGTCCCCACCCGTCCCTGGCACAGCTCTGCCTGGCACACAAAGAGCAGAGTGAATCTCATCCCAACCCGTGCAGCAGAGGAGGGGGAAAAGGAGACACAGGAGGGGTGGCCATGGCGGGGCTCTCTATAACCCACAGTTCTCAGAGAGGGTAACTGGAAGAGAAGTGGAAAGGGGGTCCCCTGTTAGCTAGAGAGAAGAGCCCTGGGGTTGGAGTAAGTGCTGATAATGATGAGGACTGGATTTTCACATAGATGTCTTTGGAACCTCATAGCAGCTTAGTGGGGTGGATGAAACAGACAGCAGTCGTTCCATGTCACAGATGAACATACTAAAGCCCAGAAAAGCAGAATGACTCACTCTGGGGCCCAGAGCCACCAGTGGAAGCACTGAGACCTCCACATAGCGCCCAGCAGGAGCCCACGCCTGTTCAGCGTCAGTCTTGTCGCTGAATATAATTATGCGTGGGCTGTGTGCGTGCTCCTTGCCCTGTGACAGGTTGGTGGAAGCACCAGGAGACGCACTCCGTTCCCTCCCACGAGTCTGCTCAAGAAGCTGGGCAGCCCAAAGCCCCCCCAGAGCCGACCTGAGCATCTGTGCTCGCTCAATGGTGTGTGAGTGTGCAGCAGGGAGCAGAGGAGGTGGAGGGGTGGTGAGGTCATGCAGCAGGTATCATGGCTCTTGGCTTTTTAGGGTAGGTGGTATTCAGAGAGAAATGATGTGACAAAGGCCCAGAAGTGACAAGAAGGCTGCAGCAGAGGGCTGGGTGGAGGGATAGGTGGAGGGCTGTACATGACCACCCATTGGGCTCTCCTCCCCCTCCATCCTCCTCTAAGGAGCCCAAAGTCTCTGCCAGGTGGTGCCAGCAACTGAACCTCATTTATGAAACTTACTGGCACCAGTCCCCAGCCCCCAACCAAAGCAAATTAAAAAAAAAAAAAAAAGAAGCAGTGGCAACCATAAAGCCTTAAGATCTGCAGCATGCTGGGGAGACTGAGGACCAGGGAGAACAGAACTCCTTTCCTGCATCCAGTCACAGTGGCAGTCCCAACTCAGACACCTGTTCAGTGCAAGCCCCACAGCTGGACACTGCGGCCCCCAGAGATGCCCATGGGGACCCCACAATGCCTGTGGTTCTCCTTGGCTCTCCCACTGGCCAACTGCCCACCTGGCTCAGGCCCAGTTCTGTGAGTCAGCCATCAATCCCAAGGTTGCCAGGACAACGGGGTGGGGGTGGGGGTGGGGAGGGAGCTGGGGGCGGGTAGGGGACAGTGCGGGTGGGCAAGCTGTCTTCTACATCTGGCACCTGCACACAGCTGAGGCTGAGCTGAGAGGCATGCTTTCTCCCCCCTCCCCCTCCTTCCTGTACCCCTCCCCTTCTTCCACTCATCCTGGGACACTCTCCCCTGCTGGAGGCTTCGCAAATATTTAAAGGGGCAGTTGGGGGGCCAAGGAGGGTGGTGGAAGCAAACATTTCCTTCCCTCTCTCCTTTCTCCAGCTTCTCAGGGGCTCTCAGCTCAGAGGCCAGGCTGAGGACCTCCAGCTGGAGAGGGTCCTGATGGGACAGGGGAGCCAGCCAGAACTGGAGCATAGTGGAGAGGCTGGCTCATGATCAAAGGGCAGGGACAAGGTGTGAGGAGCCTGGGGCTGAGGGCAGGAATTGGGGTGACATTTTAGAGTTAAAGTACAGCTGGCTTTCTGTATCCATGGGTTTTGCATCTGCCAGTTCAGCCAAAAATACATGGAAAGTATTTGGGGGAAAAAATTGCGTCTGCACTGAACATGTACAAACTTTTTTTCCTTGTCGTGGATTCCCCCCATAAGACAGTGTAATGACTATTTACATATCATTTACATTGTGTTAGGTATTATAAGTCACCCAGAGATGACTGAAAGCATAGACACAGATGTGTGCAGGTTGTATGTAAATACTCCCTGCTCTTTCATATTAGGGACTGGGGCATCTGTAGATTTTGTATCCAGTAGGGAAGGTGGTAGCTGGAACCAGTCCCTGGGGATAAAAAGGGATGGCTGCCTCCAAGGACAAGGGAATCCAGCCAGGAGAGGAAGGTGGGGGCAGCTCTAACCCACACACCCGTGAATGTTTAAAGGGGATGGCACTTTATAGACTACCTGGCTCAGCAAGTGACAAGGAGCCCCAGAGAAAGGGCACAGCCAAACCACATATTTGACTTACAGCATAGAGAGCTGGTTTTGGTGAAAGAGGTGAGGTTGGGGGGGGGGACAGTTAGGACCTGAGAGTTTGAAGAAGTTCGGAAGGAAAGAGTGACAGGAAGGCACGGAGTGAGTACGATGATCTAAGGACAAAAAGAATGGGGCCACACCCAGCCCTGTGCCAGGCTGTCCCAGCCTAAGAAAGCAGTGTCAGGAATCTGCCACCAAAAGCCTTCAGTGTACAGACAAGCCCAGAGCAAAGAATGAAACACCGTCCGCCTCTGAGTAAGAGTTTCCCCCCAGCAGGGACAGAGTTTCCAGAATTTGGAAAAGCACTACAGAGAGGGTGTCTGAGGTTAGGTTGGGGGTGTGTTGGGAGAGGTGAGGCAAGGTAAAGAGGAATCGGGCCTCCTCATTGTGGATCTCCTTCCAAGCGAGGTCAGTGTCCCTCTGCCTTCAGCTGAGCCTTCTCTGCCTTCTTCCGGGAGCTCACCCCTAAGCTTGGGGACATCCTGTGGGGAATGGATGGTCGGACCCTTGGCTGCCTGGGAGATTTTGCCTGGCAGAAGAAGAAGAAAGCCACAGGGCTGCAGGGCAGGTGCCAGCAAGAAAGGCAGGCATGCCAGGAAGACACCCACAGCGAGGGCTGCAGGTGGCCTTAGGGCTAATTTGCTCAGCTCATCCAGTTTTGCTCTTGTTGGGCCAAGAGGACTCATGTGCTAAGGCCAAGGGCCCCTGGGGGCTCTAGCAGCTGGCTTATCAGGGCCCTTGGCCTGGAGAGCCAGGAACAAACAGGCTTCAAAGCCAAGGGCTTGGCTGGCACACAGGAGACCTGGTCCTTCACCTCTGTCCCCTCCCTGCGGACACATATAAGATCCTGGTCACAACTGTAGGATGCAGAGAGGAGTGATCCTACAGGATGGACATGGGCAGCAAAGAGGTCTTGATGGAGAGCCCACCGGTGAGTGTGGGCGTGCGTGGGTGTGTGTGTCTGTACTGGACCTATTTCCTTATCCAGATTCTTTTGCTCAACTAGCCTAGGATTGGGTTAAGTTAGGACAGGGAACCAAGGACCTCACTTCTAAGCATCTATGGGCTTACTGGAATACAGGCCACCCGCTCCAAGAAGTCTTCTCTGATCTCCTAAGCCCTCCTCTATCCATAGCATTTGGCTTTGCAGCCCTAAGCAGGCACAGGAGGGTTTCCAACTTGTGCAGGGACAGGACAGGGAGGGCAGTGGGCAAGGGGAGGCCATGCAGTGGGGCTGGGTGGGATGTGTCTCATGCTTGTCTCTCTCGCTCTTTGTGCTCATCAGGACTACTCTGCAGCTCCCCGGGGCCAGTTCCGCATCCCCTGCTGCCCGGTGCACCTCAAGCGCCTTCTCATCGTGGTTGTGGTGGTGGTCCTCGTGGTGGTGGTGATTGTAGGGGCCCTGCTGATGGGCCTTCACATGAGCCAGAAACACACCGAGATGGTGAGCAGGCCTGGGATGGGGTGGGCAGCAGACACGGGAGACCACACAGAGGGCTGGGAGGGGTTGGCAAGAGGAAACCACCCTTGGTGGTTTCCATTCCATAGCTTGGCAGGACAGAGGCAGGAATGGCCCTTCAACCCTGCTCCACAATGTGACAACCTACTCCCTCCAGCACCTTGTTCTACTCACCTTCCTAAGCTCTCAGGAAAGGAGAGATTCCATTTAAGTAAAGGAGATGAGGCTGGGCACAGCTGAGGAAAGGCTGAGAGGGCAAAGAGGACTGCCAGGTACCATTCTGCCCCCACCCAGGTTCTCGAGATGAGCATTGGGACACCGGAAGCTCAGCAACGCCTGGCCCTGAGTGAGCACATGGGTAGCACTGCCACCTTCTCCATCGGCTCCACTGGCATGGTTGTGTATGATTACCAGCGGGTGGGTATGCCTGGACCTCCTGACTTGGGGAACCAATGATGAGACCTTCCTAGAGGGAAGCAGTCCAGCTGGGCCACTTCATAGCACCCATCTCTCCCCTTCTCTTAGCCCCCCCCCCAGTCTGCCCGAATCCAGACCCTAATGTGACTCCATGCCCATCCTAAAGAGCTGGCTGAGGACCAGCTTAGGGGGCCTCCCAGAATGACCTCTAGCGTTCCATGCACAGCTCCTGACTGCCTATAAGCCTGCCCCAGGAACCTGCTGCTATATCATGAAGATGGCTCCAGAAAGCATACCCAGTCTTGAGGCCCTCACTAGAAAATTCCAGAACTTACAGGTGGGTGTGTGGGTGAAAGGGGTGGGCTGTCTCCCTCCCAGGAGTGCAGAGTGTTTGAGATGATGGCTCTTTGTCACCTGCAAAACAGTGCTTTTCATGGCCTGCCAGGTCAGTGACCTTTATACTCTGACTTGTGCCACACCTTTACATCCCACCTGTGGCTTCCAAAGCCAGCACAGCACCAGCAAGGACACTGAGACTCACAGAGGTTGGGTGATGTGTGTCTCACAGCAAGGGCCGCAGGGGAGGCAGAAACAGACTCCAGCCAGTGCTCTTTTCAGGGTAAGCCCGCCACACTTGGCTCTAAGCTGGGCCAGGAGGAGAGACGTGAAGAGGGCTCTGCAGCCTCCCCTGGAGAAGACCTGGCTCTCCTGGGCCTCCCCGCGCGCACCCTGTGCGGAGAGGTGCCTCTCTACTATGTCTAGGACTCCTCGGGTGCCCAGGTGCGGCTGCCAGGGCACCAGAGCAGTAGCGGGGAGGGCTTGGACCACCTGCCGCGTCACCTGATCAAGCACTGGGCGACCCAGTGCTGGCGATCTAGGGAGCTTTGGGGGAGGGAAGGCCCGCAGCCCCGGGCCCCTGCTCCAGGCGGGTGGATTGCTCCCCAGTCCCTTTCCTTCCTCTGATAAACAACATTCCTTTGCTTCACAGCGTCCGTGGAAGCCAAAGTGGAGAGGAAAGATTCTCACGCATAGGGTCTTTTGCAAACAGGCTCCTGCCCACACGCAAAGCTCTAACTCTGGAGGAAGGGAGCTGCTGGAGAAGGTGGGCCGGGGCAGAGGAAAGGTGGCTTCTATGGACCCGGGGACTCATACCACAAAAGAATAAAGCAACTTGATTAAAAAACAAAGGATCTAACTTCTCTCTTTCGACACCTGCCCAGTGCTGCTCTTGATGGGAGCTAGCGAGGGGAGAGGGAGGGCTTTGAAGTAGCAGAAGGGGCTTTGCCACGTCCCCTCCGTCTCAGAGTGCTGGGGATTCGGTCCGCCCCAAGTGGGGCACCAAGGGGCAGCGAGGAGGGGACCCCGAGCCATCCACAGGCGCTAGGCGCCCTCCAGTGGCTTGTCAGTTTGAAGAGGCAGAGACAGAGATAGCAAGAGAGTGCAAGACAGAGAGACACCCAGAGGGAGAAGGGACAGAACGAGGGTCCCAGAGAGGCAGCGCTAGGAGACGCCGCGAGCAGACCGAGGCTCCAGAGGCAGGGGCGGCGCCAGCGTGTCCCACCGCCCATCGGGGCTCGGGCAGGCATCCGCGGGGCCGGCAGCCGCTAGGGGGCCCCCGGCGGGAGTGGCGGCCGACCGGCCCGGCACCTCAGGCGCCGGCGCCCCCTCCCCGGCCCGGAGCCCCTCCCGGCGGGCGGCGGGGCTCCTCGCCCTCCCCGCCCGGGCTGGCGCGCGTCCCGGCCCAGCCGAGCATAGTCCCGGCCCCGAGGGGGGCAGAGCTGGGCGAAAACCCGCCCTCCAGCGAGCTCATTTCCCTTAAAGGGGGTTGGGGGGAGCGGGAGCGAGGGCGGGCGCGAGAGAAAGGGAGCGGGACAGGGAAGGGCAGGGAGCCGCGGAGCGCAGGGCGAGCGCGAGCTGTGGCCGAGCGGGGGGCGGGAGACAGGAAGCGGGGAAGGGGAGAGGTAGCGAGCGCGGGGGCAGCGCAGGCCGCCGGGAGCGCCTCCCCTCGCCGCCAGGGCTCCGCTTCCCTGTCGCCCGCTCCCGCGTCCGGGCGCGACCGTCGCAGCCGCCGCCCGCCAGCATGCCCGGCGTGGCCCGCCAGCCGCTGCTGGGACTCCTGCTGCTTCTGCTCGCGCGCCCCGGCCGGCCGCTGGACCTGGCCGACTACACCTACGATCTAGGCGAGGAAGACGCCCCGGAGCCCATCAACTACAAAGACCCCTGCAAGGCGGGTAAGCGCCCCCAGACCCCAAGACCCCCACCCCAAGGGCGGCCGGGGCGCGCAGGGCCGGGGCGCGGGCAGGCCGGGCGGGAGGAGGCGCGGGCCGGCTCGGGTTTGGGGTTGGGGGAGGACAGTCCAGTGTGGGAAGCCGGGAGCTGCCTGGTTGGCAATGCAGTGGGGAACAAAAGACCGAGGGAGAGAGGGAGGGGGAAGTTTGGGGGACTTTAGGACTGAAGTTTTGCTGCGCTGGGTGGAAGCTGCCGCCGCTGCCTCTTGCTTTTCCTAGAGGATTCCTGGGCAAAACTCCCTAGGTCCCAGAGAATCCTGCAAGCGGGCAAGGAGGCTTTTCCTTCTGCAGGAAACTTTTCTGGCCAAACTCCGTGAGTGTGTGTGTGTGTGTGTGTGTGTGTGTGTGTTCTTCCCTCCTGCTCCGCTGAGCACTGGCATTTGCCAGCCTGTTCATCCTGGGGCTGCACATCTGTCTAGGTTGGTTTCCCAAGGCCTGCAGCTCCTAGGAAAACATCCTTCTGCAACCACTCCAGCCCAGCAGGAGAAAAAAACTGCTCCGTGGGGTCCCCTGAGCTCTTGCTCCATGGTATCCCAAGATCCCAGCCAGCAGCCCCAGCCGCTCTTGGGGTCTCAGGAGGCAGCTGTCAAAGTCAGAAAAGCCAGCCCAGGAGGGGACTTACCTATGCTCCAGTATGCCTGCCAATGCCAAGCTGGGGTGGAAAAGGGACACAAAGAAAACTCAGATAGGCATTAGCCCTTTCATGCCACAGATACCGGAGGCCACTCAGGTCCGGGTTTGTGTGTGTTCTTTATGTAAGCCTTTCACTCCAGCTAGGACCAGAAGGGTCCTGTCCCTGGAGTGACCAGATGGCCAGGCACTCAGGCCTGAGCAGGCTGCCTGGGATACACAGCAGACAAGATGTTAGAACTTTTCCCTCGACTTCCTGCTTCTGATTTCAGCCTGTCCCCAAGCAGCCAGAGCCAGGAGCAGAGTCGTGGTTTCTAGAACTGGACACCAGGCACTGGGGAAGGACACTGTGGTCCTGGCCCTGGGGATCTGGTCAGGGACTCTCCTTGTATTCGCTCCCTTTTTGAGTGGCTGGGTCACAAAGAGGAATAGGAGCCCCTTCCATTGAAGACAGGAAAAGCCAAATCTCTCAGCCCTTCCTCCTGCACACCCACTGGGTTATGGGCAAAGCAGGGCATGAGCTGTCATCTCTCTGGGTGGGCAAGTGGCAGAGTGGATGGTGCATGGGTGCTGGAGGCAGGTGGAGCTAGCTGTCAAACTAAACTCATTAGCCATCGTCTCTGACCATCAATTTCTCATCTGTGACGTCTGTGCATAGAGCTGATGGGGAAACTAAATCTGCGAACATGAGACACTTACTAGCACTTAGCACACAGACCTGAATAACTGTTGGCTGCCTACCCCTGTGCTTTGTGCCTCTGTCGATTTTCTTTCTTTCTTTTTTCTTTTTTGAGGGGATATGGGTTTGATGGTTTGTTTTGCTTTGTTTTGTTTTGAGACAGGGTCTCACTCTGTATTTCAGGCTGGCCTTGAACTCAACTTGGTGCTCGAGCCTCAGCCTTCAGGGGCATCGGGATTACAGGCATGTGCCACCACACCCAGGGACATTGATTGATTGATTGATTGATTGATAGCCTTGGTTCTTAGGGAAAACTAATGTCTCCCTGACCCTGTCTTTGTGTCACTGCTCCGTTCGCTGAGCTGATGTGCACTTTACAGGAGCCTGATAGGTCCCAATCCTGGCCTTGGTGTTGTGGGAGCTGCATATTGGTTCCAGGACAGCCTCTGCCCTCAAAGAGCGGATAGTCCTCCAGGACTATCCTCTAGGGGCCCAGGCATACAGATGCACATAGATGCCTTTGTTCCCCCTATCTCCCCAGTGGTGGGGGTGACAGGAGCAGAGTGATCCCCGGGGGCTGGAAAGGTTTGTGGGATCTTTATGGAGGAGGGGAGCAGGATCAAGGCCTCAAAGCCCAGTAGAGTAGGGAGCCATGCGTGATAGAGTGGGAGCTATGGGTAGAGTAGGGTAGGGAGCCATAGGAGTGATGTGAGAACAAGGAGGCTGAGGACACTCTCCCTAGTGTCAGATTTCATGCTGGGTGGGGCTGGCTGAGTTGGAACTTCAAACAAGTTTTCTGGAGAAAGCTCTCCACTGGGGAAGGGAGGCTGGTGGGGAGCTGGGCCAGGTGCTGGGGTGGCCAAGAGGGCTTGAGTGCCTGACAAGGCCAAGCTTCAAGGTCATATCAGGCTTCCTCTTGGATATAACTAACGCTTAAGCCTGTGGTCCATCCCTGGAGGAAACTTAGACCTAAGTTCCTGAACACAAACACACACACACACACACACACACACACACATACGTATACACTGTCTGCTGAGGCTAGCATGCTGCTAGAGGTGTCCATGGCAGGCTCCTGCCTCTGCGTCCTTTTAGGTTTGGATAGGTTACCTGCTTTCTTTTTCAGCTTTTCCCTGAATTCCTCCCCCACCTGCACCCAGGGCCTTCAAGGAGTGTCCCTTTTCCGGTCCCACTTACCTACGATTGTTCAGGTTGCTGCTAGGCTGGCCGGGCCCTAGCATTTGAAGTTACCTATGGCCATTACTACTTGAGTTATGGTTACTTTTGCTGGAGAAGGTCTGGACCTTCTGGGCAAGACTAGAGCAGTGGGCAGGAAGCCAGGCTGGTCTGTGGCTGTGCTCAGAGCTAACCCATCAAGCCTGCCCCCTAGAGGGAAATTTTGAGGTGTCTAGATTTCTCCTATGCTGGGATGCTGAGCCATGGATGGGGTCCGTTCCCCCCCCCCCCAGATTCTCAACTTTGCCAGTGACTCTTGGAGAAACCCTGGGGGTAGGAGTTGGGGCACAGGGCCCCCACAGGCAGAAAAGACCGTGAACCACGAAGCAATACCTTTGCTTCCACCTCTGCTCAGCAGGCAGTTCAGAGGTCTGCAGGAGTGCTGGTCACTATCCTTACTTTGAGGGCCTCTTGGCCCACATGTGGCCTTCAGGGGCCCTTGAAGGATATACACTCTGGAAACTGAGCACAATCTCTTCTCTCACCAAACCACATTCTCCCTTCCAGACATTCAGCGTGAGTCACCCCACCCACCTAGGCCCCTGTTTCCTGAGTCACCCTCTCTTTTAGGTGCCCGTAGGGAGAAGGAAAACACTTAGAATCTCCCTGTGCTCCAGATGGAGAGGGGTCAGTGAAATTCCTTGCGATGCACCTCTTGAGAATTCTGTTTTTCTTAGCCAAGGATGGTGGCACATGCCTTAATCCCACCCAGCACTCTGGGAGGTTGCAGCAGGAGGATCACAAATACAAGCTCAGGTTGGACAATTTAGCCACTTGGGGAGATCTTGTCTAGAAAGAGAAATGGACTGGGCTCATTAGGAAAGCCCTGGTTCAATTCCCAGTACTACAAAAAGGAAAAACAAACAAACAAATACCTGTTTCCCCAGATATTTGGGAGAAAATATTGGAGGAAGACAAGGTGAAGAGAGCACAGTGGGCCACTCGTCAGGTCGCTGAGTACCTCGGAAGGAAGGATGTGCAGAGCTCAGCTGTCTTCTTGCTGCTTTGCTTACTTGACTGCTCCGTTGGGCATGCAGACAAGTATGGAGTGTGGGGGTAGGAATTGGGGCAGTGAAGGGTGTGTAAAGGAGGCCTGATGCTAGAATTGGTCTTTCAGGGAGACCTTTACGGAGTGTGACCAGTGAATGCCGGGTACACTTGTGGATGTCTGAGTGTTTGAAATGCCACGATTTACACAGGAGAGTGGTGTAAGTGCACGTGCTCACAGGTGTGCTCTTGCTTTACAGCAGTTCTATTCACCTGTCGGCGTTGGACTACCGTGTGAGAGGACAAGTGTGCACATGTGTGTCAGTGGACATGTGATTAAGTCCATTCTCATGTTCCAGGGCCTTTCGTGTGTCCTCCCCAGCTAGAAGCCTGTATTTGTGTAAAGGCACATGTACCCAACCTGTCGCACCAGCCAGACTCTGCTCCCTGCCCCTTCAAGAGGGGAGGCCTTGCCATGCCATGGGTTAGGGGATTCAGAGTCCAGAGACTGACCTGAGGACAAAGGTCCTCCCAGGTCCAGGCTCATGGATGTGGCTCTTTCTCTTCCTGTTCCAGGCTTGGCTGTGGAGCAGCCACGAATGCTTCTGGCTGGTTTACAGCTGGAAAACAAAGCAAAAATGTTTTGATCCTATGTTGAAAACAACTACTCTCCTAATCCTGATCATAATTCTGACCCCTATTCTGCCCCTGACCTTGGGACTGCCTGGTCCAGATTTCCTAGCTTCCCCTGGTTGGGATCCTAAAAGGGCAGGCTGTCATGCCTAGCTCCTGGCCTTATGGCTCTCCTGCCCACCCCAACCCCCACGCTGTTCCCACGCATTCTTCAGCCATGACATCCCCGCCACGGGACGCCCGCTCCGAGCTGAACTCCTCAGCCAGGCCTTGTTTTGCCTTCCGCCTGCCCCTGCCCCGGTCCCACAGGTCAACATGGCTCTGTGGCCTCTGTCATAGGGTTCCCCTCAACTGGGAAGTGGGTGTAGGGGAACCGGGAAGATACAGAACTGAGTTAGAGCTTCTGCGATCCAGGTTGACATTGAGGTGATACTGAAGTGGTCACTTAGGGGGTGCTTGCAGTGCTGTAGGCTCGGTGCTCCATTTACATGCTCTATTTTGGGCAGTAGCCCTGGGAGACCAATTCTAGCATCAGGCCTCTTTTACATAGGAGAAAATGAAGGTTTAGTGGAGTTTATATGACTTGTCAGCTAGCAGTGCCTGAGTTGGGATTCAGACAGGTCTGACACCAAAGACCTTGTCCAAAGATAATCTTAATGCCCAGCCAGCCACACATGCGCAAGTATCCATGGGCCGCACATTCACCAATTCAACCAACCATGGCTCAAAAATAGTTAGGAAAATTGTGTCTGCTCAACATGTACAGACCTTTTTCTTGTTATTATTTCCCAAACAATAAAGCATAATTATTTACATAGCAATGACATTAGGTTAGGTGTTGTAGTCAGGTAGGCATGATTTAAAGTATACAGGACAGGACGGTCTGAGTAGGGTCTGTACAAACTCTGCACCCTTCTGTATAAGGGACTTGAGTATCTGTGGAGTTTAGTATTTTCGGGGGACTTCGGAACTAGTTTCCCCACAGAGACCAAGGGATGGCTGTGTATGGCGATGCCTGTGAGTGTGGAAGCCTGGAGCTGCAGTGTGTGTGCAAAGGTACAAAATCTGTACAAGTATAGGGGCATCCGTGAGACACATGCATGATGTTGGGAATCCACCCCCACATTCCCGGAGCACGCCTGCTATCCAGAATCCTTGCCAAGGCTGCTCTTGCATGTCAGCTGAGAAGCATCTCTCCTCCTGTCTGGTCATTTGCTAAGCGAAGACCTCAGAGGGTGGTGGCGTAAGGGAGGCAGCTTTCTCACAGGGTGGAAGAGATGCTGGACCAGTGACAAGCTAGTGATGTCAAGCACGTCATTTCCCCTCTTAGGCCCAAGGGTTTTTGGTGTCTGATGTCAGGGAGGTGGCTGACCTCTAGCTGTGAGTTTTATCTCTCTGAGTGTTTATAATGGAGGTCCCTAGGCAAAAGTTGGGAGGAGAAGGTGGCTCTCTACTCTGGGCATGCCATGGGCGAACTGGGATTAAATGGACTCATTAATGTGAGAGCACCTTGTCAACTGGAAAAGCACTCCGTAAATCCCAGCAGACATTTACATAAGTTGTCATTATCCCTACTATTATTGGTTTAATGAGTTCAGAGCTTGCCGCTGCTTTGAGTGTGTGGGCGCTTGTGCCTGTGCGTGTGTTTTTAGGATCATCTGGGACCATGTGAGTATTTTTTGTGGATCTGTGTCTGGGTGACTGTCTATTTTTGTGTATATATGTTTATAATATGGGTTCTGGCGAGGTAATGAACTTGAATGTGGTGGTCAGTGGCCTGGGAATGGAAAGTCCTGAGTTATAAACCAAGCCTTTCCGGTTGACTAGCAGAGTGGTCTCAGTTCAGTTGGTTCCCTTCCGGGCCTCAGCCCCTCCTCCATGAAAGATTAGCAAGGTGACGGCAAATACCCCTCCCACACTGTGTTGCTGTGTGTCTCCCCTAGTCCAGTGTGTGTCTCTGGTGAGTACAACATGTGTCTCTGTGCTCCATTTCCATCCCTTATTTTGGGCAGTAGCCCTAGGGGGCCAATTCTAATATCAGGCTGGAAGAATTTTAGCACAGCCCTTCATTCATTTAGGCATCAAGAACCTCCTACCCAAAGGCCCCTGGAGGGACAGATGTCTCACCTAGATAGTTCTGCATTTGACAGCCTGGCTGTGGCTGTCACTGCATGGCTATGGGAACACTAACCACACATGTGTGCTTCTGTGTGGATGAAGTGTTGTATGTATTTCATGGATGGGGCCGACTGGGGAGGGGAAACCTGTGTGTGAAGCCTCCAGGTTGTGTGATGCTCAGTGCCTGGCCTGTGGGACGAGCAGCAGATGTCATCAGGGACCGGGCTGCTGGGAGGGGAGGCTGATCGCGCTCCATCTCCAGCTCAGCTTCCCACCTTCCGCAGCCCAGTCTGACGTGACGCTCATATCTGGGCTCCTTTCAAGCGGCTGGTTCTATGGCTCTGCTCCCTTTTCTGCAGTCTCAGAAAGAACACAGGTTGCTTAGCTCATCTCTCCACAAACACCTTTCCCCAGGGCCAGCGCTGGGAACCTTTTCCTGCTAGCTGGGAAGCACCCCAATGTGTCACCTGGCTTGCGCCTAGCCTTAGTGTCACTCATAGGCATCCGAGGCACTTTCCTGCCCTTCGGATCCTCCCTTTGATTTGACTGAAATAGCATTTGCCTCGTGGACAGGGCACGCTCAGCTGAGTGCCAAGGTCATGGGCACGCAAGTAGGCTGTGCTAGCTTTACATTACTATGATAAAATGCCTGGGATCACTGGCTTAGAAAGAGCAAAGGGTTATTTAGGTCCACAGTTCTGGAATTTCCAGTGCAAAATAGTGGATGGGTGGGCATTGTTTAGGGCCTCTGATGAGGCAGCACATCATAGCGTGAATTCTCAGCAGAGCAAAACCACTTACCTCATCAGCCAGGAGGGCAAGACTGGAAGAAGGGGTTGGGGTCCCATGATCTCCTTGAAGGCCATGCCTTCCTCAGTGATGTGATGCCCCAGCATCTCCCGGGGCACCATCCTGGGGACCACGCCTGTAACAGGACCTTTAGGAACTCTTCTCAAACCATGACAGAGACCCTCTGTCATCTCACCCCTTCATATTTTCTTCATAGCCTGGAGTTCTCTAAGTCAGTATTTGTTTGCTTAGGTACTGTTGAAGCTTAGCTCCTAGGCATAGAGCCTGTATAACGGCAATATGTGCTAAGTATTTGCTGGAAAATGATGGAATAAATGATCCGCCATGTCTTTTGGAGCTCACACCCTGGTAGGGGCTGGGTATCTGCTTGGCTGGGATTTTTCTTGTACTGGGGATCGAACTCTTGACCTTGCACTTGGCAAGCAGGCACTTATGCCGCTGAGCTAAATCCCTGGCCCTTGGCTGGGATTTTATTTTACTTTACTTTTTGTGGTAGTGAAGATTGAAGCCACGCTTTTCACTAAACTACATCTCGAGCTCTGTTTTATTTTATTTTTTAAAGTGACAGCATCTTAACTGTGTTGCCCAGGCTGGCCTTCAGTCCCTAGGCTCAAGGCCTCAGACACCTGACTATCTATGTGACTATGTGACTATAGACACATGCCACCATGCCCTGCTTTTGCTGGAATTTCAACTAGGAAGTGAGCACAATCTCCCAAGAGATTCAAAAGCCAATTCTTCACTACCTTTCTTTTGCTAGTGGCATTTAAGGGCAAGGTTGCTGTGGGGACAGGGGACATGTGCCCAAGGGGCTAGGGCTGTAAGTACGGTATACCCAGTCTAGGTAAGATGATTAACTCTTTTTTTTTTCTCCAGCTGCCTTTCTTGGGGACATTGCCCTGGACGAGGAAGACTTGAGGGCCTTCCAGGTGCTGCAGGCTGCAAATCTCAGACAGCATACAGCTCGGAGATCATCCATAAATAAAACCGCAGGTATGGGCCAGCCCTCTGTGTCCCAGAAATGAGTTCCAGACTTGGGGAAGCAAGGAATCCCCCCTGTCGCCAGCCAGGCCCTCCTAGGACAGAGCCCATGAGCTTGAACCCATGTTACCCTTGGGATGTCTCTGGCTTTTCCCCCAGAGGAGAGGGAGGTATAAACAGCCCTGGAGCTAAGAGCTGAAATCCTTTCTGCTTATGGCTACAGACGTCTTTCAAAAGCCTTAATCTAAGTTAGACTGCCCCCTGCCCCTTCAGAGATACATGTGTCAGGACAAGCCCTGCCTTAAGCCACGTGGAAGTTAAGTGACTTACCCAAGATCATGTAGCTCATTGGTGCCACGGTTGGGACTAGAACCCAGGCCTTCTCTTTCCAAATCCAAGATACTGTGTCCCACATTGCAGTTCCTCCCTACTCTCCTGGTCCCATTTTTCAGGCTTCTGTGCATCCTCCGGAGCCCATCTCGGGCTTATTTTTGAATCTGCCCCTCTGTCTCATAAACCTGATGGTTCACCTCCATTTTCCAACTTCTGCTGTGTGCCATGGGGAAATGAGTTGTTTCTTTCTCCCATCTCCCTGGCTGAACCCAGACTTCTTCAGTGTCAGGGATGGGTCCTTCTTTTCCCAGGTGCCCCAGGCAACAGATAATCCATGTGGTGCTGGTGCTGGTGCAGGGTAGGTGCGGAATAGGAGGTGCAGAGGGGCCTAGGCTTGACACCCCCATGCTGAGGCTTGGTGCAAAGTCTCGTGAGGCCCTGTGACGCTCTTCTGTTGCCCAAGGGGAGCTCTGCTACTGCCCACCCAGGCTGCTTCTGGGCACAGTCTGGTGTGCCAGGCAGTCGTCCTGTTCAGTAGAAGGGAGGATCCTGAATAAAGGTCAGCTAGCCCAGCAGGCAACTGGCTCCAGCGGGTAACGTGGTGACCTGGCGACAAGCAAGGCTTAGGTGACCCTAGCAGGGACTAGAAGGCATAGCACAGGGGAAGGGTACATGAAGAGGCTGCTGTCCATGCAACAGGTGATTGAGCAACCTTTGACTTTTGTCTCCTCATCTGTCCAATGTAGGTGGTGACGTTTGCCTGCTTCCTGTAGAGCTGCTGTGTCACTCAAAAGCATGAATCTGAGAAACATCCAGAAAACATGGTTCTGTGTACTCTGTAGATAGCAAGGTTTATTAGATGAGAAGGGACATTTCCGAATCTCAGATCCCATGGTCCCCACCATTTCTAGGAAATAAATATCTTCTCTGTTTGCTTTTGCAATTATAGCCTGTTCTTACCATTTGAGGTAGTTATGAGTAGTTATGGCATAACTTCATAGTTCTATAGAACTAGTTATTTTATAAAGTCACCGTGAAGACCGGATTAGTGAGTACTGAGTCATTGCTCCTGGGGCAAATGCAGGCTCCCGCCAGCCTCTGGGAACATTTTTGTCAACTGATCTCTACATGACCATGTTTTATGTGGGTTTCATTTAAAGACAGCTTACTTAATAAATAGTTGATTCATTAACATTGAACTCACAGCCAAGAACACTGATTTAACCTGAATAAATTTATCTAACACATTTATTTCTCTATAAAACACAGCCCAGCCTGTTCACCCTTGGGATAAATATTTCAGGACTGTATGTAGGAGCCATTTTCCTTTTCTTTCTTCCTCTCCTTCCTTCCTTTCCCTCCTCTCTCTTTTCTTTTTCTTTTTTATTTTGCTCAACCTGGGAATGACCTAAGGGCTTTACACTGAGCTAGACCCTTAGGCCTCATTTATTTGTTTGTTTATTGTGGGCTGGAGATTGAAGCCAGGGCCTTCATACTGAGCTACATCCCCCTTTATTTTACTTTATATTATTTTACTTTATTTTATTTTTTATTTTGAGACAGGAGTCACTGAGTGCCCAGGGTAGGCTTAATTTGTAATCCTCCTGCCTCAGCTTCCCAGAATGCTGGGATTACAGGCCTGCTCCACTACACCTAGGGAGCCATTTTATATAGGAAAATCATAAAAAGCACAAAATGCAAAAAACATTGTCACTCAGTGTACCTCAAGAAGACACTCATGTGCAGTAGGAGAGGTGAAACACGCAGGCAGTGTCACCTTGTTCAACTCTAGCTGAGGAGGGGCACATTGGACTACTCAACATTTTTACTGCTCTGCCCGTGCCCACAGATGACCAGAAAGCCCTGAGAATATTGATTTGGGCTTACAGATAAATTCTAGCAAACAGGCAAATTCAGAATTCACAAGTAACAGCACTCTACTATGCTTTGTACCAGCTACTCACTTGCTGCCAAAGTCTTGCTCTTTCAATTCCAGGAAACTCCTCTGCCCCTGACTGCCAGAGCTCCAGTGGGCAGCCTCCAAGGGAAACCCCAGGGAGATGGAGAGGCAGGCCCCGAAGCCGGAGGGCGGCAACGTCCCGGCCAGAGCGAGTGTGGCCCGATGGGGTCATCCCCTTTGTCATTGGGGGAAACTTCACTGGTGAGTGCTGTGTGGGGTCCCGAGTGCAGCCTTTCAACCTTGGGTCTCTCCATCCATAGATTCCTGTCCTGCAGCGTGCCCTTAGCTTGGCTATGACACCTTAGCAGTGGGTGGAGATGGGCCACCTGGACACCAGGACAGCCTGGCTTCCTTCCTTCTTGCAGGCAGCCAGAGGGCAGTCTTCCGGCAGGCCATGAGGCACTGGGAGAAACACACCTGTGTCACCTTCTTGGAGCGCACGGATGAGGACAGCTACATTGTATTCACCTATCGACCCTGCGGGTGAGCAGGGGCCCCTGGGCACTGTGCACCCTCGCCATGATCCCACCCAGATTCTGCCCTGGGCACTGCCGCTGCACCCCACTGGGCACTGTTCTGGGACATCCCATTCTCTCCTGCCATAGCACATCTCCTGTTGCTGTGGCCCTGACCCTAGCATATAGCCTGGGCTTCACATAATCAGGGCTCTCCCCCCACCTGCCCCTCCCGCTCCCCCCGCTGCCGCCACCCGGCAGCCTGGCCCGGCCCCTGAGTGGATGCACTCCCCCAGCTCGGGACCGCCCCCCTGAGCTGGCCCCGCCCTCCAGGTGCTGCTCCTACGTGGGTCGTAGAGGAGGGGGCCCCCAGGCCATCTCCATTGGCAAGAATTGTGACAAGTTTGGCATCGTGGTCCATGAGCTGGGCCACGTCATCGGCTTCTGGCATGAGCACACGAGGCCTGACCGGGACCGCCACGTCTCCATCGTGCGTGAGAACATCCAGCCAGGTATGGTGCACCTCCTGCCCCAGCCCTGCCCCCAGGGCTGCACCTGCTGCCCCCCACCCCATCTAGGGTTCTGGACCCACCACAGGCATCTGCTCAGGAACCCTTCCATCAGTCGTGAGCTACTTGGGGGGGCTGGCACAGGTCTTGGGTCCTGACCTGGGCCATGACGAGCAGCCAGAATCCAGCTAGCTTCGGGGTGGGGCTAGGCATGGATGCAGCCATAGTCCTTTCTCTTCTCCTTTGTGCTGTCTCCTGCACTCTGCCAATACCATCCTCTAAAGGTCTTTCTCCCGTCTTCCCCTGGGTCTTCCCTCCAGGAAGGTCTCCATTCACTGGGCACAGGGTGCTGGGCAGGATCCCAGACTTCCCTTTGCTGCTCCCCAAGCTCTCAGGGAGGAGCCCCTCGAAGGACAGGGAGGACAGTGGCCCGCCTTGCCTCCCCCCACTCCCTCTTCCTGGTCTTCGCAGGGCAGGAGTATAACTTCCTGAAGATGGAGGTCCAGGAGGTGGAGTCCCTGGGGGAGACCTATGATTTTGATAGTATCATGCACTATGCCCGCAACACATTCTCCAGGTGAGACATAGCTCGGCCTCTTCCTGCCCTCTGGATGCCATTCTCCTTCTGCACCCCACTTTGCCCTGAGAACAAGGGTATCCCACAGAGTGGCTGTCACCCCCAGGCGGAGAGTGTGTAGGTACTTCCTGCCCTGTGTCCTCTTCTACAGGGGTTGGTGGCAGGACCTGGGTTATCTGCTGTGCACACTGGGAGGACCTGGCCCAGAGGCTGAAATCTAGCACTCTGTGAGCCCTGCCACGTGCAGGGACCTCAGGCTCCAGCGGTCCAGCAGGAGCTGAGGTTTTTCTTTCATCTGTCACCAGAAAGGGCACATTTTTCTCACTGTCTCCCCATGGAGAGATCCCTTTCTAGTCCTCTGAGAGGGCGTAGTCCCCCACTCAGTAAGGGGGACATTGCCTAGACCCGTGGGCTCTGCATTTTTGTGGTGGGTTAATTTGCTGTCACAGTCTGGCTCTTGCCCTGTCCTAGCCCCCATCTCTGGCTCAAAAGTCACATCCTTAACCTGGGCCAGCCTCTTGGAAGTCACAGCCAGAGCCCCCAAAGGTAGGACTCCCGCCTAGCTGCTCTGTGCCAGAGTGCAGGAGGCAGCCCCTTCTTCTTCCTCACACTCTTTCCCAGACTGGCCTTCTTGTGCCTGGCTCTTGTCTCAGCCATGTCCCTGCCCCGAACAGTGGCCCTTCCCCCTCTTCTAAGAGTGCCTTCTAAACCCACTTCCTGCGCCAGACCTGAGGGGACCAAGACCAAGGCTGGGTGGTGAGGTCACTCTGCCTGCACTCCCACGGACCCTCCTGACTTTCCTCCATGTCCCACCCTGCCCCCCCAGGAGCTCTGCCCAGCTGGGTGTGAGTCAGGGGCCCTGGGGAGGGGATGCCGCCTGCTTCCCCTTCCTCTGCTCCTCCCAGATGGAAACACCCAGGATTTCACCGGGAGGAACTGGGGACAGGGCTGCTGTTGGATTAAAAGCCACAGAGCTGTACCCCGGGTGTGGGCTGGCCACGGTGGAACCTGCCCTTGCACTTTGGCCTGGCTCCAGGTGCTGGCAGACGTTCCTCAGGGCTGAATCAGCGAGAGGGCGCAGGAGCAGGCACCAGGTGGGGCTGTGGAGATGCAGGAGTTGGGGCCCTGGCTGCCCGGAGCGTCCCTGGGGCTCCCTCAGCTGCCGAGGCCTGGCTGCCACGGGGCAGGGTGGCTGCTGGTCAGTGGGCAGCATAATGACAGGGTTCCATGTCTCCACCCGTCACTGACCCTGCCGAGGAATGTCTGGGCTCTGGTGAGGTTGCGACCCGTGGGTGCAGACAGGCACATCCCCTCCCTTCTGGCCCACTGTCATGAGACTCAGCCCTACTCTCCTCATCTTCCTCAGAGGCATCTTCCTGGACACCATTGTCCCCAAGTATGAGGTGAATGGGGTGAAACCTCCCATCGGCCAAAGGACTCGGCTCAGCAAGGGGGACATTGCCCAGGCCCGAAAGCTCTACAAGTGCCCAGGTCAGAACAGAAAGGGACAGGCTGGGAGGAGAGGAGAGTAGGTCTGAGGGAGGTGGAGGTCAGGACTTAGGGCCGTCACAAAAGTCACAGCCCAGATTGGTGGGACTGGGTTCCAAGCAAGAGGCTGTGTCTCAATGAAGGTCAGAACACAGGCTGGGACCAGGTGATGCCGAGAAGCAGAGCCCCTCACCTTGAGGGTCTGGGTGACTGGGGGGTGGGTGGCAGGTGCAGCAAGGGGAGGTTTGAGGGGGATGACTTGGAGTTAAGGTCCACCATAGGAGTTTGACTCTAACTCTGGATCCCACATTGCCTTGACAACAGGGCATCCTGTTGCCCTGGCAGCACTAGGCCTAGGGAGATAGAAGGGGGTGGATCTTAAAGGGACACGACTGTAGCTCTTCAGCCATTCCTTTCTCCCCCAGGACCCAGGGGTGGGTGAGCCAGGAGATGAGGGGATTTGGTACCCACAGCCAGCTGCCCAGTCATTTCCTTTCTTTGACAGCCTGTGGAGAGACCTTACAGGACAGCACCGGCAACTTTTCTTCCCCCGAGTACCCCAATGGCTATTCTGCTCACATGCACTGTGTCTGGCGCATCTCGGTCACGCCAGGGGAGAAGGTAACCTCAGGCGTGGGGGAGAGTGCGTCTCCTCCTGGGAGCGCAGCTCAGGGACTTCTGCTACAAGAGTGTGACCTGTCTGTGGTGGTGAAGGTATCAGTCCTCAGTGTGGAGGGCTCCTGCCAGTCCCAGTGCCCTCAGCAACCATGAATCAGCACCTTTTGCAGATAGTGCCATGTGCACTTGCTATTGTTCAGTTCTTTTTAAGTGCTTTTCTAAGTGGTTGTCACGTAGTGCCTCTATCCAGTGTTTTGGACAGCCTTTGTTTTCATTTTACAAAGGAGAGAACTAAAGCACAGGGAGGTTTAGTAACTTTCCCAAGATCACACAGCTGACAAGGAATGAGGTGGGATTTGAACCCTTCCGAGGGCTAGGTTCCAATCAGCTTGGAGAAACTGCTCAGCCCCAGCTCCACCGTCTCATCTATCTTATCAGAGTCAGGGGCTCCGGAAGGGTGTCTCCCAGCTCTGCTGAGCTCTGGTCCTGGGAACAGTTAAGCAGCTGCTCCAGCGAGGTGCCTCCTGGCACCACATCACTCCTTCCCACCCTTCCTTCTTCCCACCTGGGCTGGGACCCTGTTGTGGCCCCGTGGGGCTGATTTTGTGAGCCCACTGCCTCTTGCTGGCGCTCCATGTCTTCTTCCTCCACCTATCACCTTCAGATCAGTCCCCATCTGAATCTTAGCCCCTCCTTTCCTCTCCCTTTGAGCAAGTTCTCCATCTCACACTGGCTCCAGGCCAGCCAAGGGTAGGTAGGTCAGAAGTGTCTCTCATCTTGGGACTGCCCTGCTTGCTACTCCTGCAGGGTGGGGGAGGTGCATACCTAGTGCTGAAGGACCCAGAGCCTGACTGGTACAGGCTCCCCCTGCATAGTTAATTAGCCTTGTTTGAGTACCTGAGCTGATGAGGGACTCACTACTTCTCAGAATATTCCATTCTGGGTGACTTAATGACTCAGTGAGACCTCATCTCAAAGCAAGAAATAAAAAAGGCTGGGAATGTAGCATAGTGTAAAGGCCCTGGATTCAATCCCCATCCCCCCCCCCATGTATGCAAAGAAGAAAAAGAAAAAAATCTGTTTTGTTCTCTAGCCAGATCTTAATGTTACAATATCTGTTCTTGATAGAGAGGGAAGCAGTGTCCCTGAGACCTCTGGATTCACCTACAGAGTAATGCATTGTAACTCAACTCCCTGCCTCGCTGTCAAAACCACTCTTCCAGCCTGGGAGGCCTCTCTCCTGCCTTCTGAGGTCCTGGCAGAGGGTGCCTTCTGTGCCCTTCATATTTGTATTGTTCCCAGGACTAAACTTGGGAGCTTTCTTTCCCTTGATTGGAATGTGGTCTTCACTATCCGGAGGCAGCCGCTAGCTCGCTGGGACCTTGTTACTGTTTTCGGCATCCGCTCTAGCAGATCGCTCTCAGAATGCCTTGACTCAGACTCCTGCTGTCCAGCAGGTGGCCACTCGGCACATTTAATAAGTGTCTCTTCTGGGTCTCTGCCCTGGTCTTCAATCAAAATGTTAAACAGGCCACAGACCAAGGCAGATCCAAGGTCTTTCTCCAAACTGCCATCCATCCATTCGTGTGCAGCTTTCCACTGGCTGTGGTGCCACTTAATGTCATCACCCTCTGGCCTCAGGTCTCCACTGGTCCTTTGTCATCTTTCTTCCCTTGGCACCAGAAGTGGCTTATACATGTTGACTACATATTTGGATTACCTTCCCCAACCAAATCCACTGTTCTTCACACTGCTAAGAGTCCTCCTTTGTCTGTGGTGCTGGGAATTGAACCCAGAGCCTTGTGCATGCTAGGCCTCCAGCCCAGATTAAAGCTCTTTAAAATAGAAGACAAATGGGTCTCATGGGCTTGCACTAAGTGAACCATACAGGCTCCCGATGATCCAGTGCTTCTTCTCCAGAGGGTCATAGACTGTGTATTTAATTGGGGATTGTTGTTCAACTCAGTGGTTTGCAATTCCCAGAATCCAGTCCTTTTCCCCTCCCAACGTGTGCACAGGCACACACATCCTGCTTAAAAATTGGGAAAGCTTTTGCCATGGGGTTCTCAGGATTACACACACTGATCACATCTGCAAGTTATTTGACTGTCCTCTGATGTCATTTGTGAGCCTAGAGACAAAAGCCAACTTTGAGAGGTGCTCACTGACTCTTCTGTCCTGTTGAGCAGCTTGCATTTCCTTTCCAAAACCGCTTATTTTTCTTTTTTGCAATCTGAAGATGATTCTCACGTGTGACAGACTTGAGACTGGAGTACTCCTGTCATCTCTGTCAGCTGCATTCTACTGTCTTCATGCGAAAGGGAACCCGTCCCTTCTGTTCCTCTTGTTCCAAATCTTACTCAAAGTTGCAGTCTTTTGCTGATTTGAAGGGGCTGAGTCCTGGCCGCCTCATCCCTCTCCCTAGAGTCCCCTTTGGACACTCACTCACAGATAATAATAACAAGTATTGAAATATTGAGCACATGATTGGCCAGGCCTGTGTTCAATTTGTTATGTATGTTTTGGGTTTTGTTTTGTTTTTCTGCTAGGGATCAAACCCAGCTTCTCACACATCAGGCAAGAGCTCTACCACTGAGCTACACCCCCAGCCCCACCCCACTTCGTGTGAAATATTGTTTTGAGGCAAGGTCTCGCTATGTTGCCCAGGCTAGACTCAAGCTTGCAATCTTCCTTTGTCAGCCTTTCCAGTAGCAAGGATTTCATGGTGTGTCTCCCCACACACAGCTTGTTTTGCTTTAAGCATCGTAGATGATGGTGCACGCATCCAGTTGCAATATTGTGGTGCTGTAAAGCCTTGTGGTATCTCAAAGTGCCTTTGGTGCTCATTAGAAGACGGTGTGTCCCACAGTGGGCAAGGCATGGGGACAAGCAGACGCCCAACACAGTCCTGGCTCCAAGGATCAGCTTCCTTGCTGCCCTCGTATCTCTCATAGATGCACGGTGCTACCCAGGAGCCTCTGTCTCTTTTGGGTCTGCTGTCTCCTTAATTCCCACAGGATCTTCTTTCAGAACCTGCCCAGTGCTCAGAAATGGGCTAGGGATAAAAATTCCAGATTAATCATTGCAGGGTATGGAAATGCATTGAGTAAACATGATGGAATGGTAGGTGAACCTAGGATGACACCGTGGGGACATTTACATTGAAAGGGTCTGCAGAGGTTGGAGAGCCCCTAGAAGCTGGGGATGTAGAATAATAATGCTACTTTCTGTTGTTATTCTTCTCCTGAATCCTGCTTAAAAATTACAGTCTTTCTGGATACGGTGGTGTATGCCTGTAATCCCAGCCTTCAGGAGGCGAGGCAGGAGGATTGCCTTGAGTTTGAGGCCAGCCTAGGCTATATAGTGAGTTCAAGGCCACCCTGAACTAAATACCAGGACCTTGTCTCCAAAAAAAAAAAAAAAAAAAAAAAGAGAGAGAGAGCGAGAGAGAGAATTACAATCTTAGTCTAACATGGTGGTCCACATCTGTAATCCCAGCTGCTTGAGAGGTAGAGACAGGAGGATTGCAAGTTTGAGTCCATCTGGGCAGTTTAGCACCTTAGTGAGACTCTGTCTCAAACTTTTAAAAAAATTAGTAGTAGAGTGCTTGCCAAGCATATGTGAGATCCTGGGTTCAATCCCTAGCACTGCAAAAAAAATACAAATAAAAGCAACCTTTTTGCCATTTGGGACTGACTGTGTCCTAGCTTTGTTATTATAGCAGTTGTGTGCCAGGCAAATTATTAGACATCTTACAGATACATGCCCACAATAATTTTATTAGCTAGGAGAAAATTGAGACTCAAAATGCTGGGATGGCCAGGCATGATGGTACATGCCTATAATTTCAGCATTTGGGAGGCTGAGGCAGGAGGATTGGCATGAGTTTGAGGCCAGCCTGAACTGAAAAAGTGAGACCCTGCCTCAAAGGAAAAAAATGCTAGGATGAATCTGGCCAGGTTTACAAAAATAGTAGCAGTAGGACCAGCATTTAGATCTGGGTTATCTGATGCCAAAGTCTGTGCTTTTTGAAAAGTAAACCTTAGATAGGTAACTGCTTTAATGGCTGGACTTTGACACCTATTTTGGCTGCTGGTAGGTTGTTTTTCTGTACTCACTTCCCACTGCTCAGCTTATTGCCAGAAATGTGAATAATAGGTGACTCTTACACAATTATGCATGTTGTGTGTCAAGCTCAAGGAGTTCCTTAGCGAGCTTTTTTTGTGTTTGTTTTGAGACAGGGTCTCACTGTGTAGTTCAGGCTGGCCTTGAACTCACTAAGGAGCCCAGTCTGGCCTTGAATTTGCAGTGATCCTGCTGCCTCAGCCTTCTGAGTGCTGGGATTATAGGTGTGTGCCACCAGGCCTAATTGGAAAGCCTCCTTTTAGGATCCTCAAGTGTTCACTGATGTAATTAACAGCAGACCTCAGGACTCACAGTGGTTCCCAGGCAACCAAACTGCGAATGTCTTTGGAGCTGCCAGTATCCACCCTCATTCCCGTCCCTGCCTTCTGAAATCCTGCCTGTTCCTCAGGGTGCAACCCAAATTCCTCCCCCTCCTCCTGATCCCTTCCCACCCCACCCAGCCCCAGCCAGATAGGGGTGACCCTCAGCAGAGTGTGTGTTGGACCCTCCCTTAGCTGCTTCTCTGGGGCTGGAGGGTGTGGGCTGTGAGGATGCAGGGAAGTGGACACTTGTTCACAGCACAGTTGCCGATCAGAATTGGCCAGCAGGCCAGGCAGCCCTCGTGGAAGGGGTGAAGGACCTAAGTTTGGGAACCACAGTACTTGGTTTGAT
Organism: Dolichotis patagonum; assembly: GCA_004027295.1. NCBI lineage: Eukaryota > Metazoa > Chordata > Mammalia > Rodentia > Caviidae > Dolichotis > Dolichotis patagonum. The sequence continues at coordinate 67,146 of PVJX010001508.1, forward strand.
TTCCAGTTGTGCTGTCAGCTGGGTGATCTTGGGGAAGTCGCTTACCTCTCTGCTTTTGTTTCTCTACCTATAAAATAGGCCTGATGAGAGTACCTTCTTCATGGGGTTCATATGAGTATTACACAAAAGAAAAATGCTTAGAGTAGTACCTAGTACACAGTGAAAATTCAATCAATATTACCTGCTGTTAAGTTTTCTATATTCCTGATACCTTAAATAAGTAAATCTTGGTCAGCCTTCCTGGGCATCCTACTTACCCTGCTCTACTTTTAGGATTCTGTCTGAGCCATTTCAAATATCAGAATATCTTAAGTGGGCATGGTGGTGCGTGTAGTCTCAGCACCCTGGGAGGCTGAGGAGGTTCTCAAGTTGGAACCCAACCTAGGCAATTTAGCAATACCCTGTCTCAGAATTAAAACATGAAACAGAGTAGGCCCTGGGTTTAATCCGCAGTACTGGGGGTGGGGGATCAAAATATCTTGGCTAATTAAAGTTCACATTTAGTGACCAACTACCATGTACCAGACCCTGTAAGCCTTATGGATATTTGTATAATTCCCCTAAGCCCTGTGAGGCAGGTCCCATTGTCATTACTCTCTTACAAATAAGGAAACGGGTGTCTGAGAGTTCGGTGCCTGTGGTTGTGCAGTGAGGCCACATGCAGGCCAGACAATGAGTAGCCCCCAGGGTGATGTGGTTCCCGTCATAGCCAGCGCCTGCCTGGCATGAGAAGCCAAGTGTTCTATCATTTCTGGTACATCCAGCAAGCACAAGGAGACCCTGTCATCTGCAGGTGCACTAGGAGTCACTGTACCCAGCCTGTTACTAATTTCCGAACACCCCAGGGCAGCCTTCGTGGCAACCACGGTCTTTTAGACAAAGATTCTGAGGCTCCCAGAAGCCGAACCTCAGGCCGGAAGTCTCTAGCCGGGAAGTGGTTGAGGTGACCAGGTTTTCTTTGGCAGAGGGCAGTGCCCCTGCCACCAGGGCACAGCTGTTTCCACATGACAGGAGTCGGTACAAGTCTTAATTAGACACCTCTAGTCCCGAAGTAGCCAGCACTGTGCCTCCCAGAGGCTGCTCCCCACGGCCACTGCCACCTCCACCACCACCGCCAGCGCAGGTCCCTTCCTTGAGTAAGGAGCCTGTATGTGCTTCCGCTTCCGCCTGCACCTCCACAGGCCTGGGGCCGAGTGGAGGTGTGACGAAGGGGTGACTGGGAGCTAGAGTGCGCTCATGGGACCTTCTGATTCCTTCTTCCATCCAGACCTTTTTCCTTTGTATTGAGGATTGAATCCAGGGCCTTCACACTGAGCTACATCCCTACCTCTTTCTTTAACGTTCTTTCTTTAACTTTTCTTCTCTTTTCTTTTCTTTTCTTTTCTTTTCTTTAGTTTCTACATGGTCTTGCTAAGTTAATAGTTACCCAAGCCGTTCTTGAATTGAATTACCCCGTTGTTCTTGTAGTCCTCCTGTCTCAGCCCCAGAGTGCTAGAATTACAGGCATGCGCTAGCATGTTCAGTCAGCCTCACTTTTCAGAATGGTTTTGTCATTTGTTAGATATTTAAAAAGTACATATTATAAAACTTTTCAACAGCCTAGAAGTCATGAGGGAAAAGAATTGAATATTCTCCCTCATGATCTTCCTCCAGATCCCATGCGTTAGAGGTGACTATGCGTTGTGAATGCTTGCGCCCTTCTAGATCCCGGTTTAAATACACACACATCCAGTCTTCTGCTATTATCATGCCCTTAACAATGAACCACATCACTGTTTCCTGTCAGCTCGTAGAGATTTACCCCCCTTCCTTTCCATGCTTCTTAAAGGCATTCTGTCATTTTGATTCCCCCTCAGTTAATTTTTCAGCTATTCCCCACAGGTCTCTACTGATGGACATTTAAGTTTGTTCAAGTTTTCATTCTCACTATGTAGTTCAGGCTGGCCTTGAACTCTCTGTGATCCCCCTGCTTCAGCCTCCTGAGTGCTGAGATTACAATCATGCACCACCACGCCTGGCTAATATACATCTTTAGATTTCCATCTTTATGAATTTAGGCACATATAATAGATTCCTAAAGGTAAAATTACATTCAAGCACCAACAGTGTGCCATGTGTCAAGTCAGTGGTAAATTAAACAAGTGAAATTCTCTACCTTTTAGTGTGGGGTGAGGAGAGGCAGCTGATGAGCGGATGAACAAATCTTTGTGCAGTGGGTGGATGGTAGTAAGCGTTGGGAGCATCAGCAGGAGGGGGGCAGGAGGGCAGGACTGGGATTACCAATTTTGTGAGATAGTCAGGGAAGGCCTCACTTGTATCAGAGTGGAGGAAACCAGCAGGAAGTGAGGGCAGCACAGGGTACATAGCTGAGGAGAGCTCCCAGGTAGCAAATATAGAGACCCTGGGGTCACCTTGGTCTGTCTGTGGGTGCCTAAGGATGGGCAAGGTCAGTGTGGCTGGGGCTGGGTGAGCAAGGAAAGGGGGAGATGGTGTTAGCGGGGTGAAAGGACTTGCATGTTGAGAACTTTGGATTTTACTCTGAGTCACATGCATTGAAGGATTTTGAACAAGGGGAGGTATAATTTTATTTGCATCATAAAAGATCAGAGCTGATTGCTGTGGTTGGGGGCAAGGTTAAAAGCTACGGCTTTGGACCAATCCCAGGCCAAGGTGATGGCAGGAGCAGGACAGAGAGTGCAGAGGTGTCTGGATGGGAGAGGAAGCCATGTGGAGAGTGCTCTCGCAGCACTGAGCGCCAGCAGGCAATGGGCTGGAGCCCTGGAGGCTGGAGCCCATTGCTCTGGGTACTGTGGGCCTCTGGGTAAGGCCCAGGAGGCAGCGTGTTGACTGTTTTCAGGCAAGTAGGGGGCAGAGCAGGGTTATGAGAGAGAAGATCGCCAAGGCTGTCCACAGGTTTGCTGCCTCCTCTGTGGTCACATTTGGTCGTTTTCGAAACAGATAATGAGATGCTGGCTGGCAGGAATGGATCTGCAACTTCAGTGTTTGAAAATGCTAGGACTCATCATCATAACAACAGTAGCTATAATAACAACCGTGAATGACCATGATGAGTGATAATCTGGAGTCACATGTGGTTTTCCAGAAATGTGATCTTAGTCATGTCTCAAGGCATCACGATTAATAAAAGGTTCTCCAAAGTAAATGTATTTAAACTGATGTGGGAATTAATAAAACAAAATAGAAGTTAAGAAAGGGGAACTCAGCTGGACAGGGACAGGAGTGAGCCGGCGGAGGTAAAAGTGACAAAAGTGCCCCACTGGCCCAGGGGTCTCTCACAGTCACTGGGAGAGCTGTTGGGGGAGTGAGGTGGCAAAGACTGGGCAACAGGTGTGCAGAGTAGGTCCTGGGGATGGTGATTAGGAGGAGCACAGGCTTGCCAGGGGTGTTGGGTCGAGGGCATGGTATGTCAGGGTATGGCCCACAAGGCTACAGAGAGGGGGTTACAGAACAAGGGGCTGGGAGGTTAGGAGGGCCCTCTAAGTGTTTGTTCCAGTCAACCAGAGTGGAAGCCAGGAGCCTGAAGCTCTTCCCTGGTCAGGAGCGCCGTCACCCCGACCTCGGCGGCAGGTGCCAGCGCCCGCCTTGGGATTGGCTTCCTGTGGGCCTCTATTCTGTGTGCATCCAACTCGCCAATAAGGCAAAGGGGAGGCAGACCTGCTGTTCCCTCTACACGGAATGGGACGGTGCCTTGGGCCTCTGTGTGTCCACTGCACCCACCTCACAGGTCACAGCAAGTGCTCAGAGCAGGCTCGGGGCTCATTCTGGGGGCTCCCAAGGAAGCTCCTGGGTGCAGGGGCTCATCACTGGCTCCTCTAGTGTTAAGGGAGCATAGATGATAAAGATTGAGCCTGCTGTCAAGGAGCCACTGAGGACAGTGCCTGTGCCCAGAGACATTGCGACGCTAGGGTCAGAGGCTCCAGGAGGTTGGCTATTTGTCCAAGAACTTCCAGCAGGAAATGCAAGGCTGAGATTGAAACCCAGACTCAAGGCCAGAGGCTGAGTCTTTGAACTGCATGTTTATTCATGCTTCTCTTACCTCTGTGCCCTCAGCTCCTTGCGGACAGAGACTTAACCTTAAACCCTTTCTTGGGAATGAGTCAGTTGTGGTTTTCCCTGAACAGTTAGTGTCCCCTTGCCCAGGGTCACCACCCAGTAATGATGGTGAGTGACTTTGTTTCCTGCCCACTGCCTGTCCTTTCTGGTACCTTCATCACCTCTCAGACTTCCCAGGACCATCACGCTACCTGGCGCCCTTTCTGGCACTGGGGAAATTGATTTCCTCTTAAAGACACTGTTACTTATACTGATTGGGAGGGAGTTAAGCTGGCCGTTTAACCCAGCGCAGTGGCCCCTTAGCGGGGATGGCAAGGCAAGGAAGGGACCCTGGTCTCTCTCTCTCTCGTGTTTTGCGATGCAATCAGGGGACATGCATTTTCAGCATGGCCTGGCCTCTCTGGGAAGAATGCTGACCACCACTGGCAATGGGTTACCTCTTAGCCTTGGCGACCTGTCGAGCATGGGGGCAGGGAGAGGGGAGCATGGTCACGTGGCTGGCCCGAGGAGGCAGGTGCAGGGTAACCCTCTTCCTCCCCACTCCCGCTAGATTATCCTGAACTTCACGTCCATGGACCTGTACCGCAGCCGCCTATGCTGGTACGACTATGTGGAGGTGCGTGACGGCTTCTGGAGGAAGGCGCCCCTCCGAGGTAAAGGTGTCACTGCTCTCCCCACTCCCTGGTGCCTGATTCTTTTATTTATTTATTGAGATGAGGCTTCCTTGTATAGTCCAGACTGGCCTTGAACTCACAGAGCTCTTCCTGCCTCAGCCTCCCTAGTGCTAGGATTACAGACAGGGTCACCATGCCTGGCTCTGATTTCTTCTTAGAATGGGGCAGCATCCCGGTGTGGGACTTGGAGTCCTGGCGTAGTTCGTCCTGGCTGATTCCTTCATTAGCTAGCAGAATGACTTTGCGCATGTCCTATCCCTGCTTTTGGCCTCCCTCAGAAGGTGGCCATGGCTGCTGGCATACAGGAGAGTCAGAGTCCCTGGAGAGCAGACAGACTGTTTTGCGCATCCCCACGCCTCCGGACTCTGTTCCTCATGGGGTGATTTCACTGGCTCCACATTGTCTGTTTGCGCAACCATGTGTCGCCATGCACATGGTCCAGCAGCCTGGCTCAAAAGCAACTCATACACCTGCCGGGCTGGCTGTTACTCACTTCAGGGGGTTTCACACCTGGCTGCAACCCTGCCCTGGATACTTTGTCTCAGCTGTGTGTGTGTGGGGGTGGAGCGGGGAGGAAGCAGGGCTAAGTGGGTCAAACCCATACCACACGAAGGCCCTGATGCAGACATGGAATTGGGGCAGGGCACATCCCGTCACTAGGGGACGCCTGTATTGGGCTAGAGGAGCCACAGATGCTTCTTCCATCTGGACATTATCCTAAGGATCTCAGGGCTGTCCAGCAGTCTGCTCCACAACCTGTACAGGAAGTGGGGCGGTCTCCTGCAAGCCTCCCCCCACCCAAGTGTCTGATAGTCCAGTAGTTCGCCTTAGTCACCCAAAGCAGCTGTCATTACGACACTTCCTCTGAAATTTGGTTGTGTCTCCAAAATACAGTTTCTTGCTGGTAAGTCACATTCCAGGCCAGCACCCTCTGTCCTTTGCCAGAAGTTGGGAAACACCCAGCCTTATTAGGAACACAGAAATCATTCCCAGTCAATACCTGACACTGAGAATTCCACAGATGGCCAGCCTCGATGCTCATGCTAACCCTCGCTGGGTTTTGTTTTCTTTTTTTTTTTTTTTTGGCACTGGAGATTGAACTCACAACCTTGCGCTTGCAAAGCAGGCGCTTATGCCACTGAGCTAAATCCCTGGCCCTGGGTTTTGTTTTCTGACTCAGTCCTCCAGTTTTGTAATTTGCTGAGGGCCTTGGGCCTCACCTGCATTTAATAAAGAAGGCTTCCCTAGGAGAGGAGGGCAGTGTGCAGAGAGAGTTCTGTCACTTTCATCATTACTTCTTTGCTTGCAAACCAGATGAGGAAAGGTCAGTAATGATGGTAGTGTGTTTTTAAAAGGACAGTGAAACATACAAGTCAGATATGATCAGGATCCATCTTTCCCGCAGACACACACTCGTGTCCTGTCTCTCTTCTCAGCCAAGCTGGATCTTGGAAGAGCTAGGAGCCAGTTAGTGGGCGCGTGGTCGTAGTAATGCGTGTAGCAGGCTGGCTGCAGGCCAGGACTGAGCTCTGAGCTCCCTGGAGGTGTAGGGGCCGTTTTGAGACAGCGTAGAGCTCCGAGCGTCTCTGTCCATGCTCCTGCAGGCCGGTTCTGCGGGGGCAAACTCCCTGAGCCCATCGTGTCCACCGACAGCCGCCTCTGGGTTGAATTCCGCAGCAGCAGCAACTGGGTTGGAAAAGGCTTTTTTGCTGTCTATGAAGGTACTGAGAAAGGGGATGGGCTTAGATGGGAGGTCCCCGGGCATCTCAGAATCCCTCCTTCCTGTCACTCAAGGGGGCACAGTTGTGGGTCCTCCAGGGAGCAAGCAGGGGCAGGTGGGATTGGCAGGGTGAGCAGTGGAGACACATGGGAAAGGCTGGTGAAGCCAGGAAGGGGCTCTCAAGCCAGGCGGTGTGTGCTGACCGCTTTTCCCACCCCACCCTGTGTCCCCACAGCCATCTGTGGGGGTGATGTGAAAAAGGATAATGGCCATATCCAGTCACCCAATTACCCAGATGACTACCGGCCCAGCAAGGTGTGCATCTGGCGGATCCAGGTGTCCGAGGGCTTCCACGTGGGCCTCACGTTCCAGTCCTTCGAGGTAGTCAGAGATGCTGGGACCTGACCCTTGAGCCCTCCCTCCCCTCTGGGACAGTCCACCCCTCTACAGCCTCTGGGAACCGCCAAGTTTCCTTCCCCTGATCCAGCCCCTGTTCCCTAGATCGAGCGGCACGACAGCTGTGCCTATGACTATTTGGAGGTGCGCGATGGCCACAGTGAAAGCAGCACCCTCATTGGGCGCTACTGCGGCTATGAGAAGCCTGATGACATCAAGAGCACATCCAGCCGCCTCTGGCTCAAGTTTGTCTCTGATGGGTCCATTAACAAGGCTGGCTTCGCAGTCAACTTTTTCAAAGGTGCCCTCCCGTGGCCAGCCCGTCCCTCCCTCTGCCCCTCCCTCCTTCTCCATTCACTCATTCAACACAGGTTCTGTGATGGGCTAAGTGGGAGGAAGATGCTGGGGCCCTGCCTTTAAGGAGCTGAGAGCAGACTGAGGGGCAAAGTCTAATCCCAATGGGGAGTAGAGGCTGTATGAGCTCTGGAGACGTCAGGCAGAGTGGGGCTTTTTGCCTTAGGTCCTCCTCTGTAAAATGGGTACACTCACACTGCCGCCACCACAGCCTTTGTGGAAAAACTGAAAGAGAAATGGCAGATGAGATGATGACCACCAGCCAGCTTGGGTGCCCCGAAGGAAGGTCCTGTGGGTCCACTTGTGGAGTTCTGAGCAGCCTCGGGAAATGGGGGGCTCAGAGCTAGGCAGACATGTGACACTTACAGCTGACTTCCCAGGGGCGGGGCTAGGGGTGGTAGCAGGAAGCTCCAGCAGAGGCAAGCAGAGGACAAGACATGGCCTGGGATCTGTGACCCCCTTTCTCCCACAGAGGTGGATGAGTGCTCCCGGCCCAACCGCGGGGGCTGCGAGCAGCGATGCCTGAACACCCTGGGCAGCTACAAGTGCAGCTGCGACCCTGGGTATGAGCTGGCCCCAGACAAGCGCCGCTGCGAGGGTAAGTGCCCCCGGACCACCCCTGGGCCCCTATTCCCCTCTGGGTGCCCTTGGAAGGACCCCTTCCCAGGGAAACTGAAATGGTGCCCTCGTACTCTGTTCTTAACTCATGGGTAAGAAGTGCACTTTTGGTCACAGCCCCAGAACACTGGTCCCAGTGTGATGCACTCTGGCTTTGGGGTTTTTATTCTTTCTCTTTAGTTAATGCTGATCTTGATTTACTAATTGATATCAGCACCCACCAGAGGGTAGAGATCTACAGTTTGCAAACCACTGTTCTCAGCTGAATCTCAGCTCTTTGTGCATGTCTCCAGGGTGCCAGTGATCTCATTTAGGCTGGTGGCTCCAGCTCAGGTGGTCTTGCTGTGTCTCTGAGCAGCCCCTCTGCGTGATTCCCAGAACCCTTCCCTCCACCCCTTGCTGCATTCCCCTCTTCTCTGCAGAGTCCTGTCCTGTTCTCCAGCAGAGGAGGCAGAAGTGGCCACCTGTGTGTCCCCTCAGCTCCTCTACTTGCTCTTCCAGGCCATCTCTGGAGCCCCCCTCCCATCTTCCCCAAACCCCTGGGTGAGGCAGTCACAGATCCCCATCTCCTAACCAGGTGCCAGCACAGGATCAGGCCCCTCCTGCCGATAGTGGCGAATCCCCGTGGGTGATGCCATCTCCCTTGTCCCCCCAGCTGCCTGTGGTGGCTTCCTCACCAAGCTCAATGGCTCCATCACCAGCCCCGGCTGGCCCAAGGAGTACCCACCGAACAAAAACTGCATCTGGCAGCTGGTGGCCCCCACCCAGTACCGCATCTCCTTGCAGTTTGACTTTTTCGAGACAGAGGGCAATGATGTAAGTATCCCCCAACCCCAGGGCCAAGGAGGGCAGAAGGTGTGGAGCGCAGGGGTCCAGCTCTGTGCCTGCCTCCAGCCCTCCGGAAGAGACCAAGCAGAAAGGCTTTGTGAATGTAGAGTAGGGTGCTGCTCCCAATTCAGGGAGGCACGGGAGACGGTGTGATCATGGGTGTGGGACCGACGCCGGGCTTTGGGGAGCACCAAGGAGCACCCAGTGGGGGAGTGGATAAGGAAAGGCTGAAGGATCAGCAGGCTAGGGCTTCTCCAGGGTGGAAGTGGTCAGAGGAGGCTTCCTGGAAGAGGCTGCAGAGCTGGGCCCCTTGCAGGTGTGCAAGTACGACTTCGTGGAGGTGCGCAGCGGGCTCACTGCTGACTCTAAGCTGCATGGCAAGTTCTGCGGCTCCGAGAAGCCCGAGGTCATCACCTCCCAGTACAACAACATGCGTGTGGAGTTCAAGTCCGACAACACCGTGTCCAAAAAGGGCTTCAAGGCCCACTTTTTCTCAGGTATCCCTGGACCGCCTAGCTTCCAGCCCTGCCTCCTCTTGGAGAATAGGGCTTCCCTTCCCCCCATCCCAGCACTCCAGCCCTTCCTGTGCCCGGCCTGTCCCCTGCACCCTACCATGCCTCATTCCTATCAGACCAGCCCCACCAGTGTCTCGGTCCCATTACTCTTAACCCTCAAGGGGCTGAAAAGGACAGACAGACACAGGTAGGGGTGAAGGGGAGGATGGTCCAGGTAGCAGGATCTTGCGGCCAAGGCCCAGGAAGAGACAGGTCTTGGAAACAGGGTGTTCAGATTGGCTGAGAACACGGGGCAGATGGGGAGGAGGGAGCCATTTGCCTTGGACCATGTGGGGCAGATTATCTGGCAGCCATTCGATCTCCAGACCCTGCACAAACTGGAGAGGTTCAGACTGAGGGCTTCCAAAAAGCGGGGCCGCCTCCCTCCCTCAGATACTAAAACCTTTCCTTACCCAAGGGAGCACTCAGCTCCCTTCAGCCTCATGGGCTCAGAGCTGATTAAGGTTGGGGCTTCAGTCCCTTGGCTTCCCATGGCCCTTGCTGGGTGTTCTAAATGGTAGTCAGACACACACATACCCCGTGCAGCCTCTGGGAGCAGCACCCCACAAGACCTGTTCCCTTCACCTTTAGCTGGAATTAGGCTCAAGGAGCTGGGGTCCTCCAGAAGCAAAAGGGCTCGAGACTCAGGCAATGAAGGGCAGGAGCCCTCTGGAGTGGAGTGTGGAGAGAGCAGGGAGCCCGTACATTGGCTGGAGCAGGTGGTTTTGTGGCCCGGGGATCCACATCCCTGACTCCTGATGGGCTGGGCATAGGTTGGGCAGGAAGCCCAGGGCCACATCCTTGCTGCCTCCCTTATCCCCTCCGCACCCAGGGTCCTGCATCCTCTAGCCCCCTCTGTGGCAACCCTGTACCCATGCCTTCCCCACCTGGATGCCATGCACCTGCCCTTGGGCTCTGGTTCCCTGCTTGGCACTGCCAGCTACTCTGCTTGGCTTAAAGAGCTTTTTCCCTATTTCTTGATGTGATGCCAATCCCTTCCTGCCCTGGGCACCCCCTGACCCCGCCGAAATCCTGCAGGGTGCTCACCAGAGGGCTGAGGGCACATAACACCTGCTCAGAGTGGGCTCTGCCCCAGGGGAACCATTACCTGCTTACTCTTGTCTCTTCCTGCTCTTCTGTTGCTCCAGTCTTGGAGGGGGCAAGGGACCAACACCTATCTGTCAGGTCTCAAGTTATTGCCCCATCCCCACAACTGCGAGATACTGTGCCCACCCCACACTCAGCCCTGCACAAAACACACACGCACACAGGTGCACTCACTTGTGCACTCACACACGCACACACACATGCATTGCCCTGTTGCACAAGAAACCCGCAGAGGACCCTCACCGGTGGGCATCAAGGTTCAGCCTTGGGCCGGGGGCTTTTGACCTGGGCCCCCCAGAAGGGGGGCTGTTTGGACTTTTGGGACACCCATCGAGGAGACCCTAAGCCAAGAAGGAGAAGCAAGAGCCTGAAGACCTTCGGTCTGACCCCAGCACCTCCGGGGCATTTGGGCACTGTAGGGTGAGTGCCATCTCCTTGTGGGGCCCACAGCCACCTCCCCCTGCCCCTGCCCTTCCTGCCACTTGTTCCCTGGTGCTGAGGTGGGTCTGCCCACTCCCCTGCCCATGCCAGAACTCCTTCTCTAGGGCTATGAGGCAGCCTCAGGCCTGGCCCTCTCTTCCACCCTCCTGCAGCCATACACAAATCCATTCACTCAATCATTCCGTGAGTGTTTGACCCCTACTGTGTGCCAGACATTGGATGAGAGTATTTGGGGTGTGGAAGTTAGGGGTCAGACATGTTAGGGAAGTCTTTGTCCCGTCCATGAACTGAGCCACCCTGCAGCTTCCAGTAGAGTCCTAGAGAATGTCCTTGGTCAACCCCAGGACTGGCCATAGCCTACCCCTCACCTCACATTTCCCACAGGCTAATGCAAAGGGCACAGGCGGCTCCCTTGGGCCCTCAGCAGACTCCCCTCTGCAGAACAGAAAAAGATCCCTTGGGAGGGGACCTGGGGTCCTACAGGACCAGCAGGTGTGGCCCTCCTGAACAGGGCTGGGGCCAGCAGGGCTTCTGAGAGGCAGTGCTGCAGCTTGGGTCTTCTGCTGAGGGAGACCAGGAGCAGGGTCCCTTGCCACAGACCAGGGGCACCTGGCCAGTCCAGTGCCAGCAGGCATTTTTCCACTTTGAGGTTTATCTTTAGAATTCTGAGTGTCCAGTGGGCTCCCCACACTTCCCCTGAGTGCCTGCCTCTCTACCAGGCATACAGTCCCCAAAGTGACCACAGATGAATCTGAGAATATGTGGCTTAGACATGCTGTGACCATGTTCCTCTTCATGTGTCAGTGCACGTATGTATGTACGCATATAAGCGTGTGTATGAGTGTATGCATGTGCGTGTGTATGCATGAGTGTGTATGGGTGTGTATGTGTATGAGTGTGTATATGCTTGCGAGTGTGTATGCATGAGTGTGTATATGTGTATGAGTGTGCATGCGAGTGTATACATATGTGTGTATATGCATATGAGTATGTATGTATGAGTGTGTGTATGTGCGTATGAGTGTGTATATGTGTATGAGTGTGTGTGGGTTTGTGAGCAGCTCCATATGTGAGTGAGCTGCTAGTGAGCTTGGTATCTGCATCTGTGTGCATGTTTGTGTGTGTATATGCCCACATCTGGCTCCCAGCACCTGTGTGTACATCTCGCCATGTACACCTGTGCCTGCCTGTTTCTGCCTGTGTGCTCATCCCTATGTGTATGGAGGAGTAGGTCACGAGTATCTCCCATGTGCATGTGGGCACAGGTGGGACAGACGGCAGTACACATGTGTGGCAACATCTCCAGTCAGCACCTGTGTGGCTCATCATGGATGTGTGGGTGTGTGTCTGTCTGTCTGTGCCGTGTGTTTGTTGTCACCAAGTCTGGACCACAGTCCGCACATGGATGGGGTTGAGCAGGAGCCTGCACAAATGCCCATTTGTGTGAGCATGAGGGTCTGTGTCGCTCACTCTGTAGATGCAGCTGCCCTCTGGGGGCAGGAGCAGAGTTCTCACCCAGCCCTATGCACACATCACTTCCTCTGCCATCGACTCCTGTTTCTTTGTCCCTAGTGTGCACACTGCCAGCCATGCTGCCCCTTTAGGCCTCCCCTTGAGCAGGTTCAGTCTCCATCCCCTGTCGCTGCGCCTCCTCCCACCTGCTAACCCAGCCCTCTGTGACCTGGCTGCTGGACATGGCCGTGCTGCATGTGTGGCCGCCTGCCCTCCTGCCCTGCCCCTTCCTCAGGCCCTGGGTGTGGTTTTCACTGAGTTCCCTCCCTGGTCCCTGTCCTCCACCCCCACCCCTTGGTCCCTTTTCTCCTTCTCTCTCTCGTTTCAGAAAAAAGGCCAGCTCTGCAGCCCCCTCGGGGACGCCCCCAGCAGCTCAAATACCGAGTGCAGAAAAGAAACCGGACCCCCCAGTGAGGCCTACCTGGCCCCCCAGACCCTTCGATACTCAGGAAGCTCACCTCGGACCAGTGGGCTGGGGCCTTCAGAGCCCCCCCCCCCCCCACCTCCGCTCTGCCGGGCCGGCCCCTCCTCTGGCCGCACAGAACTGGTGCTCTCCTCTCCTCCCCTGTCCCCCTCAGCCGACAGGGGCACCTTCCCCTCCCCATTTTGATGGTGTCTGTGACATTTCCTGTTGTGAAGTAAAGAGGGACCCCTGCGTCCTGCTCCTTTCTCTTGCAGTCTGCTTGTCCGTGTGTCTGTTTTTCCACTTGTCCGTCTGTCCAGTAAGCAGGTAATGGTAGCGGTCCCTGTGCTGATCAACTCCAGACCCCTTCCCTCCCTCCACCCACTCCTTCCTTCTCTCCCCACAGCTGGGCTCCTCTCAGCTGGCTCCGCTTGATGCAGTGCTGGGGACCCTGTCATCGCCTTGGCTCCCACTCCCCGCCCGGCCCCCTGGCTGTCAGCTGGCTCCTGTGCTCTGCTGATAGGAGGAAGCCCAGCCAGGCCCCCTACTTCCCCTGGGGCCGGCAGCCCTCAGCCCCAACAGAGCCCGCCTAGACTCCTTGCCTTGTTGCCTCCTGCAGACAAGGACGAGTGCTCCAAGGACAATGGCGGCTGCCAGCAGGACTGCGTTAACACTTTCGGCAGCTACGAGTGTCAGTGCCGCAGCGGCTTCGTCCTCCACGACAACAAACACGACTGCAAAGAAGGTAAGGGCTGCACAGAGACCAGGGCTGATGGTGCACAGCCTGAGCTTGCAGGGACTTCCTGCTGTGCCGGGTGGACATCAGGACATGAAGAGCTTGGTCTGTCCTCACGGGCCAGTGACCTTGAGGGGGCCGAGTTTCACTTTGCACCTGCGGCACAGACTCCTCTTGCTTTCTGCCAAGGCAGGGAGGAGCTCACCACTGCCCCAGGGCCCCTTTCCAGGCTCTTCTGGGGGTTAGTGCTTCTTAAAAGTGTTCTGAGTCCTTCTACCCCAGCACGCAGGCCAGATGAGACAGTGGCTGAAAGCACAGATGCTGCTCAGGAGGCTTCCAAAGGGTGATCCACAGAGCACCGACGAATTTTAGCTAGGGGTCTTGCTCTGAGGCTGGCTTCACTGCATTCTACCTCTGGAAAGGGAGCGCTCAGTGGAAAGGAGAGCTTTGGTAAAGAGCAGTGTCCAGACAGCCAGGAGGGGTGTGAACATGCGGGGAAGGAGGCCTGTTCATCTGCTTTTCTCCTGGGTCCCTTGAGAAGCAGGCATGGTCCCTCACTCGGGTGTAGGATAATAACAGATCTCCTGACTTCTGCGGAGGAGTTCTGTACTGGAGTTAAGAGAGGAGACGCCCAGTGCCCAGGGATATTACAGCCTTGCTGGGGAGAGACATGGGTGTATGTACAAGGGAAACAGAACAGGGAGACTGAGTAGGGTGGGGAGGGTAGAGTGGCCATGTGAAATATGCTTGGGCAATGGAAACGGCCCACAGCTCAGTGGAGGAGATAGGAGGCTGAGTGGCCTCCATGGGGTACCTGAGTGGGCCTGCTCTGGGCCCTCGAGGCTGTCGTGCACTTGGTAAGGTTCTAACTCTAGGCCCCACTGTGTGGCCTGCATCCTGCGTGCCTCTTTTGCCTCTGGCTCCACTGCACACTGGCTGCCCACTGGCTCTCCGAGGGACCTGCCAGAGAGCTCAATCCTCATGAGTGATCAATGAATTTTGAATTTGCATTTGAGAGGCCACACTTGTTCCAAGGCAGAAGTCACACTGCTATGGGTTGAGGATCCCTAAGTACTGAGAATGTAGTGACAGCCAGCTTTCTGAAGGTTGGCTGGGAAGGACAGGAGAGAAGAGGGGCCATAGCTAGACGAGGAAGCTCAGGCAAGAGCCACTTGAGGGTGTCCTGAGGTTTGTGGGCTCACGCTGGGAGGGAGGGACAGTGCATCCTTAGCTGTGTGAGGGTTCCCTGGCTGTGGGCAGCTCCCAGAGGGACAACCTGTCCATACGGGGAGGATGACATCTTCTCTAAGGATGGGACAGGAGAGGAGGGGAGGCAGGGAAGGCTCCTACATAAGGACAGGTAGGCTACAGTTGAGTTAGGAAGGGCTTGAGCTGGAGGAGGACTGCAGGTAGGAGATGGCTGCGGAGGAGCGGAGAGACAGAGCTAGCAAGGGACAGATCCAAAGAGTGTCTGGTGGCTTGCAGGCCCTGGTGAGGTAAGATAGCACAGATGGAGTTTCCTATGGCTCAAGGACAGCATAAAGGAGAACCAAGGAACAGGGGTTGTCACCGAGTAGTTGGGTGATCAGCAGTGTTGTCTAGCTGGAGAGAGAAGTCAGTAAGCCCACCTGGGAGGAAAAGTTGTCCCTCTGAGTCCATGGGGTCTGTCCCTGTGGACCCAGCTACCCTCAGATTGGAAGGGTTAGGCCTACAGTGGTTTGCCTGTATGGAAAATGTGTAGACTTCTTGTCATAATTTCCTAAGCAACACAGCATAACAACTATTTATATAGCATTTATAGTGTGCTAGGTGTTACATAAGTAATGCAGAGACCATTTAAAGTAGACAGGAGGATGTGTGTAGGCTCTGTGCAAATGCTATTCCATTTTATACAGAGGATTTGAGAACCCAAGGTTCTGGAATCCTCCCGAGGTCCAGGAACAAATATATGGAGGGACGTTGTCTATCCCAGGAGAAAATGGAAGGAACAAGACTGCAGAGGTCTCCTTAAAATGTTCTAACCATTGTTGAGAAAAAGGGAGACGTGGAAGGTGGCTGCCTGAAGGGTGACGCGTTGGTGGCAAGGCCTGGGTTGAGGTTGTGCAGAAGGAAGATGAGAAGTGACAGCTGAGGAGTTGGGACAGGGAGGCTGTGTGGGCTGGGCCAGCGCCTGTATGTTGACATCACTCAGGATGGTGGCTGGGGTGCAGGGCGGGTGGACTGAGTCAGGAGCCAAAGTCCCCTGTGACTGTGGAGACTGCAGGAATGAGTGACAGCATCAGGATGCACAAAGGTCCGTGGCTGGGGAGCTGTGAGAGGGCGTGAGCGTGGGACATTGCTGGTGTGCGGGTTTCCTTGGAAGACATAGCGTGGCCAGAGCCACGAGCAGCGAGGCGCTGTGGCAGGACTGCTTCCGTGGCTGTCACCCAAGGGTCCTCTCTCAGGGCTTCTGTAGGAGCAGGTGGTTGGTTTTCCCCCAATGTGGGTAACCCAATGGAACGGGAATGGTGGTGGCCTTCAGTCCAAAGAGAGACAGGAAGAGCCTTCTCACAGGAGGCCTGAGAGCGTGGGGTCCCTGCCAATCTGCTTCTGTCACTCTCGTCCCTACAGCTGGCTGTGACCACAAGGTGACATCTACCAGCGGCACTATCACCAGCCCCAACTGGCCTGACAAATATCCCAGCAAAAAGGAGTGCACATGGGCCATCTCCAGCACCCCTGGGCACCGGGTTAAGCTGGTAAGGCCCTCACCCGCCAGCCCACACGGGCACCACTGCCTCTCTTGCATGTGGCTGCTGTTTTGTCATCAAAGCCTGCATGAGGTGTGGTGCTGGCCACAGACAGCATGGGCCGGCGGAGCCCATGGGCCTGCCCTCCCTCACGACTAGTCGGGCTGGACAGAGGCTCCTTTGCCAGAATACTTTGGGGATGACACTACTGTCACCACTCCCTTGGGTGTACATGCGCTGGGGTCCGGAGGTCTAGGTCTGGGACCTCCCACCCAGCCACCTCTAACCTATGCTCCTTCCTTGTGCCCTGTAGACCTTCGTGGAGATGGACATCGAGTCTCAACCCGAGTGCGCCTATGACCACCTGGAGGTGTTTGATGGGCGAGATGCCAAGGCTCCTGTCCTCGGCCGCTTCTGTGGCAGCAAGAAGCCCGAGCCTGTCCTGGCCACAGGCAGCCGCATGTTCCTGCGCTTCTATTCCGACAACTCAGTACAGAGGAAGGGCTTCCAGGCCTCGCACGCTACAGGTGAGGCCACGGCAGGCCAGCCCACTGTCCCCGTGCTATTCCTGGCTCTGGAGGCATCACTGGTCCTGGTCTTCAAGACAGGTCTAGAGCAGAGGTAGGGTTCACACAGAGCATAGGAAGGGCCAGAGGAAGGGCCTTGTGGCTCTGGGAAGACACTGTGTTCTGACGACCAGGCTGGAGGAGTAGAGTCAGCACTGGATGGGCAGGGGAGGTCATGTTTAGGGCAGAAAGAGCAGAAAACAGTGCTAGGGCTGTAGCTCAGTGGTAGAGTGCTTGTCTACCATGCACAGGGACCTGGGCTTGATCCCTAGCACCACAAAAATAGGGTGGGGGTGGGGGTGCTGCGATGTCTGAGGGAAGAGCAGGCTAGAGAACCTAGGAATGAATGGAAATGGAATCCCTCTAAAGTCCCCATGTGGTATACAGGTCAGTGCATCTACCTGCCCATACCTTAGCCCCTAAAAGGCCCTGGTTCATTTGTAGCACAGATGTTTATTAATATGTTTTGGGTACAAGGCAGTATTCTAAGTGCAAGTCACAAAAATGAGCCCAGCAGACAAAACCCCCAGCCTTTAATGGGCTTTCTCTGTATTCATTTGCATATTTAGCCACCGTGGACTTCTTTCCCTACTTGAGATAAAGGGGTGCACGGTGATCCCCCAGGCATGAGCCCTCCCCACAGCCCACCAAAGGGCAGCTCGCAGTCCCACAGGGCGCTAAGGCAGCAGGGACCTTCACAGTGTGAGCCCAGATATGAGACAAGGGCCAGGAGGACACGCCCCGACTTGGTGGGTGGGGGCCGGTCAAGTCACTCTGAGCCAGGGAGGAGACCACAGCTCGAGTGGCAGTGAGTCACTTAATTTGGCTGGAGAGATAGGTCTTCGAGGATAGCAGTGCAGAGGAACAGAGAGAGGCTGGAACTCTGTCCCAAGAGGCTGGGATTCGCCCAAGGTTTCAGCAGCCTCAGTCTCCTGTTGGGTCTTGAGCTACCTGTCACGGATCCTCAGCGCTGATGGCTCCAAAGCGTCCCCTCTGTGCCGACAGCCTCCACAGGGGATAGAAGAGAGGTCAGCGGGCATCGGGAAGACAGTGGCCACTTGTGACCCTGTCCTATGTGTTGTCATTTGCCCTGCCCAGCACAAGGTCACAAACTAGAGGCCAAAGGTCCATTGGCCTTGCAGACCTCAATATTTGGCCCACAGTGTGTTTTTTAAACATTTGAGCCAGTACTTCAAACTCAGGAGTTTTTACATAAAACCTAGACACACAGCTTCTCTCTTGAAGATGGAAGCTCTGATGACACCAGGCCACCTTCTTTCATGACAGTTGTCATCTGGAGCAAATTAGAATCTTTTCTTTTCTTTTCTTTTCTTTTCTTTTCTTTTCTTTTCTTTTCTCTGCTCTTCTCTTCTCTTTCCTTTTCTTTTCTTTTCTTTCTTTCTTCTTTTTAACTGGGAATTGAACTCACAACCTTGCACTTGCCAGGCAGGCACTGTGCCACTGAGCTATATCCTTGGCCCAGAAAGGTCATTTTTCAACAAATAAGACTTCCCTTTGTTCAGGGTGCCTCACCATGGCACGTCCCAGCTCCTCCTCAGGCATCTCTAGAAGTGGTGCACCAAGCACTTTCTCTAGCCAAGTGCTGGGCCAAGTCCCAGCCCACCCATCATCGACCACATTGATGGCCTGCATCCTTAGTATCTGCCTTGCCATGGGGGTTCAGTGTGGTGTGGCTCGGTGCCTGGCACGCAGCAGTGCTCAGGGCTTAGCGGCCCATCTTGTCGTCCACTGCAGAGTGTGGAGGCCAAGTGCGAGCAGACGTGAAGACCAAGGACCTCTACTCACATGCCCAGTTTGGTGACAACAACTACCCTGGGGGGGTGGACTGTGAGTGGGTCATTGTGGCCGAGGAGGGCTACGGCGTGGAGCTTGTGTTCCAGACCTTTGAGGTGGAGGAAGAGACTGACTGTGGCTATGATTACATGGAGCTCTTTGATGGCTACGACAGCACGGCCCCCAGGCTGGGGCGCTACTGTGGCTCAGGGGTGAGTACCCTCCTGCCCCACAGCGCCCTGTTACCCTTCACGTCTCACCCCAGTCCCGAGGCCCAGTGGCCCTAGAGTCCATGGGTGCAAATGGCAGCACATGCCTGGCCTTCTGCTGAAGCAGGGACACCTAGTCTGGTGGGTCCCTTGGAAGGGCCACACTATGCTAGACCAGCCCCAGCCAGAAAGCCAGCATCTGTTCTGGGCAGCACAGGGGTGCCTGTAGCCACTAGACCAGGCTCTGCCCTGCCCTCGGCCTGCTCAGAGCCAGCTGGCTTGGGCCTGCAGAGCAGCTTGCATATGAGGAAAGGGGCAGAGTTGGCCCTGTCTCCCTCAGCCCCTTAGCCCTGTCCCAAGGCCACTGCCAGGCCCTAGAATGGGGGCTGAGCTGCTCTCCCCAAACCTGGCTGGGACATAAAATGCTTTCAGCACCTCCTCTGCCAATTTCTCCCCCTTTGTGAGAGTCCAGCTTGTCCTGAAGCCATTGCCACTGCTGTCTCAGCAGGCAGCAGGCACACAGCTTGATGGGCTTTTTATCAAGGCCGTGGGCTAGCCCGTGGTGGCCTTCTCTCCCCACAGCAAGACCTTACAGCCTCCTGTTTCTCTCTTATCTCTTTTAAAATTCTATGCTAGGGGCTGGGGATTTAGCTCAGTGGCATAAGCGCCTGCTTGGCAAGCGCAAGGTTGTACGTTCAATCCCCAGTACCAAATAAATAAATAAATAAATAAATAAAATTCTATGCTGTCATCCCCTCCCTGCACACAGATGCCTTTCAAACACACACACCAACACTCCCATGTGTGTACACGCTGACACACTCCCCTTCCCCCACCTCTGTCATGATGGCTCCAGGGCAGCCTGGTGACCCAGGAGGGGTTAAACCTTCCAGCAGTAGTGGCAGCTGCTGGGCCCTGCATTGGTTGAGCCTCCCGTTGGGAGCAGAGCTTCAGTCTTGTGTGACCAGCTGCGCCAGTGTGGAGTGGGCAGTGGGAAGCCCATCCAGCCCCCCAGCCTGCCCGCCCAGCTGCTCTACCACTCCCTAGCTACCAAACCAGTGCCCCTCCTCACTCTGCCCCTTAATCTGAGTCACGTGCCAGATGGAATGTCTCCAGGGGCTTCGTCCAGGGACCTCTCCCAGGCTTGGACCACAAGCGCAGCTGCTGGAAATGGTTTCAAGGTTCTCAGGAATGATTCCTTCTATGCCTGAAGGATCAGGGCATCGTTGTGGGCTTGAGAAGCCACATAGGATGGTCATCACCTGACATAGCTGATGACCAGGGTCAGGACAGGCACAAGTTTAAAATAATTGGCTGATTCCAAACTGCAGCTTCCCTCACCCAGCCGCCCCATTAAACTCCTAAGGCTTGACTCCACTTCAGGGGGCTGGGGGATCCGGTGAACATCAGGGAGGTTCCTGCCTTCCTAGAGTTGGGGTCTTGGGCAGGGAAGAGAAAAGCCCCAGCCTGTCACCCTCTTCCTCATGCCTGTCTCTTTCTCCTGCAGCCCCCTGAGGAGGTGTATTCGGCCGGGGACTCTGTCCTCGTGAAATTCCACTCAGACGACACCATCACCAAAAAAGGCTTCCACTTGCGCTATACCAGCACCAAGTTCCAGGACACACTCCACAGCAGAAAGTGACACCTGCCCGGCACAGGGTGGGGATGGTGTCTCGCTTCCCTCAGTCAATTAGACTGGACAGAGTGGGTGGCGGGCAGAAGGTGACACACCATCCCTCAGCCCCAGATGCTAGGACCTGCAGGCCTGACGGGCCAGGTGAGGCTGTCCTTCGAGGTGAGGGAATTGGACTCCTCATAAGCCGCTTCCCTGTGATCCCCCGCCAGGGCGAGGGGCCAGGGCCAGGGAGCGGGAGCTTTCACTGAGACACTTGAAGTGACCAATCCTCCCTGGGGGCCTTGCCTGGTGGCAGGTGTCAGCAGCACCCTGCCACCTTCCCCACCATCTCTGCACACTGTATTGTGTAGAGCTGGTGGCCCGTAATCTTCATTGTAATGTACCTTTCCCGCCCCTTCTCCAGCCTCTTTATTGTGACCCCACTTCTCCTGTGTCCGGGGGCAGGAGTGTCGGTGCGTGTTCCCCAGGAGTCACGGTGGGGAGATGAGAGGAGCGGGTGGAGAAACAAGACAGGGCTTCTCAGGCCCAATGGCTGGTCAGCCACACCAGGGCATCCCAGCCAATAAACTGAAAGTGTTACAGCCAGTGCATGTCCTGTGCCAGATGTTGTCTGGGATGTGGGGGCTGGGTGTCTCCTTCCAGATGTGCAGGCTTGCTGGGTGTCTGAGGCTGGCCTGTGGCCAGGACACCTGGCTTTGCTGGCTGCCCTTCCCTCCCACAATTCTAGGACCCCTAAGGGTGTGATTTCACACTTGGGCGCCCACACACATGCGTGCACGTGCGCACACACACACACACACACACACACACACACCCCTATACAGGGCAGTCTGCTAGCCAGTCATACCCATACATGCTACTTATGGAAAGGGGGTAGAATATTCTATAATGAGTCTGTTTTGGTGGGGGAGGGAGGAGGTATGGAAAAGGGGCTTGGAGTATGACTGTCCATCTGGCTTTTCTGTCTCTTCATCTGGGGACGGAGTGAGTGGGCTGTGTGCATGTCTGGCCAGGGAGCCCAGCAGGAGCCAGAAACCCAGCAGGAGCCACCAGAGGTCCACTTGCCACCCCCAGTGCCTGCTCTCCTGATGCCACACCCTGAGCACTGGCCCTGCAGGTCCTCTCCTGTGGGGACCAGAGCCAGGTGCTTGCTAGGCAGCCACTGAGCAAACATTCCAACTCTGGCCCCTCTACCCAGGTGATGTGAGGCTCTCCAGCCTCTTCCTTTCTGTCATTGCCAGCAGTGAGACCCAGACTTGTGCCTCCCAAGGACCTCCCAGGGACGTGGAAAGAACCACACCCTGTTTCCTTCCTTCCAGGGCGGCTCTCCCTCCCCTTTTTGTGTCTCTGCCTGTCGCAGGGAAAGAGTGGAGAGAGGAAGGAGAACCAGAGAGAGGACACCCTTGGCCTGGCCTGGCCATGCTCAGATTCTAGAGCAAGCCAGGCAGCCTGCCCAAGCCCTGGCTCCCTGAGAGCCTGCAGTGGACTATGTGTCCTTTACCAGCCCCAAGCTCCTCCCTCCTGTGGGGACAGATGCTGTGTGGACTTGGAGATGTGCCTTCTGGGAGCAGTAGGCCACAGTGGACTCTGTATGGGCTTCTGTATTCTGCTCTTTAAGCAGAAAGCAATCATGGAGAACAGGGAGTGCAGGCGGGACCTTCCTGTTCTGGGAAGCCAGCCTCCTCTCCTCCAGGCTGACTAGGCATTGGCTCCTCCACAGCAGAAATTGTAGTCAAGGGCTGCAGCACTCCATATCAGCTCTCCAGGTCCCACCAAGGCTCCTACTCCACAGTCCCAGCGTGATTGGCATAGGTCTGAAGGAGCCAATAGCATAACCCTGACCAAGCCAAGGGGCCCCAGCCCGCAGAGCATCTGCCCCTCTACCCCAGCAGGGTCCCTTTGAACAGCAACATGGCCCCTGGAGGAGGCTGGTCAGCAGCCCACACAGCCTCCCCAGGCACACGTCCCAGGACTGCATCACCCATGTGGACTTGGACTCTGGGGACTCAGGAACCAGTCTTCTGGCCTTCCTGGGCCCATCTTCAGCACCCTTTGGAGTCCAGGGTGGGCCCAGTAGGGGAAACTGGGTGTAAGTAGTAAAAGGCACAGAGCACCTGGGAGACCCAGACCCAAACTGACTCTCCAAGGAGGGCTTTGTCTAGATTGGGAGCTGTGTTTGGGCTCCCAAGCCACCCTGTGGGGTGGATGCAAATCTTGACGACCACTGAGCAGGTCTTTGTGGGAGGCCAGAGTGCCCTGTCATAGCCTGGAAGCAGGAGGATGGGCCTGTCTGGATGCCACCTTAGTCAGGCAGCAGGCAGCCCAATGCATGGCTGATGGAGAGGGAAGACAGTGGGAAAGAGGAGGAGGATGGGGGTACACCGAGGCCAGGGAGTACCAGAGGAGGACAAGATGGTGGGCAAAGACATGGAGGGCGTGGAACAGGGCACTTCTGCGGGTGGGGATGGGAAATGCATCTTGGGATTTAGGAAGTTACTGTGTTGTCCAGCCCTTCCCACACTTACCTTCTGGCTGCTTCAGGGCTCTGGACCAGGCTAACTCCAGGGCAGGTGACACCACAGCTGAGGGAGACACGGAGACTCCTCCACCCGTCCTCCAGCTCGAGGTCCCCCAATTCCCCCAGTCAGGGTTGCCTAACTAGCTGTGGGAGACTGGGCTAGAACTGCCTCAACCCTGTGCCCCCCACCCCGGTGCAATGAGGCCAAGACAATAAGCCCACAGCACCTGGACATCTCTCTCTGGTGCCTGTCACTAGCTCTTAGCAGTCAGGGGACTGGGCTCTGCCACTGAGCTGTGGGATGCTGGTCGGGTGTCTCTTCCCTGGGCCTCTGCTCCCTAAACCTGCCCATCAGCATTCTTCCAGTCACAATCATAGGCAAACAAGAAACCCCAATATCTGGGCTCTAGGGCAGCCAAGGTGCAGGGAACTAGGCTGTCGAAGTGACCAGGACCCTTGGGAGAGGTCCCACCTTCAAGACCCAACTGTTGACTCAATAGCCAAACCAGAAAGGTGAATCCCCAGCTCTCCTCTTTATTCCCTTTTCTTAGTCCACAAAGTCACAAGCTTGACAGCAAACATAGCCCATTTTGAACCCTAGCTGTATCACTGGGTGGCTGTGTGACTCTGGATATATCACTTACCCTCTCTGAGCCTGGGTTCTCCGTCTGTAAACCTGGGATGATAAGAACATCCAGCGTGGCTGTGAAGAAGAAATGAGGTGACCTTTGCGGAGAGCCAGTCACCGTGCCCATCCAATAGCAGACTCTTCATAAGGGGCCCGTTTTCCTTTCCTCTTTATGAGACTGTTTTCTCTCCTGCGCTGCACTATTTCTAGGTGATAAGAAATCCTCTGGGTACACTGGTTTCCAGCTCAGCACTGGCTGCTCCTGCCAGGGGGCAATGCTTACCCCACTGCAAGGAGGGGCTTGTGGGCAGCAAGGGACACATTTCTGGCCAGCTGGTAGCCTTTCTGGGCATCTCCCAAGTCACACCCTATACTTGACTGTCCCTACGCACAAGGCTGATTCTGGAATCCATGAAAAGATTTGCTGCTCTGGTTTTGCAAAAATAGTGGAGCCTCACTTGGAGAGTGAGGGAAGAGGGCAGCCAGATGTTCTCCCCATGGAACTGTGAGGCCCCTCACCCAGCCCCCTGCTACCAGCACAGCCATTCTACCCCATCCCCTCCCCTCCTCCATCCCGGAACATGTGGTTCCAATCTTCTCCAGATGCTGGGGCTACACCGTTTTACAGCTAATCACCTCAGCTTGGCTTCCTGAAGGCTTCTTCCATTTGAGGGAATGGGCCCTCTTCATTCCTTTCCTCAGGACCCCAGCCACCTCTTTGCCTAACATGGAGAAGACCAGACTAAGCTGCTAGGTGCTTGGAGCTGGCTCCTGTCCTCCCTCTGCCCTATGGGGTGGGGCACCACCTATCCAGGACAGAAAGGAGCGATGCTGGCCTGGGAGGAACAAGTGGGCAGGGGAGTGTGAACGTGTGTCTGAGTGGAGGAGAATGCGGAGATGTGTGTGTCTTGGGGGCACGCATGAAAGCATGTGCTTGTGTTGGGTGTTGGGTGTTGGGTGTGCTTGTGTTTGTGCCTGCACAGCAGGACACCCCACCTGGAACCCCGAGCCTCACCTCTTCACTGCCTTGTTTTTCCTCGCTGCTGTTACTAGCAGCTAACTCAGGGCCCCTTGGCTGGACTGTAGCTGATGAGGTCCAGCTACACTCCTTCACCTTGGAGCTCTCTGAGGTCCCCTAGGCTTTCTCCAAATCGGGACAAGGAGGATGCATGTGCGAGGGCATGTGCCTCCAACAGGGACCTCTCCTTCCACTGGGTCAGTTTAGCCTCCGGGCCAGAAAGGACCTCTGAATGGAATCTGGCAGATGCCCTAACCCTGCTCCATCTGACAGGCGCTTCAGGCAGCCCAGGGCTGGCCGTGAGCCGGGGAGTGGCCATCTGGACTGAGGAAGGAGAAACAGGCCCTCGGGTGGAAACTGCACAGAGCCCCTGCCTCCGGTTACTGCCTTTGTCCCCCTGTTACAGGACTCTGGGAGCCAGTCCTACTTCCCAAGAAACCCAAAAGGGCTGTCAAAAGGAAGACCAAAGCCTGCGTCTCTGGAAGACTGAAAAGCCAGGCTTGCTCAGAGATAAGAACACACACGGTTGAGTTGCTCCCCATCCTCCTTTAAATCCAGCCTCCTTGGCATTCGTGACTCCACAGCACCCCCTGGTGTTATGCCGGAACTACACACAGCCTTGGTTGGGGGAAGACACCGAAGGGCCACTGTGTCTGGGAAGGGCGGGGCCTGTATCTTATTACTGTTCAGGGTGATGTTGTTATACACTAGGGGAGCCAAGAACAGGGCAGTAAAATGGGGCTGGTTTTTCTGAATGAAATCTTGGATACTGCGGCTTCCTGGCATACAATGTGGGCAAACATTTTAACTTCTTTGTGCCTCAGTTTCCTTCTTTGTGCCTCTGTTAAGTGGGAATAATAATAATGCCCCTGGCCCTCATGCAGACTTACATATCTGATGCACATAGAAGTCGGGTCCAGTGCTACACACAGTAGGTCCTCCTCAAGTGGTCACCCTTTAGCTTTCCCGTCTGTGCCAAGGAAGTCTTGTCCCAAGGCCTGAAGACACATGCACTTGGCTCTGACGCAGGCAGTGTAAGGCGCTTGTGACATTTCTGGAACATTTCCAGCCCAGCTGAGGACCATTGTAATAAGTCCATAATAATAGACGCAGAGGTGACTCAGATCTGCGGATGAGGAGCCCTGCTGGGGGAAGGGCCACCCGGGCTGGGACAGGAAAATCCAGTGGCATTCGGGGCCATAGCAGTGGTAAGGACCCAAGGTGGGCCCAGATTGCCACAGTCCTTCCCCTACAAGGGAAGCACAGAGCAGAGCAGATGACCTCTGGGTACTTTCTGAGCTGGAGAGGAGCTTCGCACCCTAATGATGCTCCCGCATCGGGGTCTGGATATACCCTGGTGGGTGGCTTCATCACTCCATCAGAGGGAGTTCCTCTGTGGATTATGTAACTTGACTACCCACCCCTCCCACCCTGGGCCCAAAGAGAAGTTGCTATGAGCCAGTGTCTGTCTCCTCCCACCGCAAATTCATCTGTTGAAACTTGACAGTATTAGTGATTCGTGTGCAAGGCCTTTGGGAGGCGATTAGGTCTGGAAGGTGGAGGCTTGTGAGTGGATCAGTGCCTTTACCAAACAGGTTGAGGATTGGGTGTGGTGGCATACACCTAGCTACTTCAGAGGCCAAGACAGGAGGATCAGAAATTTGAGGTCAGCCTGGACTACATAGTGAGAACTTGCCTCAAAATAAAAATATGAAGAGCCAGAGAGGGCATGGGACAATGGAGCTGAGGAAGCTTGTTGGTCCTTTCCACCAGGGGAGGACACAGAAAAAGACAGCTCTTTACGCCCCAGAAATCAGGCCCTCAGCAGACATCAAATCTGCTGGTGCCTTGAACTTGGATCTCTGTGGTTCATAAGCCCCCTATCTGTGGTATTTCGTTATGGCAGCCTGCATGGACTAAGACAGAAAGGGCCTCAGGCCATGTGGTTTATTGATGTACATTGCAAGCACAGCATAGGTGGGCGTGCCCCTGCCCCAGGAGGACGCTGGGCTGGAGAAGGGCAGCAGAACACCCCCCCTCCCACAGCAATACCACCCACACAGGGTGGGAAGAGCCTGAGGACCCAAGTCCAGTCCTTTTCCATAAATCTCTAGAGGCCCCAGGCCTCCCAACCATCCTCAGGGTCAGCACACCGCATCACTGCTTCTGTCCCAGCACCCAGGGACAGCCTCGCTGGCCTGCCAGCCCCTCTGTCTTTCATCACAGAAATCCAGTTGCTTGTCTGTCATCCCTGTCACTTCTGTGAAAGTCACAGTGGGGTTGTCCTCTGCCGCTTCCACCAGCACCGCCCTGGTCCACCCTCCTTCTTTGCTTGTCTCAGGAAGGGGGTGGGGTGGGATCACCCTCACCAGCCTCATGACCTGTGCGACAGTAGGAATGAGGTGAAAACACAGAAAGCCCATGGAGGGCTTCACCAAGCATGTCCCAGGGGAGTGCTGGGAGGGCCGATGGCCAGTGGGCAGGCGTGGGGGCTGGAGTGGCCAAGAGCCCAGTCGGCTGATACATGGTGCAGAGCGGTCACGACACCGTGGCAGAGCAGGCGAGCAAAGTGCACAGCCAGGTGGGGTGCCAGGGCTTTGCGAGTAGCCTTCAGGTCTCTAGTTCCACATCTCTAGGTCCCATTGAGCGAGGTCCAGCTGAGGACAGGGTCTCAGGGGTCTCCTTCCCCCTCCTCAACCCCGGTAGCTGCTGTTCCAGACCTGTGTGCTCTCTGAGCCATGGAAAGTTTTGCTGGGGAATATATCATCTCCAGACAGAAGAAAGGAAAAGCCTGGTAGCCCAGGGCCACCAAACCAGGAGAAGAAAAGGCTCCCTCTCTGGAGAGCAGGGGGCATCTGGAGTGGACAGGTGGAGGAAGGGAAGGACGGCTCTCCCATGCAGGAAGAGGGTTCTGATGGGCAAGGGGCAGCCAGGGCATGACAGCAGTGCGGGAGGCTATTTATAGAGGGGAGAGTCCCAGCCTGGTGTGGGAAGCCCCAGGCCCAGCTCAGCAGGGAAGGGGCTCTCTGAGGTGGCCCTGAGTGGGGTGGGTGGGTCTAAGGAGGCAGCGCCCCACAGCTCTCTGCATCTCTCTGGAGGCAGCCAAGCTACACGTGGGAGAGTCTGGGGGTAGGGGTGGGGCAGGCAGGACTCTAGGAGATGAAGGCTTGGATAAGGCAAACATCAGGAGAAGGAAAGCAGAGGAAAGGATGGGAATTCTCCAGAAATCCAACCCACTCACGGACCTCCTGAGGCTGAGAAGCTTTTTCAAGTCCACCAGGCCTGGAGTGGGCCGCGCTTACCAAGAAGACCACCCTCGGTTGCTTCCAATGCCAAGGGGTGGGGGTGGGATGGACGGATGGAGCCTAGGGAGCAGGGGGGAGGGGAGAGAAAGCCAGCTCCCTGAACCTAAGCCGCCCTCCTGCCATCTCTCCCTGACCCCCAGCTCCCCAGGAATCCCTAGCGGCCCACACTGATGTTGCAGGTCTTGCAGCTGGGGTCTTTCTTGGCATCGGCAGTGGACAGGCTCATGAGCTGGTGCCCACTGATCTCCCCTAGGGTGCCCAGGGACAGGTCGACAGGTTCGGTGTAGATGATCTCCAGGATGAGGTCCTGGGCATGGCGGAAGACCAGCTCCCCATCCTCCACGCTGCAGGTCAGGAACTTGTTGCAGGCAATGTCCAGGAGGGGCAGGCGGTCACGGCAGAAGCGGTCCCCCAGAGAGCCCTTGGGTGCCAACACCAAGATGGCATAGTGATAGGCTGTGTACATACAGTAGAAGTCTGCGAAGTAGAGGTTGGTGCTGGGGTTGAAGAGGCGCTGGGCAGGGATCTGGAAGCGCCAGCGACCGTAGGGCGAGTCCTGGGGGGGCTGGCCCGTATTGAACTCGGTGTTGCAGCTGAAGAAGACGCCATGGAGCATGCCGCTGGTTGGGGAGCCGTGGCTGCCACTATTATCCTTCAGGTAGGGTTGCAGCATGTTCCCGCAGTGGGTCCTGTCCCCACAAGGGAAAAAGTCCCGTTAGCTGGGCTCAGCCTTGACCACAGTGTGTGTGGTCAAGAAGTCCCGGATGTAAGAACAGAGGGAGGGCCCTGGAGAGGAACTCAAACTGCCCTATCCTTCCTGAGAAGAGAGCCCAACCTGCCACTCCCTTCTTTAAAAGCCTTCTGGTGGGGCTGGATCGTGATTAGCAAGACAGAGTGAGCATCCTGTCTTTCAGGTCCAACTATCACTTTCTACCTCCTACCACCTACCACCCCTACAGGTGATAGTCACAGTCACTCTTTCTTCTGTACCATCACATTGCTGTTCCCTCTGCCTGGCCTGCCCTCTCCAACTTCTCCTGGCTTCACAAACTCCTAACCATCCTTCAGGGCCCAGCATAAGGGTTCCTCTTTTCTTCCAGGAACATGGAGCACTTACAAATATACACACACAACATTGGCTGCCTGCTGTATGAAGGATCCTGAACTTTCCTCAATGATTACACATACTTATGACATTAAATCCTTCCCTATTGACCAGACTCAGGTTCTTAAAAGGGTGGCCAGTACCTTAGTCTTTATGTCCTGGCCCCTCATAAGAAGCAGGAAACACAAGGACACTCCCTGTCTCTCTCTTTGTTGGGGAGAAGGGAGCCTAAATAGGACCCCTGCCTCTGTTCTTCAATGCGATAAAGACCCATGAGGCTGCCACTGCCCACCTCAGCTGCCTGTAATGATAAAGACAGTGACAGGTGCAGCTGGCCTGGCCTGGCTTAGAAGGACATGGATGTGGAACAATGACACCACACACAGGGGAGGGTCCTGGCTGTTCTGAGTGACAAGTGCCTCACTGGCCTAACTGGCCAACTGAGGACCCTCTGGAGCTTGGGACCTTTATCTATAGGCTGAGGTTATTGGACAGGATCATCAATTTTCAAACACTTTTAGACAGCAGAACCCTCTTTTTTCCCCCTGCGGATGTATACATAGATTGGTCACAGGCAAATAACATTGAGTCTGCTCTGGCTGGATGATGCTCTGGCTGATGGTGGGACGTACCACCTCCCGTGCCCATTTCCTCATCCCCAGACCCTCAGCAGCACCCTAAGAGATTCTCCAAGATGCCTTAGCACCCAAGTTAAATGCCAGCTCACTGGGTGCTCCCTGAAACCCTTCATGCTTGAGATTCATTCTGCCTTCTCCTCTTTACCTCCTCTGCCATCCCAGGTCCTGAACTAGAGAGACAGCTGGCTCGTGGTGGTAGATCTTGTGAAGAAACTCCCCAGGGGGAGCAAACTGGGACCTTGTTCCTCCAGGTTTGTTAGCTCTGTGCTCTACCAGGTGGCCCTGTCCTGGAGCCCTTGACCTCCCATGAACCGAATCTCAAAGCAGTGGTCACTTCCTAGCCAGCCTGGAGGGGTGAGGACAGAGGGACCCCGGAAGAAGACCTGGCAGCCAGTGAGTGGGGTGACTTGGGATGGCCAGGACAAGAGGAGGAAGAGCTGGGAAGGAAGGAGCGGCTGCCTACCTGGCATGCTGGAAGTACTCCTTGTGATGGTTGCGGTAGAAGACCGAGAAGCGGAGCATGCGGCCGGCGATCTGCTCGGCTTTCTCCTGCAGCTGGGCCAGGTGCTCCTTGGCATAATCTGCAAGAGTGCAGGTGGGGTGAGGTGAGTTTGAGCCAGCTGCAGGATCACAGCTTCGTCCCTTTCCCTCACCCCTTTCCCTCACCCTCTGTTGTGCCTGCCAGCTAACCTCATCTTCTGGAGCAGCAGGGGGGCGCCACACAGCCACAGCACAGGCTTAGAATCAGATGGGAACAAGCCAGCTTGCCTTGGCTGGGAACATGGAAAGTTGTGTGCTATCTGTCCTCGTTGGGTCTATGCTGTCATTGCCAGAGGCTCATGGCTGCCCTGGGTCTACAAAGAGTAGTGGGTTGCCCTGTGACCATGCCAGTGCCCCAGGGGGCTGTCGTCCCAGTGTATGCTCATATGAAAAGAGGACCAGAGGCCAAAGATGGATTTGAGAGGGGTGGATGCAGGGTCCTTGGGGAGGGCCCCCTCAGATCCACTCACATGGAAGAATCAGAGTACCAAGGCTGGCCCCACACTTGTCCTTCAGGGCTGGAGCACTGGCTCTTCACTTGAGCTACTCTGGAGAAATGGGGAAGACTGGTAACAGAGTCAGGAAACCGTGCACCCAGCACTCCCCACCCTAGCCTGAGCCTGGGGCTCTGGAGTCCAGGCAGGGCTACTGCTAGGCTGGACAGCACATTGGTGCAAACTAGAAACAGGTGCCCTTTCCTCGTTGCTGATGCATCCCTGGCTGGGGCACTTGGCTGGGTGAGAGGAGGGTGGACTGGACTACAGCCACCCCCAGGTCCCAGTCTGAATTAAACGCCCATGGCATGTGCTGTTCTGGAGAAAACAAGAAGCCCTCTCCACAAGGAGCAGGTGCACGCATGAGTAAGGTATGCGGCAACTCAAGGAGACTTGGGGCACAGACGCTGGCAAAGGAAGGAGCCAGCAGCCACTGAGGCCCTGGGGAAGAAAATGTTCCCTGCCCCTTCCTTCCGACAGGACAGCAATCTGGAGCAGTTCTCAGGTGGACACTAAAGGACGGGATATTGTGGGGCAGGTCCCAGGTCAGCAGTGACCAAGCACACACAAGGTCAGTCAGTGTGTGCATGCTGGAATTTGTAAGATAGGCTCAGCTAAGAGAGCTTGCAAAGCTGCTGGATAAGGACCATTTTTCAGAAAAATGTGATTGTCCCACCAGAGGTCCACTGATAAACAAAGAGTTGATCAACCTTAAGGAAGAAGGAAATTCTGACACATGCTATGACACACACACCTCAAGGACATTATGCTAAGAGAAATATACCAGTCGCAAATGAGTCTACTTAGAGGAGGCACCTGGAGTCACCAAAATCATAGAGATAGGAAGTAGAATGGTGTTTGCCAAGTTCTAGGGGAAGAGGGAAGAAGGAATGGTTGTTTAATGAGTCTCAGTTTTGCACAATGAAAAGGCTCTGGACACTGTCTACACAATGCCATGAATACACTTCATGCTAGTGTGCCGTCAGTAGAAATGGTCAAGACAGTAAGTTATATGTAATGTGGTTTTGCCATGTTTTTAAAGATGTGCAGGACCTAAGCCTTTCAGAAAAGTAACTCCACTCCTTCACGGGGTGGTGTTGCCCAAGTGAGTGGTAATGTCCATACCTGTACCTCATTAGAAAAAGCCAGGCTGCTCCCTTCTGGCCCAAGTACAGTGCCCAGGGCACAGCAGGTGACTGTGAGTGTTTGCCTCTCTTGGCCATAACTAAACCAGATGTGCCAAGCAAGCAAGACTGCAACCCAAGGGCCAGGCCTCACCCCCAGTACAGAACTCCACGGTCTCGCTCCAGCCGGACACTAGGTACTCCCCATCACTCTGCTTCACAGCTGTCTGCACAGCCACGCTGTACTCCGTGCGTGGGCTCAGGAACCAGTGGCCTCTTACTGTCATGGGCAGTGGCACTGCCTTGGCCACGAGCTTGGTGGGGACATCCTGAGAAATGGGAGATGAGTAAAAAGTCCAGAATTAATTTGGGGTTCACATCCAGTCTTGGAATTCTCCCAGAATTCCCACTCCCCAAATCATCGCTTCCCTTTGCTGCCCCCAGAAGAGGATCAGTGTCTTGGGGACTGCATGTCTCCATGTCCTAGCTACCATTTTCCTGCAGAAGCAAGCAGTGGCTTGGGACAGCGACATAGATCCTCCTCCTTCCCACACCAATGCCTTGTTCTTTCAGGAACTGAGGCGAGAGGCCACTTGGGAGAAGGCCCCCAAAGTTGAAGGCAGCAAGACCTCCGTTTTTGAGGGAGACTTTGAGAGCTCTGCACACTGCAGTGCCGTCTCCACGGCAACAGCAAATGCTGAGAAGCCGAGGAGGAAGAGAAAATATGCCTTATTCTTTGGGGGGAGGGCCTGCTCAAGGGGGTGGTGTTGAACATTCACGTCACCCTGGCAACTGGCCTGCCAAAAGACACCCAGATCAGGGGAGCCAGTTCCAGGGAGGGGGTTGAGTAACCTGCACTGAGGCTGGTGTCCTGGGAGCCAGCTCTCCACACCCCGTTCTCCACTGCCTCACCAGCTGGAGAAGACATGGGCTTCCTCCCTCCCACCCCCACAGTGGCTTTTCACCCAGGGAAAGGACATGCCCATGAGGACCCGTTCACATTCCTTTCCTGGACCAGCAGCCAGCAGCCAGCAGCCAGTGGGCAGCCAAGGGGCAGAGACAGTTACGGGGCTTAAGGGGGAACCTCGAGTCCCCAGCAAAAGGGGTCTGGCCAGTCGCCCAGCCAGTCAACAAGGCTGCTCCCTGAGGCCTGGCCTTTGTCAGAGCTTGAGACAGCATCTGTCGCCACGTGTCACATCTTGGGTCCACCCCTGCCTGGGCACTCAGCCCTGTCTGAAGGCCCAGTCATGGCGCAGATAACAGCGCTCACGCTGTGTCAGGCTTCGTGCCAAACACCACGCACACATTACTCATGGACTCTTCTCAGCACCCCTCCGAGGGTGGCCGTGATTATTCCCTCTTCACCAGGGAAGGAACTGGAGCCAGAAGAGGTCACATCGCTTTCCAAGATGACGCAGTTTGAGGAAGCTGGGTTCCAAACAGGCCTCTGATTCCAACCTGCTTTTCCCGAGGTCCATTTTCCTGTCTCCTAGAACAGGGGCTGGGGAGGGACGCCACACACCCTCTACTCACTCGGTGCTTAAACTTGTTGGAGTTTTTGTTCTCTTTCTTGTTGAGGTCGATGAAGTAGTGGGTGACCCTCTCCAGGTCACTGTCCTCCATGGCCCAGGAGATGCGGAAGGAGTCGCAGGTGATGTTGTTGATCTCGATGCTGTGGGGGGTGGACAGCAGCTCCATGCTCCCCTCGGGTTTGGCTCCTGGGGGAACTGAGTGTGAGGGGAAGGATCAGCGGGTCCCTCCCACCATGGAGCTTTCTGGAATGTTCTGTGCCCAACATCTCTGGTGAGGCTGATCCTTCAGAACCCAGCAGATGCATCTGCCTCAAAAATCTGATAGAAAAGACTGTAAGGGGAAGGTCAGAGTTGAGGGACCCAAGGTGGGGCGGGTGACTCCTGGGAGGCTCTCCACTGTCCGGAGCAGACGGCACCTGACAGGTGGCAGAGGCAGTGGGAACGCTGCAAATGCTGGGCAGGGACAGATTTGCAGCAGATGGAGCCTAGGAAGGAGGGGGCTCTCAGCCAGCAGGCGTGAAAAGAGAAAGGCTGGGGGTGGAGAGAATGGGTAAGAGGTGGAGAGGAGGCAGGAAGCACCTGCTGGGGGGCTGAGGGCTAGCACTGAGGCAGGTGGCAGGTGCTGGCAGCCAAGCATCCAAGGTGCCAAGACCCTTGGGCTCAAGCCTCTCTCCTGTCCTGGGGGTGACTCAGTGAGGGTCCCCATGGTGCAGGGCTGGGAGAACGAGTGCCAGGTAGGTGCCTGTGGATATATTTGTAGTGGACGGGGGCGGCGTGGGCCACAGCCTGCTCCAAGCTCTCTTTCCACCTATAACTATTTTGACAATCCCTATTTCTCTTTTGGATGGTCTTCACTTGGCTTTTTAAAATAATTTGTCTCGTTTCAACATTGGTGTCTACTGGGGATCCAAAGATATGAATAATTTCATGAACATGATCTTACAAGTCTCATAATAGGTTTGCACTATTATTATCCCCATTTTACAGATAAGGTAACTGTGGCTGGGGGTGGCTAAGGCCACACAGTCAACAAATGAAGTGCACCCTGGAGACCAAGTACTTTATCTCTATGCTTGTGTGTGTGTGTGTGTGTGTGTGTGTGCATGTGTGTGACATGCATGGCATGAGGCCCTGTGCAGGGCACTTACGTTTCTGACTGTTTATGTTTCCTCCTTTTGTTGATACCTTTTGAGCAGCTGCCTTTTCTCTTACCTTCCTCTCCCATTCCTTCAGCTCTACCTGACATCTGGTGCCCTCCAGCTGTGGAAGGACTGCATCACTGTCCTTCTCACCTGTCCCTTAGCTGGGAAGAGCCACCTGGCCTCATCAATGGCCTGACCCCCCCATGCTCTGAGTGGGGACAGGTGAGGGGCAGGAGAGGCACAGACGTGGGTGGGCTTTCTCCACGGCATCCAGTCTCGCACTTCCTTGATTCTTCCCTCCAGCTCAGCACCCAGCCCAGCTCAATGCCACCTCCTTCTCTCCTCCCCTTACCCAAGAGCTAGGGGTGAGGACGACCTGTGCCTTCGAAAACAGGTACTTTATTTATAGCTTCCTGAAGATCCAGCCCACACTTCCCTGTCAATTAAGCCTGATACGGAGCCTGGCACCTCTAGATTAACCTGTGGGCTGCCTGGGTGGCAGGTCCTGGGGGAGGCTATGGATAACGGCTCTTACCTGCCCCAGGTGTTCCCTAAGTCCTGCTTTTTCTTAGCCTCCCACGCTACAGTCAAATGCCAGTGGCTTCATGCATGGACTCCTATGGTAAGTAAGCATGGGAGTGCCACCAAGCCCACCCCAAAGTAAAACAGATGGATTAGGGGTTTTGTCCACAACCCTACAATAACAGATTTGTTTGTAACTGGGGGGACAGGTGCGGAGCAGTTACCATTTCCTTGGGTCCTGGCAGGAAGCTCCCAGGGAAACACATGTATGTCCCTTGCACACACTAACACACACACACAAACGCAGACACACTCCCACCAATATGTGATGCAGCCTACACCAATCCTATGGTCCAGCCACTGTTCCTGCCTTGTTTCTTCCTCTTTTCAGAGTCTTCTAGGGATAGGGGTAGCTGTGCGGTGTGTGGGAGCCCTGGACCTGGCTGCTGCTCATCCCTTCTCTCCAGCTCTGGGAAAGCTGAATTGACTCCCCCACGCTAGCTTGGGAGAGAGGTGTCGACTGGTACCAACAGGGTAGACCAGGGTGGGTGTGACCCAGCCTTTCGACGCCCAGATGCCTGTGGAAAAGCAGGGTGTGAGGGGCACGTTGGGGCAACACCCTAGAAACACCCACACTCCTGTGTGAATCCACCCCAGGCAGGTGTGTACACACCCACACACACACAGGCAGGCACACACACACACATGTGCTGAAGGTGCCCCCCAGTCCCTGCACACACCTCCCCAGCCACCCTCACTCCCACACCCCCCTTCCCACCTCTGCTTGTGTGCATTCTAAGTCCATCCCATGGTTTTTTCCCTCTGCAAGCTGCCGCCTTCGAGCAGACCCACACACGCTCATGTCCACGGTCTCATGCACACCCACAGGCACAAATCCCTCCTCGCAAGCCATATTTGGGGAAGAGAAGAAGCTGCAGGCACCAACATGCATGCGTGCCACCTCCCGAAGAGGCATGCCACCCACACGCCTGCCTGCGCACACATGTGCATTCGCACATATTTTGACTCCCCCGGGGGACTCTGTTATTCTCACTGGAGTCTCCAGGCTCAAAGACAGACTTTGAAAACATGTTTGCATCTGGCCACACTCTGCCAGCCCGATCCTTCACATGCCAACAGGTTTGTGCACCTACGCTGGTCTACCCACGCTTCCCACCTACCCACCCCAGCCTGCTCTGGAGTTGCGTCTCCCCACATGGAAAGTGTCTGCTTGCACACACTCCCTCCACATGTACTCCCACCCACAGGACAAGTGACACGTCCACCCCCTAAATATACTGCCTGGCACCCCCCCCCCACGCCTACCCACAGGCTACTCAGAGAAGCACTGCCCCCGCACACACGTACCTCACACGTGCAAAAAAGCTATGTTCCTAGCCATGCCAGAAGGCAGCTGACACCCCCAACCCACCCCGCGGGAACCTAACTCCACTCAGGCACACCTATCTACGCAAGCAAGCCTCCAGCCTCCCTGCAAGTGTGCACACACTCTGTAACACGGGGCCCCTTCCCCAGCCCCAGGCAGCAAAGCCACTGGCATGCCACAGGGAAAGCTCCCCCCCCGCCCCCCCCCCCGCTGTCCCCGCGGGCACCGCTGACTGCAGCAGAATGGTCACGGGGTAACTAACTGTGTCGCCCCAGGGACTGGATCCAGCTGTTAAGCCCTTTGCTGAAGGCCTGGGGAGAGGGGACAAGGTCGTGAGGCCTGGCGATCCAGTTGGGCACCCTGGACAGTGACAGGTCCCTAGCACCCCCAGCTCTCAGCCTCTCAGGATAGGTAGCAGGAGGGCTGAGGGGGAGGAAGGGTGCTCACCTGGCTTTCCCGCTCTGCGGAGGAAGACCCGGCAGGGAGGGAAGGGAGGACCTCTCTGTGGATGAGCTCCCTAGGCAGGGAGACGGCGGCCGGACGCCTGGGTCACAGGCAGCGGCTCGCGCTCGCTCCTCTCCCGGCTGCCGAGGAGGCAGCTTCCATGCCCCGCAGGCAGCTCCCGTCTGGCTCCGCAGCAAACAGCTGCTGCCCTGGCGACGCGATGTTTCCAGCCCAGCCGAGTGCGAGGAGTGAAAGAAGGGAGGAAGAGCGAAATCCAAGCAGCGTGAGGAGAGAGAGAGGCAGAGAAGGCGAGAAAGAACGAGAGAGCCAGACCGAATCTGGCTCCACCAATGGGATCGGTGGCTGCACAGCGTCAGGTGATAATCAGCAAGCTTGGTCCCTGCTCGTCCAGCCTGGTGGGAGGGGGAGAGGGCAGAGGGTCTCCCAGGAGCTACGCAGATGTCCTTGGAGGCGGCAGCTGTGACTCTGCCACCTCCCCCCCATTCCTCCAGGACAACCTGCCCTCAGAAATCCCTCCAGCACACCCCCTACTTGGAAATCTCTGACTTGGATGCAGCCCCCAAACTTTAGGATATCAGGAGAGGGGTGGAGCTTAACCCGAGGGCTTGGGCCCCCAAACAAGGAAGCTGATTGGGGGAAGAGGAGGGAGGCTATGTAAGGGAAAGGTCCAGATGGGGTGTGCGAGTAGGGGCCCTGTTTCAGTCTGGGTCCCCTCCAGGAGCTTTTTACTGATCCATTTTCTTACCAACTCTTATCAGGAGATATCAGACCTGCAGCCTGGAGACGCCTGTATGTCCAATGAGAGTCCTCTAGCTGGCTAGGTGTCCTCAAGGGAAGAACTTGTAGAGCTGAGAAGGATGCGCAGAACAAAGAATGTGGGGGTGGGAGGACATACAGAGCTTCCAGTGTTCCCATCCCAGCCAACCCTCGGGGCTCAGGCAAGCCAGGAGACCTCCGTCAGACACAGTAGTATCAGCAGGAAGCTTGTCTGCCACCAGAAAACCAGGATTCGTGGATGCCACTGGAAGAACACTCAAGGAAAATAGAATCAAGCAGTGAACAGAAACAAAGTGTGCCTTGTTGCAAAGCACTGGGTTTTTAGTCAGACAGAAATGGGGACAATGCCTGCGCTCTCATTGTCTGCCACCTGGGTGACCTTGGGCGGGTGACACCACCTCTCTTGGAGCTTCAGTTTCTTCACCTGTCAAGTGGGATACTAACATGGGTTCATTGTGATCACGGGATGAGCTCACTATGGGAAGCTGGCTCTAGGCTTGGCATCATCAAAGATGTTATCTTTCCCATCGTTTTTGGCAGAGTCAGCCTGCAAGGAGCCTGCTGTCTTCCAGGGGAGGAGAGACGGACATTTAGATGATGCAATTGCAGAACAAGGAGCATACAGTTGGCACTCTGTATCCATCTGCAGATCCAACCAAGGATTGAAAATATATTTTTGAAAATTACATTTTCTTGGGGAATTTTGTTTTGTTTTGTTTTTGCTTTTGAGAATTTTGAGATCTTGCTATGTAATTCCTGCTGCTCTTCTATTCATTATATTGCCCAGGCTGACCTCAAATCCATGACAATCCTCCTCTTGCCTCAGCCTCTGTAGTACTGGGATTATAGTTGTGTGCCACCACACTTGGTTTAAAATTGTATTTGAAGGGCTGGGTCTGTAGCCCAGTGATTAATGCTTTGCCTAGCATGCTTGAAGCCCTGGGTTCAATCCTCAGCACTAAAAAAATAAAAAAGTGCTTGTTCTGAACACGTACAGACATTTTTCTTGTCATCATTCTCTAAATGGTATAACAACTACTTACATAGCATTTACATTTGTCTTAGGTATTATAATTTGCAGATGACTTAAAGTCATGGGAGGATGTCCCAGGTTATATGCAAACACTACACTATTTTATGTAAGGGATTTTAGTACCCTTTGGTATCTGTGAGGATCCTGGGGCCTATCTGTGCACCGTAAGGGATGACAAGAATAAAATTCCCAGGTACAACACGGAAGAGGAATGGGGTGGAGGGAGAGTGTGGCCTGGGGACAGCAGATGCCACAAAGGCCCAGAGGTGAGGGCTTCAGAGAGCAGAAGACACGCATCAAGCGTAAGGGACACAGGCAAAGAGGGATTTGTGTGCTGCAGGCATTGGGAGCCGAGATTGGAGCAGGCGACAGTGAAGAGAGAGGAGTCCACGGCTTCCAAAGACAAGCAGAAGTCAATCCTGCATTAGCTGGGCGTGAGAACCCGAAGCAAGCCTGGTCAGATCCTGAACCACAGAATGCAGTGTGGCGCGTCGCAGGAAGATTAAATGCTCCCTTGGTTAAACACGACCAGGTCCCGCCCTTCACACACCTACACTGAGATGCTGAAGCTCAGGAGAGTCATGGAACAGCATCTCCTGATTATGAGCAGCACCAGCCATCTGGCCTAAAAACCTTATCACCAGGACCAATGTGAGGGGCAATGAGAACGAAAAGGCAGGGGTTCTGGGACTCAGTTTCCTCTTCTGTGAAAGAAACCAAATCCCGCAGCATCTCTGCCTCCCACCTCTTCAGGGCGGCACTGCAGGCTGCATGAGATCATGTGCCCCAGCCCTCTGAATGCCCCTTTGTCAGCCGTGTGCTGGCACCAGCAGACAGTCAGGTGAGGGCCTGGCCCTTCCCAGGCTTTCGGCTCTGCTTGCTTTAGAATGAGAATGACGGCCCATGGTAAGAGCAAAGCACAGCGTGCCAAGCATAGCTAACTCCGCAAGAGAATGAGCAGAAGTCCTACGTGATCGCTGTGGAAAGCTAACATTTCATTGTAAAAATGAAGAGAATTAAAATCACTTATTTTCCCACCACTCAGACACATGTGAATGATATTCTCTCCCTCTCTCTCTCTCTCTCTCTCTCTCTCTCTCTGTCTCACACACACACACACACACACACACACACACACATCAAATGCTGTTAATAAATCATATATTTAAAGGAAGATGAAGTGGTGTTTATAGCCTTTTTTCACTTAGCAACACTTTTAGTTCATCACATGGTCTTTCTTATGGTGGTATTTACTTACTTACTTACTTACTTACTTACGTACTTACTTATTTATTTTTTTGGTGCTTTTGAGATAGGGTCTTGCTATGTAATCCAGGCTAGCCTTGGATTTGTTGCAATCTTCCTGCCTCAGCTTCCCAAGTGCTGCAATTACAGGCATGTACACCACAACTGACATGGTATTTTAAATTGCTGTCTATCTAGTATTTCATTGTCACTCTTTTTTTTTTTTAGTTCCAGGATGGAACTCATCACCTCACACTTGCCAGGCATGTGCTTGTGCCACTGAGCTATAACCCCAGCCCCTGTCACTTTTTTAGGATTTAATTCCCTACTCTTCTATAATTCTTTTTTTTTTGTATGCTAAACAACACTCCAATGAACAGCCTTCTAGAAAAATCTCTTTTCACATTCTTATATGCTTACAGTAAAAATTAAGGGATATAATGGACCTCAAATATATTTGAGACAGGGTCTCACTGTGTAATCCAGGCTGGCCTTGAACTCATTATGTAGCCTAGGCTGGCCTTGAACTCACAGTGATCATTTTGCCTCAGTCAGGATTACAGGTGTGCACTGCATGCCCAGCTTAATGGACCTTGTATGAATACTGATTTAACAAACTATTTAAAAAAATTGTTAGGTGTGGTGGTACATACTTGTAACCCCAGGACATGGGAGGCTGAGGCAGGAGGATTGTGAGTTCGAGGCCAGCCTGAGCTACCTACTAAGTTCAAAGTCAGCCTGGACTACGGAGTGAAACCTTGTCTCAAAAAAGCAAAAACAAAACCAAACCCAAAAAACTTGGATATTTAATATCTGACCATGATGCTGTGGTTATTTTTTAAAAATCTTTATCTTTTGGAGACACAGATTGTAATATTTATGGATAAATGACATTAGATCTGTGACTTTGTTTCAAAATAATCTAGAATGCAGGAGTGGGTGGCAATAGAGATAAAAACAGGAGTGAAAAATAATAATAATTATTATTATTAAAGCTGGATACTTTGAGATCCAATAAGTTATTCTATTTTTTGTGTGTAGTTGAAACTTTCCATATTAAATGTTATACTTAAGATATCTATGACTACAATAAAAACAAAAATATGTATTAAGCATCAAGACATAGTGCCAGGCATGCAATTATTTCAGCAGCCTTAAGAAGTAGAGTCACCAAAATCACTTTTTTTTTTGAGACAGGATCTCACTATTAGTGCAGGGTGGACTTGAAGTCACTTATGTAGCTCAAGCTGGCCTCAAACTCGTATTGATCCTCCTGCCTCAGCCTTGTGAGTGCTGGGATTACAGGTGTGTGTAACCACAGCTGGCTAAAGTGATTTTCAAAAGCAAACACATCTCTAAGCATTTGCTCTAGTAAAGAATAGAATAACAGTTTTAGCTTTTTAAAAATTTAAATATTTAACTATGTTAAGGCATGGAAATACTGAGTGATGTATTTATGGCCTCTGGAAAGTGCTAAGAGAAGAGACACAAAGGAAACTTCATAAAGGCAAGAGAAAGAAACTTCAATAAAATATATGGAGAACAATAATGAGAGAACTGTGGGTCCAAGGATTTAGCTCAGCGGCATAAGCGCCTGCCTTGCAAGCACACGGTCATGAGTTCAATCCCTGGTACAAAAAAAAAAAAAAAAAAGAGAGAGAGAGAGAGAACTGTGAGTGACGAGAGGGAGGAAGAGTAACAAAGCCAAGGCATTGGAAGAGTCCATGAGCAGTGCTGAAGTATAAGGACACAACGCAGGAAATATGGGACATCACTGAGCACCACCTGGCACGGAACTGGGACAAGGGTTTGACATATTGAGTACAAGCCACTTTGAGGGGACGGCTTCCCTCCACTCGAGCTATGCAGTGACCACATTCATTCTATGGAGAGCATTGATTATAAAAGAACTTGTAGATAAGACATATAAGAACACAACTACAAAAGACTACTACTACCATTTATCATCATCATCATCATCATCATCATTACTCTATGTGTATGTGTGTGTGTACGTGTGTGTGTGTTGCTGGGGATGGAAACCAGGGCCCTTGTGCATGCCTGGCAAGCATGTTACCTCTAAACTAAACTTCAGCTCTAAAAATGGCTTTTACATCAGTGGTGCCAGAGTTAAATTACCTCATGGAAAAAATCCACCTTTATTTTTCTAATCCAAGTCCAGATTTGCCACGTGGTCTCAACACAAACTGGAGTTCATTCATCCATTTAAAAAATTATCAGTGTTCACTATATAACAGTGACTTGATACGGCTTGGATCTAAAACATCTTCCCACAGCCTCATGGTATTGAAGGTTTGGCTGCCATCTGATGACATTTGAGGATCAGAATGGATCATGAGGAATATAATTTCATCTGGTGGATTAATTCATTGCAGAGCATCACTAACAAGCTTATGGGGAAGTAGCACCTAATTGGATGAAGTTAGGCCCCTATACAGATGAGCTTTTGAAGGGTGTATCTAGCCCCTGGCCCCTCTTGTTAGGTTCTTTTCCTGTCTCTGCTTTCTGGCTACTGTAATATGAGCAGTTTCCTCCACTATGCCCTTCTACCAGGGCATTTCTGCCTCAGGACATGTACAAGCCACTTTGAGGGGACGGCTCCTCTAAGGAGGAAAGGTTTATTTTGGCTCACAGCGTGCAGAAGTTTCATTTCATAGTCAGCTGGCTCCAAGGCAGAGGGGCATGGCAGAGGGGTATGACAGAAAA
The DNA here is from genome assembly GCA_004027295.1 of Dolichotis patagonum. NCBI lineage: Eukaryota > Metazoa > Chordata > Mammalia > Rodentia > Caviidae > Dolichotis > Dolichotis patagonum. The sequence goes on from PVJX010001508.1 coordinate 109,697, forward strand.
AAAGTGACTCATGGCATGACAGTGAGAAGCAGAGAGCTATCAAGGAAGGAGGGAAGGAGATATTCTTTCAGGCCTCGGGACTTAACCCACTGAAACCATGAGCCAAAGTAAACTTATCCTCCTTTAAACTGTGAGCATCAGGTATTTTGTCCCAGTGACAAAAATGCTGACTAATTCACCTCTTTTAGGTCTTTCTTTCAGGTAGGAGGAAGATAAACAAATAAACAAACTCTACAGCCTGTTAGGTGGTGATAAGTGCTATTAGAGAAAAATAAGTCAGTAAACAGGCAGAATGTTGGGCCAGGGGTTTTAGCTCAGTGGCCCAAGCACCTGCTTGGCAAGCATGAGGTCCTGAGTTCTATCCCTGGTACCAAGAAAGAGAAAAAAAAAAGACAGAACATCAAGAGAGATTAGAAGGTTGACAATTTTAAGTGGGGCCATCTGATAAGGCCTCTATATGTAGGTGACTTTGAAATACAAACCTGGGTGCAGAGAGAGAGAGAGAGAGGGAGCTATACAGAATTCCTTGGGGAAATGTATTCTAGGTAGCAGATGCAGAGGCCCTGAAGCAAGAGTGTGCCAGATGTGTTCCAGAAACAGCGTTCCAGAAACAGCTGGGCCCAGTGCAGCTGGAAGGGAGCCAGATAGGAGTCATAATAATAATTAGAGCATCCAAAAGGATAGTGTTCAAAATGATGATCATTGTCTTAGCTGCCTTCTTCATCACTGAGACAAAATATGTGATACCCACAACTCTAAGGAGGAAAGGTTTATTTTGGCTCACAGCGTGTAGAAGTTTCATTTTATAGTCAGCTGGCTCCAAGGCAGAGGGGCATGGCAGAGGGGTATGACAGAAAAAAAGTGACTCATGGCATGACAGTGAGAAGCAGAGAGCTATCAAGGAAGGAGGGAAGGAGATATTCTTTCAGGCACAACTCCAGTGACCCACCTCCTCCAACCAGATATCTCCTCCCAACTTCACATTTAGCTATAAACTCATCAGTGGACTAATACATTGATGTGGACTAATCTACCAATGGGCATTATGCCCCCATGATCCAGTCATCTCCTTAAAGCCCCACCTATGAATGCATGAGGCTTTGGGGAGACATCTAGATATAAAGTCCCAAAACCAGGAGGTTGTGTCAGTGGATGTGGTAAGAAGTGGTAGGATCCTGGATAGATGTGAAAAAACCAACAGTGTAAACGTAGGAAATAGCATGAGAAAAAGGAGTCAAGAAGAATGGCAAGATTTTTGACCTGAACAACTAGTGAGATGCAGTTGCTAGGCACTGAGAAGGGGACCACTTTGGAGGAGTAGTTTGAGTAGGAAGATCAAAAGTATGATGTGGATCTAGCTCTGAGATGCCTAGTGGACATCTAATGCAGAAATACACATCTGGGGGTTTAGAGACTTCTGAGCTGGAAATGTGTGTTGGAGAGTCATCAGGACACAGTGTCCTCTTTAAAGCAGATAAACAAGACCATGGCAATGGAGTAAATATAGAAAAAAGAAAGAATTCTGAGGACTGCGTCTTACAGTTCTACAATGTTTGGAGGTCAAGGCAATGAAGAGGAACCAGCAAATGAATGGCCTGTAAAGTGAAGCAAATAAATCAGGACAAATGACTCAGAGAACATGTAACAGCCTGAACTTAGGTAGTGCTTCCCTACCACACTTGCCTTTTAGTCTACTGACATGTATTCAAAACACTTCCTTCTCCATTTCTTATCTCGAATGCTCATCAAGAATTCACAGGATAGGGTGTTGGCAGAATCTGTTACTTTCCAAACCTATAATTAAACAAAAAAACCCTATAGATGTTAAATTTGATTATTTAGTTTCATTATTTGTAAGGAAAAATAAGGCTATTAGCTTGACTATGAAATTTGTTAAAGTAAAATGTTATCAATAATATTCAGATTTGCTAGAATTATGGCCATCAGATGGGCTGCATTTAATAATTATTTACTAGTTTCTTTTTAGAGTAGATAAAATAATGAACACTCTGGGAGAAAATAAAGAGACAGGTGTGGGCACAAGTAAAGAATGAAGACAGAATGGTGCTGAAAATATATTAACTTAATTAGAGGGAAGGTTAGAGTAAATCCCTGAAAGGAAACTACAATAATCATTGTTAGGAAGTTATGCCTAAAATGTCAAACATAGGTGCCTGATTTAAGTCTTTTCTCCTTTTGGTCTTTTGTGGGGGAAATGCTGTAAAAATTTCATAAACATTGCAAGAAGGAAATTGGTGTAAGTGTAATGTAAGACAAAATGTAGTTAAATGTAGGATATGACAAAAATGTTAAGTAATGTCCAGGCACAGTGGCACATGGTACAACACATCTGTGATCCCTGTACTTGGGAGATTGAAGCAGGAGGAAAGCTATGAGTTTGAGGCCAGCCTGGGCTACATGGTGAGTTCAAGGACAGCCTGAACCACATAGTAAGACCCTGTCTCAAAAGAAAAAAAAATAATTAAGAAAAGAACTAGAAGTTGATTATAGAATTATATAAAAACTACTCTTTTTTGGGAAATGAACTCAGGACCTTCCCACTGAGCTACACCTCCAGTCTTTTTTATTTGTATTTTAAGACAGAGTCTTGCTAAATCGTTAAGTTGTTCAGGCTGGACTGGAATTTGCAGTTCTCCTGCCTCAGAGTCCCAGAGTGTTGGGATTATAATAATGTGCCACCACACATGGCTAAAATAATTTTAAAAATTCAAAATGCAAAAAGAAGAATAATTTTAATACATATATTTAAAAAGTTAATGGGATAATAATGGTTTAATTTTCTTGATGTTTTAAAATGTTTTCACACCGAATGGGGTGGTACATGCCTGTAATCCCAGCACTTGGGAGGTTGAGACAGGAGGATCACTGTGAGTTCAAGGCCAGCCTGGGCTACATAGTGAGTTTAAGGCCAGTCTGAACTACATAATGAGAACTTGTCTCAAAACACAAACAAAAAAAATCAAACACTTCCAAGGTTTCTATGATAAGTATTTCTGTAAGAAAAAAAAATAGGAGCTACTAAAAGGCTGGTAGATATCAAAGCTCAGTGAATGAAATCAAAGCAATTTCATCTAGTACTCTGCTCAGCAGCTAAGTCTACTGGGCATATCTCTATACAGTACAAAAGGATTTTGGTTTGATTTGCATGTTGTAAAACCAATATGAAGAAAATCGGCTTTAATAGTTCTGGTTAGAAAACAACATAATATTAACAAAAAGTTAAACTGGTTAAAAAAAGCTTTAAGTTTAAAAGCAAATGCTTGAAAGAATGTGACCCTTTCTCTCTCTGTTTCTATACATACATATCCTTACATACTAAATTCTTATTCATATTCATCTATAGTAATGATGCACTGTAGCACAACTCTTTATTTGTGGCTTTTCTTTGAGACACGATCTTGCTATGCAGCCCAGGTCAGCCTTGAACTCACAATTCTCTTGCCCCATCCTGCCATGTGCTGGGATTATAGGTATGCACCACCATATCTGTATTTTTTTTTTTATCGGTACCAGGGATCGAACTCACGACTGCCTGCTTGCAAGGCAGGCGCTTATGCCACTGAGCTAAATCCCCAGCCCCCGCACCACCATATCTGGCTGCACAATTTTTTTTTTTTTTTTTTGTAACGGGGATCCAACTCACGACCTTGTGCTTGCCAGGCAGGCACTTACACTGCTGAGCTACATCCCCCGCCCTGCACAACACTTTTTGAATGCAATTTAGCAACACCAGAAGAATCATAAAATGTACCTATTCAAGATGGTATAGCCATGGTGGAAAAGTTTGTCAGCTTCTTACAAAACTAAATATGTGACAACCGTATAAATTCCAAGAACTGCACTCTAGGCAATTATTCCTGAGAAATGAAAATTTGTGTTTACACAAAAATGTGTACATGTTTGTTCATGGCAAGTTTACACATAATAGCCCCAAACTGGAGACAACCTAGATGTCCCTCAAAGGAAGAACAGCTAAACCAATCATGGATATGCAGCAATAAAAAGAAACTATTGATATGTACAACTTGCATAAATTCCAAAGAATTATGCCGAGATCCTAAGAGGTAATGTACTGTGATTCCATTGCAGGAACACTTTTGAAATAACAAAATTATAGAAATTGGAACAGATTAGCTGTGACAGGAGCAGGGCTGACGGAGGGGTAGATCTAAAAGGGCAACTATAGGGATCCTAGTGGTGATGAAAATGTCTTAACTGTAAAAATGCCAATATTCCAGTTGTGATGTAGTATAGTTTTGCACGATGTTATTTACTATTGAGGAAATGTGCAGAACTTGGGATCTCTCTGCATTATATAAGAATTACAAATACAATGATTTCAAAATAAACTTTTAAAAAAATGCACCTCATTTTTGGTCAGCTAATTTCTAGGTCTGGAAACCTATCCTAGGGATACAAATCATCATAAGCAAAAAAAAAGTTGAATATACTGCATGCTCACCACATGTATTGTAAGTGTTATTTACAATAGGGAAACAAAATAGTCTAAGTGTCCAAACAGGGAAATAGGTTATATCATGACAGCTGAGAATTAGTTGACGCAGAAATAAAATGTTCTTTGAATAAGGAGGATCCAAAATTGTGGCACAATATGAAATAAGAGGACTAGGTATAGCATAAAACTTTTAATAGCAGTACTCTATGAAATTCTAGCAGAAATGGTTTCCTTCCAGCAAACTCTTACGTGATGTTACACGATTTTTATGTGGCTTGGGGGTGGGAAGGAATAACATCAAAAGACAGTTGCAAACGTCAGCGTCCAGTAAAAAGTTTTTTCAATTTGTCCCTCCAGCAGTAGCGCAAATTTCGTTTTCAGATTCCTTTCAGGCTTTGACCAATGATGCACACCAGGGCCCCCAAAGAACCGAGCCCAGAGTGGATGCGATTAGGCACTGGTCGCCCCTACAGCCCCACCTCAAGACCCCATCAGAAATCCAGGAAAGTGGGGTGAGGGGGAGGCTGCTGCCCAGTGGTAATGACCACTCCAAGGTCACCACGGAGAGCCTGGCGGGTTCGGGCTCCAACTCTGACTGCGGTTGGGTTCTCTGCCCCACGCCACTCGCCCCATCCAGATCCACGACCCCACTGCTCCCAGAGGCTCGGTGGCAGCAACTCCCACATTGCAGGGTGTCGACAGCCAAGGCCCCCACTTCAAGCTCAGCTTCCTCACACTTAGTCGAGGGTCTTTGACCCTCACACGCCTCACCTTTTTTCGCCCTCTCAACCCAGCTTTTCCCGACTCCGGGAAGAACCGGGAAGAGAAGGCGGAGGGCAGCGAGGCGCCGCCTAATAAATACCATGGCCCGGTCCCGCCCTAAAACGTCACTTCCGCCCGGCGGAAACATGGCGGCGCGCAGGCCCTGCCACGCAGACTTCCGCCCCGCGCGGAGACTGAGGGCTGGTGGAGGGTCGCGTCGGAGGTGAAGTGACGAGCGGTGTGGAGTGTCAGCCCATTTGCGTCCATCCTTGAGCCTGGCAGGGGGTGTTTGGAGAGAGGGTGGGTGGCAAGTGAGAGGCTCCTGCCAGGGTGCTCGGGGAGTCTTGCCACGTGGGAGGGGAGGGACTGAAACGCGGCGGGAGCAACGCACTGCCGGAGGGGGGGGGCAAGAGCCACGTGGGAGGGGTTCCGCCCGGAGCCCGCGCGTCGGTCCCTTGGGGTGACTTGGTTGTCCGTTCTCTCCCAGGCGACATGTCGGAAGGAAGCGCCGCTGGCGAGCCCAGCACTCCAGGAGGGACGCGACCCCTCCTGCCTGGGTCTCGGGGACTTATCGGGCGGCGACCCGCACCCGCTCTCCCACCAGGCCGCCTTCCCTCCATGCGCTCCAGGGACCTCACCCTCGGGGGAGTCAAGAAGGTACTTGACGGCGCATTTCTAAACAGCGTCAACTCCCTCAAACGCCAGACCCTCGGATTCAGCTCCTGTTCTTGCAGGGCCTACTGTGTCTCTTCAACTTTGTCCCCAGACTTACACCTACCCCTCTTCAGATTTCAGGGAACCTAGTCTGTTTTCAAGTCCAGATACAGGACACAGTGTGTTCAGGTGGTTCTGAGAGATAGCTGAAGGGCAGCGATCCTGATTAGCGCAAGACTTTCAAAAGCAACTCGAGCAGTGCTTATTTTGTTTTGTTTGTTTGTTCATGGAGGGGTTAGGGTTTGAGACAGGGTTTGGATTTGTAATCTAGGCAGCCCTCGAACACGCAGTGTGATACCTAACCTCCCAAGTTTGACATTACAGGCATAGGCCACCATGCAAGCCTTATTTGCTTTTATTGAGTGTTTTGGATGTTTTAAAACACTATGGAATCAGGCAGATTTAAACTTTACTTGTGATTTTGAGGGTTCAGAATTCACGGATAAGTGTTTGCAGACCTTTAATATAGTGTATGATGAATCCTAGGCATAGCATTAGAGGGTCGGTGTCCTATCCCATTATGTGCATGTAAAAGGGAAGGTAGAATGACAGACATGTAAAGTGGCCAGCTTTTAAAAGACCTCACTTAGCCTTGAAAAATTCTGGTTATAGTCTGTTTTCCGTTAGTGAGTGCTGCCTAATCTCATGTGTCTTTCCAACTTAAACCTTCCTGCTAGAACTGTTTGTCTGAGATACTCACTGGTCAATCTCCAGAGCCCTGTGAAGACAAGAGGTGAGATTAGATCAGCTCCTTTGCTTTGGAATCTGGGAGTCTCTCCTGTCAAGAGGCAGAAGCTAGGCTGCTAGTTAAAATGATTTGGATTTCCCGTTGGTAACTCCCCTGCCTCCATGGCATGAAGGTTCTCAGGCACCTAACTTGTGTCTGTAAAAACCATAGCGGTGTGAAATGTGGTGATGTCCATTTGGACTTTTAATTTTCCTCTGTACTTTGGGATCAGGACTTAGCAAATCAGTGACTCCTGTGTTTTACTTTCAGAAAACCTTCACCCCAAATATCATCAGTCGGAAGATCAAGGAAGAGTAAGTAGCTAGGTCTGATGAATACTTACCCCTTATTTACTGAATTTGGGAGTTTGGAGAAGTAACTGGTTGTGTGGCTCAGAAATTCAAATTTGTGTCTTTAGTTCTTTTCACTAGTGGATTTCAGCCCTGACTCAAGAGATGATTGTAATGTACAAGCTTTAAAAAAAACACTAATACTTGAGGATCCATACATTCGTCAATATTCTGTTACTGTAATGAATACATGTGCTAATCAACTTATTAAAGAGAAAAGGATTGTTTTGGGTCATAGTTTTGAAACTTTTGGTCCATGATTGGTTGACTTTGCTGCTTTTGAGATTGTAGCAAAGTAGCACATCATAACATAGAGTATGTGGTAGAGTGAAGCCACTCCTCTCCTGGACTAGATGCAAAAGAAGGCTCCACTCTCCCCTTCAAGGGTACACTCCGTGACTGGAAGACCTCCAGGGTTCCACCTCAGAGTTTCTACCACCTCTCAGTAGTGCCAAGCTGGAGACTTAAGGCTGTAACACATATGGGCCTTTGGGAGATGCTTAAGATCCAAACTGCAGCAGTCCATCTTTTTTTTTTTTTTTGTGGTACTGGGGATTGAACTCATGACCTTGCGTTTGCCAGGCAGTTTATGCCACTGAGCTAAGTCCCTGGCACAGCAGTCTGTCTTTAGAAACTTGTTGAACTGATTTCACAATGGAATGGGTTAACTCAGAGTAGAGAGCCACTAATTTAAATAAAGATGGATTTTGCTTGCGCTTATATTCCTGAATGTGCATTCCAGTCTTCCTGCTTTGAGGCAATGAAAAAACAAATCCAGTTTTGGAGAAAATGGTAAAGTAAAGCAAACTAAAGGGTACTTGTCTGTCAAGGAAGTGAGAACAGTACCAGACCTAGGATTGACTTTGCTCCTCATGGGTTTCTTATTGGCTTATAAACTCTGCTTAGTAGGGGAGACAGTAGGGCCAGTTTTCTGCATCATAGGGAATGAGTGGCTTTCTTTCATTTGTTTTCTCTTCCAGGCCTAAAGAAGAAGTAACCGTAAAGAAGGAGAAACGTGAGCGGGATAGAGACCGCCAGCGGGAGGCCCATGGACGAGGTCGGGGCCGTCCTGAAGTGATCCAGTCCCACTCAATTTTTGAGCAGGGTCCTGCAGAAATGATGAAGAAAAAAGGTACAAGCAAAGGATCCCTAGTGAGTTCCAGTTCAGTCAGCCTGAGAGGATAAGAGTGACGAAATTGCCCCGCTCCCAGTGTAGTTGCCCTTGGCCATTGCTGTCTTCCTTATTTATCTTTAGTAAACGAGTAAACGGAGTGATTTTCCACAGGGAACTGGGATAAGACGGTGGATATGTCGGACATTGGGCCCTCTCATATCATCAACATCAAAAAGGAGAGGAGGGAGACAGATGAAGAAACCAAGCAGATCCTGCGCATGCTGGAGAAGGATGACGTAGGTGCTGGGAAGAGGGGGAGCTTTCTTGTGGCTATAGAAGAGAGGGTCAAGACGAGCTCCTTGGGGTCCTGGAATCCGGGGAGCAGCTGGAACCTTTGGCTAGAAGAGGACTGAGGTGGGCTGATCAGGTACTTGTGTGGGCAGGCTGTGTGACCACAACTGTTCTCTGGCAGTTCATCGATGACCCTGGACTGAGGAATGACACAAGAAACATGCCTGTACAGCTACCGCTGGCTCACTCGGGGTGGCTTTTTAAGGAAGAGAATGAAGAGCCTGATGTTAAGCCCTGGCTTGCTGGTCCCAAAGAGGAGGACATGGAGGTGGACGTACCTGCTGTGAAAGGTGTTTTAACTTCTTTCCCTTTCCATTGTTGCCCCAGGGAAGTCTCAGTGTGAGCCTCTGAGCTGGCCACTCACGAGTAGATCCTCTTCCGTTCCAGCTGAAATATTGGAGCTAAACAAAGACATGTGCCCCTACCTTAGCCCCTCAAAGCATTCATGTAGTAACATGACTTTGCGGACCCTGCCTCAGATGTCCTTCCTACCCCAAGTAGTACTGAGGTTGAACCCAAGGCTTTTGCACTAAACTGCATCCTCATTCCTTTTTATTTTGAGATAGTCTTACAAAGTTGCTAAGTTGCCCAAGCTGGGCTTGAACTTGGGATCCTCCTGCCTCAGCCTCCCAAGATGCTTGGATTATAGGCATGTGCCACCACATCCAGCTAGATATGTCATTTTAGAAGAGTCCCTTGCCATTGGAATGTGCTGTTTCTTGCCTCTGTCTGGCTTCCTAACTAAATAACAGGAATAAATTGGGGTGAAGAGATGGCACAGAGGATGGCTACTTGATGTCTCTTTTGTTTCACTGGAGCAGTGAAAGAGGAGCCACGAGATGAGGAAGAGGAGGCCAAGATGAAGGCTCCTCCCAAGGCAGCTAGGAAGACCCCAGGCCTCCCAAAGGACATGTCTGTGGCAGAACTGCTCCGGGAGCTGAGCCTCACCAAGGATGAGGAGCTGCTGTTTCTCCAGCTGCCAGACACCCTCCCTGGCCAGCCGCCCACTCAGGACATCAAGCCTGTCAAGACGGAGGTGCAGGGCGAGGATGGACAGATGGTGGTCATAAAGCAGGAAAAAGACCGGGTATGCCCAGGAGCAAGTTCTGAAAAGATTTGGGGCAGGGCATCCAGGAACAGAAGCTGACCTGTAGGGGTTCAGGGGAGAGCTGCCCAAGCTGAGACGAGAATAACGGGTACTCGTTCTTAGCACTAGAGTGAGTGAGTCTTGGGCCTTGCACTTCCAGACCCAGTTGTGTGTTTGTATGTGTGTGTTTGCTTTGTGAAGCTCGTGTACCATCACTCACCTTCAGCAGCTATCTGTATTTTTTCTGTGAGGAGCTCAGTCCGACCTCTCTCTGGGAGGTAGAATGGGCTTCATTCATGAAAGGGGAAAGAATTAACTCCCCACACAGTTTCCATCCCCTGCTTCTTCCCCTAGGAAGCCAGGCTGGCCGAGAACTCTTGTACCTTGGCTGACCTGACTGAGGGCCAAGTTGGCAAGCTGCTCATCCGCAAGTCAGGGAAGGTACAGCTCCTCCTGGGCAAGGTGACTCTGGACGTGACCATGGGAACCACTTGTTCCTTCCTGCAGGTGCGAGCTGGGGGCCAGAGAGAGGGCTGGGCGGGGCTGGAAGGGGCCAGTACTAAGGACGGTTGAGCAGTTCCTGGGCACATCACGTGAGTCCCAGGACTAAGGCTGGACATGGTACTGTGGTTATCATTGCTGTCTCTTGTCCTTTGGCAGGAGCTGGTATCTGTGGGCCTTGGAGACAGTAGGACAGGAGACATGACAGTCCTGGGACACGTGAAGCACAAACTTGTCTGTTCCCCTGATTTTGAATCCCTCTTGGATCACAAACACCGGTAAAATGAACAGATGGAGGAGGATGGCGACTGTGCCCACGGCTGCCGCCTGCTCCAGACGTTTTGTTCTCGAATCCATGTGACCCAGAAGGGGCCTGTGGAGCCCACCCACTCCAGCCTTTGGCTGCCATCATCTCAGCTTCCCCCACCAGGGCCCACACAGCTGCCTCCCCTGGCAGCTATGAACTGCACAGTGACCTTCCCACGGACAGATACAGATGGCACATCCTTGCTCCTGGGGACCTGTCCCTGCTATTTATTTTTATATTTATGTCTTAATCTCCTCAGTTGACTGCATCCTCCTAAGGTGGGTTTCATAGGCCCCTTGTCTTGGGGTACTCAGGCTGCAAAGGTTGGAATGACGTGGCTTCTGCTCTTTCCTCCCCAGAGGCAGGCAGGAGAGAGCAGGGTGGAGTCTAAGACCTAAGTGCTCAGCCCCAGATTATGGGTTCCTCATTCCCGGCCCTTGGACAAACTACCCAACCTTTCTGAGCCTCATATTCCTCATCCAGCAGCAATGGGGATAATACCTACCTCACAGAGTTGGTGTGAGGATCAGGCGGAGTATTGCGGATGAAAACTCCTTGCACAGGCCAGGCTTATACCCTTAGGCTCTCAATAAACAGTAGTTTTCTCTCTCCTTTGCCTGAGTCTATTTTTGAACCAAAGACTTTTTCTAAGGAGTCTCAGAAGAAATGCCTAGAAGCCAGGCATGGTGGTGCATTGCCTGTAATCTAACACCCTTGGAGCCTGAGGCAGGAAAATCACATGTTCATGACCAGCATGGACAGCTTAGCAATTTAGAGACCCTGTCTCAAAAAAGAAGGGCTGGGGATATAGCTTAAGTGAAAGTCCTGAGTTCAATCTCCCGTGCTACCCAACAACAATAAAGAAATGACGCCGGCTGCTCCCATTTCCCCTTTTGTCCTTTATTCTTTGTGTCCCATCCACACCCTGAGCCTGGTGCTTCCTGTGCATGTTACTGGCCATGGATTCTGTTGGAAGAAAGCAGAGACCCCCACCTATCACCTGTAAAAGCTGAGCGATGTGGCCAGGACTCATCTGTACCTCCACCTGGCAGCATGTAGCCAGTACTCTTCTGGCTTCTGTTAAAATACTTAGTGATGGTAAGTGCGAGGTCATGAGTTCAATCCCTGGCACCAAAAAAATAAATTAACAGTGAAGGAAACCTGTGGCCACAGGACATTTTCACTACTGTCAGATAGTGCTGGGAAAAAAGTCCAACCTTCAGTAAAATACATTTTTGTTTGAGAGAGGATCTTTGTGTGTAATTTAGGTTGGTCTGGAACTCACTAGGTATCCCAGGCTGGCCTTGAACTCAGTGATCCTCTTGTGTTTCTGTTTCCTCAACCTCCCAAGTACTGGGATGACAGACAGGCATGTGCCACCATTACCAGCTAAGGTAAGTTTTTAGAGATTAACACTTGACAGGTGACTTCTCACTTCAAGAACTTTGCCAGATGTGATGGTACATGCCTGTCATCCCAGCTACTCAGGAGGCAAGCAGGCGATTGCTAGTTTGAATCCAGCCCAGGGAGTTTAGTGAGCTCTCGTTTCAGAATTTAAAAAGTGCTGAAGATGTAGCTCACTGCTCTCGGGGTTCAATCCCTAGGACTACATAAAGGAATGAATGAATAAAAACTGGGCATTCGAGAAGCATCCCCTTGTCCCCTGTCCTATTTTTTTTTTTTTTTTTTTTTGTGGATTTTTTGTTTTTTATTTTTTGGTGCTAAGGACCGAACCCAGGGCTTCCAGCTTGTTAGACAAGCGTTCTACCACTGAGCTAAATCCTCAGCCCCTGTCCCCTGTCCTAGCATCACCAGGTCTGTGTCTTAGCGTGGCTCCCAGCTCAGCAGCCGTGTGATCTCACTGCCTTGACCAGGTCACCATACTGTGTAGTCCATGGAGGAGCAGCTTCTCTTCCCATCCGTTTGTGGATAGGGCTGAGACACTGGGGGTAAGAACAAAGCCTCACTGGTATTTGGTGGTGGGTTCCATACTGATGGTGTCATTTTCACTATTATGTCTTGGTACACTGCTTATGTGACAAGTGAAGCCCAGGTCCAGTGATCATGCCTATGACTGTCAGGTGGCCCAGGGCCCTGGACACAGCTTTAGTCTCACCCGTGTGCTCCTGTGGCCTGCTATCTGGGGCTTTTCCTGCAGAGCCCACTACATTGCCTTCTCTGGGGCAAAAAGCTGTGTCAGCTGTGTTGGATGGTGTCCTGGTCTTTCTTCAGGACAGAGGCCTTGGCAGCGTGTGCTGCAGAAGTCCTTTTGGTCTGAGACAGCTCTGGCCTTCATCCCTTTGTTCTGTCAAACAGCCAATGCACTATCCTTGGGTCTGCATTGCATTTCTCTTCTGTGGGTGTTTGGTGGTTTTGTTTGTTTTGTTTTTGTTTGTTTGTCTCAGAAATACCCTTCTGCTTTTCTTGCATTAACTCAGTGGCCTTGTTTTGTTAGATGTTGGATATTTTGTAGTCTTTAGTTCTTTGAGCCTTCAAGAAAACCTGGGTCCTTCATGTTCATTTCACCGTCTCAGATGTCTTGCGGAACAAGCCTAGGGCTCTTGGCAAATAAAGTCATTGTTGCCCCTGTCTAGGTCCCTGATTTGCAAATTATATATCAATAAAAAAGGGGAAAAGATGCGGCTAGTCTGCTTTTTTTTTTTTTTTTGGCTGAGTCACTGAAGCATACATTTCTACCAACAAATATATGCAAATAATGGGAGAAAAGCCCAAAGTCAAATTCATATGTGGGTGCAAATGGATGCAAATGTATTACTACCTGCATCTGTGTATACATTTTGTTAGAACGTTATGTAGACTTGTTCATTTCTTTACATGTATAATGGGGCTTTAGAGTCAGATTTTGGTTTGGATCCAACTCCATTGGTAACATTGGGGAGAAAAAAATTTACCGTCCCCAAACTCAATTGTATTTTCTATAAGAACAAGATAATAGCTTTTAAGAAAATAGTGATTCTTGTAGAGTGAACATGAAGTGTTTATTTGGTACTAGATGAGTGCCTTTAACACACTATGATTACAAATAACAGAAAAGTAGGAGAGTGACTTCTGGCAAGCTCAAGGTCCTGAATTTGATAACTGGACAAAAAAAAAAGTGACTTAAGCAATAAGGATGTTTACCGTGTATTAATGTCTGCAGATAGAGGGTTCTATAATTGAGCGGCAGCCAAAATATCACCAGGATTCTTTTGGCTGTTTGCCTCCCTGTTACAAAATGGTTACTATACCTCTCAGTAGCATTTCTTCAGTTGACAGTCTACAAACTGTACTAGTCCATTTTCTGTTACTGTATCAAAGTACTTGAGGCTGGATAATTAAAAAGAAAGGTTTATTTAGCTTGCAGTTTGGGATACCCAAGGGCATGGTGCCAGCATCTGCTAGATCTAGTAAAGGCCTTCTGGTTATATCACAGCATGGCAGATGGCATGATAATGGTGGCACGTGGGAAGAGAGAAGAATAGAGGCTAGGTTTGTCCTTTTATAACAACCTGCTCTTAAAACTCTGTGAGACCAATATTAATCCCTTCTCAGGGTGATGACCCACTGGGAGCCAAGCCTCCAGTATGTGAACTCTTGGGGGATGTCTTGGTTACTTTTCTCTCATTGATGAGGCAAAATACCTGACAGCCAAATTTAAGGAAAGAAAGGTTTATTTAGCTCACGGTCAATAGAGGTTTCAGTCCATAATAAGCTGGCTCCAAGGCAGAGTGGCACATGGCAGAGGACAACAGTTCATGATTGCAGGAAAACAGCAAAAGCCTCCAGCAAAAGGGAGGAGCAACCTTCTTTTTGTGCCTCGTATTGTATCAGGTGGCCTGCCCTAGGGAGGGTGTAGCACTCACACCCCAGTCCCAACAGGACAGAGTGAACTATCACAAACTCTGCATTCAGCTGCCTCTGAAAAGCTTATCCCCTCCACCCGCCATGACCACATGAGGCTTTGGAAGAACATTCAGACACAAACCATGATGGGGCAAAGAATATTAACACTCTGTAAAACCCAAAGCATAAGAAAGGGCAGCAATAAGGGAGCTCTCTCCTCACTCTGCACAGGGAGAAGCAGCCTTAAGAAGCCCCAGCTGATCTGCCCAAGTCTATAGAGCTGGGGGCACAGCAGCTGCGGGACCAGCACTAGCAGAGGGGAGACACTGACGGGAGCCCCTAGCGCTGGACACACTGTAGTCTGTGAGACCTGGTTTCAGTAGGAGGAAAATGAGTGACACTTAGATGATCCATAATAGCGGCCAACATTGTTTTAAGAATATTATAAAATCATACAGTACAGGGCTAGGGATTTAGCTCAGTGGCTTAAGCACCTGCCTGGCAAGTGTGATGTTGTGAGTTTGATCTCTGGTACAAAAAAAAGAAAAAGAAAAGAATCATACAGTACATCTGATCTGGGTGGAATTTTTAATGCTCAGTCACCATTTATAAACCAAGTATTCTTGGGCTGGGAATATGGCTCAGTGGCACAGCACCTGCATGGGAAGTGCAAGGTCCTGAGTTCAGTTCCCAGTACCAAAAAGAAAAAAAAAAGTAGTTTTACCATTTTAGTCCATAATCTTTCAGATGCCAGAGTCCTGTGTATTACCTATAAATTGTATGCTGTTTTATCATGTGTAGCATCTCATTAAAAAATACATGGCAGCTGCGTGTGGTGCTGCATGCCTATAATCCCAGCACTTGGGAGGCTGAGGCAGGAGGATCAATGAGTTCATGGCCAGCCTGGGTTCCATAGTGAGTTCAAGGACAGCCTATACTACATAGTGAGACCTAGACTCAGACAAAAAACAAAAAAACAAACAAAAAAAAAAAAACGAAAAAAAACCCATGGAATCAGGAGTGGTGGTACACACCTGAATTCCTAACAGGAGACCATGGTGGGAGGAAACACAGTTCTTCCATACTGCTGAGCATCTGCTTCCAGATACTAGAGCATTAGCCTGAAGATTACAGAGACCATCTTTTCATTCTCTCAATGCTAGGCTCTGTAAAGGAAAAAGAGGCTTGTTTCTTGCATACGTTGCGCAGGAGTTTGGGACCAAACATGGCACCATAGCAAGACCTTGATTCTTCAGAAAATAACATTTTAAAAAAGGAGGCGGAAGGCAGCTGGGCAGTGGTGGGCGGGTGCAGTATGAAGGCAGGTGCCCACTGAGGAGGGAACCGGTGGGGCCAGCTGGAGCTGGGGAGTGTTCTGGGCTGGGAACCCCGGAACTGCTTGTTGACAGAGGAGTGAGGGGGAATAGCAGGGGACAGGGACTTTTAGTTTTAGGCCACTGTTTAGTTTTGGCTTCATTCTTCTTGCGGTATGGGGAGCCCAGGGCCTTCACACTGAGCTGCATCCCCAACCCTTTGTTTTACTTTGTATTTGGAGACCAAGTTTCACTAAGTTGCCCAGGCTAGGTTTGAATTTACATTTGCAATCCTTCTGCCTCAGTCTCCCAAAGTACTGGGATCATTCTTAAATGGAGAAATAGAGGCAAACCCTTGCTTAGGTTTCAGAAGAACATTGATTTAGCTGCTGCACTGAGGGAAGAGCAGAGCAAGTCTACCAATCCAGAGCCGATCCAGTCAGCCATACAACAGATGGAGTGGCAAGGGTGAGGGAGATGATGGAGGTGTGGGGAAGTAAAACATTTATTATATTTAAGATGCTTATTTTGAAAGTCGAGCCAAGGTAAGCTGATGATGGATTAAATGTAGGTGTGAGAGAAGAATCAGGCTCACTTCAGTCAGGCGTAGTGGCACATGCCTACAATCCTAGCATTCCGGAGGCTGAGGCAGGAGGATTGCTGCAAGTTCAAGGCCAGCCTGGGCTACATAGTGAGTTCAAGCCCAGCCTGAACTGCATAGTGAGACCTTGTCTCAGCACAAAAAAGAATCAAGCTCACTTCACAGTTCAGTTCCTAGGCCCACCAGTCATTCCCTTCTCCCAACTGTACGTACTGGTGTGTACCTGTGATTCCAGCTACTCAAGAGGCTGAGGAAGGAGGATCCCTTGAGGCCAGGAGTCCAGACAAGCTTGAGAAACATAGCAAGAGTCTGTCTTCAGAACAAACAAACAAACAAACATGCTTTGCAGAGTCTGTGACTTTCTGGAGGTTTTTGATAGATTTTGCCCTTTAAAATGTTTGTAACAATTCACATGCCCATCAACAGTGCATTTGTAACGTTCAGTGTGTAATCAGAGTTTACTTTTTAAACTATACAAACCAATAAGCAAAGTGCTCAGTTAGAAAGACCAGTCCTGTGCTGACATCCTCTGGATAGATACCTAGCATCCCTTGTTCTCTCCCTTTGTCACAAGGTTAGATGACTAAGGGCACCTAGCTCCCTGTCAGCTGTTCTCAAGCTTGTGCCTTTTGTGTTCACTCCTTCCATCACATACGTAATCCAATATGAGGAGCGCTAAAAGAAAGTTATTTCTGTTGAAAAAAAGGTACCTAATTTTAAGTAATTATACAAAGGGATGAAATTTGAGTGCCGAAGAAAGAGTCCTTATTTCCATGGAAACTAGGAAAATGCTTTGGAAAGACTCAACAAAGGTAAATTACTGAAAAATTTTGTCGAACTCAGGTGCGATGAATTTGTAAGGACAAGAGGGACATGGACATTCAGGGTAAATGTGCCCCAAGTTTGCTTCACGAGATCTGGAATGCTCTGATTTCTCAGTCGACTTTTGGAGAAACCAGAACTGATGATCTTAGCATCTACTATGGATGTGCAGGTTCCATGGATGCCAGTCAGCAGGCCAGCCTCAGAGAAAGGGGCATGTCCCTGCACTGACAAATTTTCTTTGTGTGTGTTAAGTTGATCTCTCTCCCCCTTCTCTTCTCTCTCTTTCCCTTAGGTGCCCAGAATCAAAGTCAGGTCCTAGGACATGCCAGATGGCGTGCTTTATCACTGGGCTACACCCTCAGCCCCATGGATACATTTCTCAAAGTCTGTATAACCTAGAAGACTGTGTGGGCCCCTCCCATGACCTCATATTCCTGTATCTAGTCTCCTCCTGAGTCCTCCCATTAAGCCACACAGGCCTTGCTGCTTGTGTCACACATAGTGGGCATGCTCCAGCTCTGGGGCTTGTGCATTCTTTTTCCCCTTTGCTCCGAATTGCTATTCTCAGATACCTGTTTTTGCTTTTTGATATAGGGTCTCACTATGCGGTTATATATATAGCCTAGGCTGGCCTTCACCTCTCAGCAATCCTCCTGCCTCAGCCTCCCAACGACTGGGATTACAGATGTGTGCCAGCATGCTTAGCTTCCCCAGATATCTTTTCCTGAAGTCCTTCATTGCTCTGAGGTTCCCAAGCCACCTTACATAAATTAGCAAACTCCCATCCCCAACTCTCCTTATGCCTCTTTTCCTGCTGGCTTTTTCTGCATAGCATCATCTGACTTGTTTCCTTTTTTTTTTTAATTGTTTCTTTAGTTACTATCATCTCAGCCTGTTTCCTCTGAATCAGCTGGTTGCTTTGGGGGTATCTTCTCTCCCTGTGGGTGTACTAGCTGACTCACAGGGAGGGCACTGCTTTCTATTCCTCTGAACTGTTTCCTTTTGTATCTGATATTCCCATTGGAATACAAACTATAGAATGGAGATAGTTGCTTTTTATTTATTTATTTTTATACAGGGTCTCACTATGTAGTTCAGTCTGGCCATGAATTCACTATGTAGCCCAGGCTGGCCTCACACCTGGCTAGAATACAGATAGATGGTTTTGTGCATGACTGTTATCCCAAGGCCTAAAGTAATTCCTGGCACATAATACAGTAGGCACCAAGTGTCATTTGAAAGAATGAAGTCATCTGGGCATGGTGGCACATGCCTATTGTCCCAGCACTCAGGGGGCTAAGGCAGGAGGATTGCCATGAGTTTGAGGCTAGCCTGAACTACATGGTGAGACCCTATCTCAATTTAAAAAAAATGGGATGCCTATCATATATGAATGTTGCTAAGTGTGTGTTCAAGACTCAATAAGTACATTTCTGCACAAATATGTAAGAAAGAGAGAAAGCTGATATGGCTAGAAGTTTTTCAGTTCTTCCAGAGATAAGAAAGGATCCTGCTGACCTTTAGCCAGCTCAAGGTGCACTCCTTTGGCTTCAGCTTTGGCTTCAGCGATTGTACAACTGAGATTGCACAGGAGTATGCTGCACATGCTCATAAATGTCCAAGGGAATTAGACCTCTCAGGAATTACTGCATAGAGAGATATGCTCATGTCTTTGGGACCCTATGATCCTAATAACTCCTTTGAAGTAAAAGTTCTTCAGTGATAATTTTTTGTTTGGAGCCAATCAAATGGAGGTAACCTCCACCCAAACTTGTCCCTTGCAGAGTTCTGGATTCATTGCCACCTTGATGTGACTAAGAGGTCCACCTCTTTTGAAAAGCAACACCCTTAGCTTGCTCCTGAGTTCTCATTATACGGAACACCTGACAAAGGTGTCATAACACATGCCCATCAAACCTCTGATTGATTCTTTTATTTTGGGGTGGGCTAACTAAGAGTCAACAACTAGACATGTGGGTGCATACCTGTAGTCCTAGCACTGAGGGAAGCTGAGGCAGGAGGATTGTCCGTTTGAACCCTACCGGGGCACCTTTGGTGACTTAGTGAGACTCTGCCTTAAAAAGGGGTTGGGTGGGCATGTAGCTCAGTGCAAAGGTCCTGGGTTCAATGTTCAGTCTCCAGTCACACACACACACACACACACACACACACACACACACACACACACACATGCACAGAGCCACATGGAAGGACCTCTCCCGTGTCTCCTGTCAGAAATGGTACACTTCAGTACGGTGGCCTGCCCCAGTGGCACTGCTGCTCTGTGGAAGTTGTGTTTTGGAGGAAGTTTATCCTCCACTCCAAAGTGCAAGTACAGCTACCCGCTCAGTGAGGTTCTCAATTCACAGAGGGCCCCTGCATTCCAGACCCTGCTTCACTGATGTTTGGCTGAGCCAAATCCCAGAGTGTCCACAGGGCTGCTGTGCTGTTGGGCATCAGTGCCAGCTGGGTGCAGTGCAAAGTGGGTGTGGTCACCCCACACCATAGGCAAGGACTCAGAGCTTTTCTCCAAGCTCAGGCCGGTGCGGCTGATTGACGCCATTCTGCTCTTAACTGTTTCTTGGCTTGACTGTGGTCTTGCTGTTTGGTCTGCCACCTGGAAAAGTACAGCGTGGCAGGTTACAGGCTTCCCTCTCTAGGGCCATCAACCATGGAAACAGATCACAACTGCCAATGAAACCAGCTGAGTCACTCATGCGGGTTCATGTGAGCACACCTGAAATCAAGGTGTCAGATGAGCCTGCACCTCGAAGATGCCACCTCCATCGTGTGCCAGATACGGCAACACAGCCACTACTGTAGCCTGGGCGCCAGGTAGAAGATTCCGTGTTCCAGACGTGTGGGCTCTGACTGCATGGCATACCTGCAACCCCAAAAAGAGGTCAAACTGTCCCTCTTGCTGACGGAGGCCACAGTGCGCAGGTCCCAGCAGAGGGGTTCACTCTGTTTTTGACTCCTCATGGAAGTCCGGGGTTATTCAGGTTTCAATGTTGCTGTCCCACTCCAATTAGCTAACTCTAGCCACCCCACTGTGGCCTGGGAAACTAATCTAGAGTTTCAGTTGTCTAGCATTTGCACTGGTACAATA
The DNA here is from genome assembly GCA_004027295.1 of Dolichotis patagonum. Lineage (NCBI taxonomy): Eukaryota > Metazoa > Chordata > Mammalia > Rodentia > Caviidae > Dolichotis > Dolichotis patagonum. Next base: position 129,778 of record PVJX010001508.1, read on the forward strand.
TACTTTGAGTTAGTGGACCTTCCAGACTTCTTGCTATCCACAGGTATCTGAGATCACCAAACACTGACCCCCTCAAAATACCTGAAGCAATCATGTTGAAATTTAACTGCTACTGTGATGGTACTAGGAAGTGGAACCTTTAAGAAGTGATTAGGATCTGGGTGTGGTGGTGGGCTCCTATAATCCCAGCACTGAGGCAGCAGGAGGGGTCAGTGTGAGTCTGAGACCAGCCTGGGCTACATAGTGAGTTCAAGGCCAACCTGGAATACATAGGAAATCTTGTCTCAGATGCACTACTCCCCTGCCCACACCAAAAAAAAAAAAAAAAAAAAAAAAAGCAACTGGGATTGGATGGATTTCAGGAGTGGTTTTGTAAAAGCAGCCTCTCTCATGTTCGTGTTTTCTTACTCTCTCTTGCCATGTGATGCCTCCTGCCATGATAGGACACAACAAGAAACCCCTTGCCAGATGCAGACCATACAAACATATTTCCTAAATCCAGAGATGTGAGAAATAAATGCATTTCCCTTATAATTACCATTCTGTAATGTTCTCTCCTTCTCGCTCTCTCTTGTATTTTTTTCTGTTATTTAAAAAAGATTTTTTATTTTTTCTATTATTATTATTATTATCATTAGTTTTGGTACTGGGGATCAAACTCACGACCTCACACTTGCCAGGCAGGCGCTTATGCCACTGAGCTAAATCTCCGGCCCCTATTTTTAGTTTTTATTCTTAGTATTCTCTTGTAACAGCAGAAAACAAATGAAGATAATATCCATTGCTTTTATGTTAGTGTCTTTGTTTTCTGTTGCTATAACAGAATATCTGTGACTGTGTAATTTATAAACAAAAGAGATTTATTTTGGCTCATGGTTCTGGAGGTCCAAGGTCATGAGAGCTTGAGCATCTTTGTAGCACAAAAAGGAAAGGGAGTGGGCAGTGTGTAAGACTAAGGGGAAGTGCTGGCCTTGTTGCTATAAAGTAATCGAATCTACTCTTTCCTGTGAGAACTAATGCAGGGGTCAGTTGCTCTCTTGCCCTGCCCCGCCCTGTCCCACTCCGCCTCTGTCTAGCTCTGTCTGTCTCTCTCTATCTCTGTCTCTCCCTCTATCTCCTATTCTGTACTAAGGATCAAAACCCAGGGCCTTTGCTCTGAGCTACATCCCAATCCTTTAATTTTTTAAAAATTTGGGACCATATCTTGATAAATAGCCTAGGCTAGTTTTGAACTTGTGATCCTCTTTCCTCAATCTGCCAAAACACTGGAATCACAGGTATATGCCACCATGCCCATATTAATCCAGTCTCTTGAGACAGATAGTAGTCCATTTATAAGAACAGTGCCCCATAATCTAATCACCTTCAAAAACCTCATCTCCCAGTGCCTTCCCAGTGAAAATCAAAATCCACATAAATCAGGGGATAAACTATCCAAACCACTACAGGAAGGCACTGTGGTAACTGAATGACAGTTCTCAGAAAGGATTGCTTCCTCTTGGCCACTCTCTAAGTACTAATCAGGAAGAAAAGGTGAGTTGGCAAGCTGGGCACCCTGGAGAACCATGATGTGGTTCCAGTTCAAGTTTAAACTGGCCTGAAAATCAAAAGACCAATGATGTAGTTCTCGTCCAAACGCTGGCAGGGTCAAGACTCAGGAAAAGCAGACGTTTCAGTCTGAGTCTGAAGGCAGGAAAAAGTGTGGCCTCAGACGCACACTAACTCTCCTCCTGCCAGGCTGAAAACAGGCAAGAATTTGGATTTAAATTCAGATTCAAACTCAGATTCATATCCTCTCTCTTCCTTCCCTCCTTCCTCCCTTCTCCCTGAAGATGGTACACAGATTCCTATGCATGTTAGGTAAGCAAATCTACCACTGAGCTACATCCCTTCTCATCTTAAGAAAGGGTCTAAGTTTCCTAGGGTGGCTTTGAATTTGTGATCTTCCTGCCTCTCGAGTCATTGGAATTACAGGGATGTGCCCCCCACCACATGTGGCAGGGATCTCTTAACTGAGGGACAGTCAGCCCTTTTGGTCTATTCAGGCCTGTTTTGTTTGTTTCTTTGTTTTTTGTATGTTTGCTTTTGTTTTTGTTTTTGTTCTTGTTTTTTTTTTTTTTTTTTTTTTTTTTGGATGAGACCCAACCACAGTACGGAAAACTTTCTTACTTGGGTACCAATTTAAATGTTAACAAAAACACTCAAAAACACCCAGAAGAAAGCTCCCATGGCACAACTGGTCAGTGTGTGGTACTTACATAACAAAAACATCCTGAATGTTTGACCAAATATCTGGACACACTGTGATATCAAATTGATGCTCACAATTAGCCAGCATTGTTACTTACTTCCAGTGGCCATTTTAGTGGTTGTGAACCACCTCATTATAGTTTGATGGCCATTTCTCCAACAAATAATGATAACTGCTTATTAGCCATTGGTATGTCTTATTTGGTGAAAGGCCCACTGATTTTTTTTATCCATTTAAAAATGTTTGTTATTTGTCCTTTTGTTGAGCCTGGTATGTTTTGTTTTTTCTTGTGAGCTCATGTCTATTGATGCTTTTTATGTGGGAGATTTGGGAACCTGGCTAAGGGAATATTTCTCCTGGGAAGATTTATATTTATCTCTGCCAGGAATCCAGAGCTATTACAGATACAGGTCCACTTTAAATTGAAATTTCTAGGCCAGATAATGTCCTGCCCTTAATTTTTCTGTGGCTGTGACGATCTTCTCTGCTGAGCAACAACAAAAATAAGAATGCATGGTTAAAATGGAAGTATTTACAAGGACAAAGGGTCAGAGTGTTTGAAATTTGGCTGCCTGAATATAGGGAAATCCAGACTGATTATAATTACAGGCCCACTTTGATACCAGATAACTGGCACGATCACTAATTACATGTCAGTTTGAATGGAGTAAGAAATGCCTAGAAGCACCATAAAGCACAGTTCTGGCTGTGTCTGTGGATAATTGACAACAAACTGAGGGAAGACCTAGCTGGATGTGGATGGTACCAACCAGTAGGCTGGTATCCTGGCTAGACTAAAAAGGGAAAGAAAAAGGAAGTGTCTCCATTTTGGAAGAGCTCCAGTCTTCATTGTTGCCTTTGAATGTTGGTCCTCAGTTTCTCCAGCTTTCCAATGCAGACTGACTTGGACCTGTGACTTGCAGGGAGCTTCCAGGCTTTTGACCTTAGATTGGTGCTTCATCATTGATCTGTCCTGTTCTAAGGCTTCCATCTTCTTGGGCTGAATAGCTGCTGGATCCTCTGGATTTCCATTACACAGACAGCCATTGTGGAGTCTTCACTTCTGATCCTTTGGATGGCCATTGTGGAGTCTTCTGCCTCACATCCTAAGAGCTTACCTAATAAATCCCCTCACACGTGACCTGGCCAATGGGCTCCATCTCTAGGGGTCAACAGGAGCAGAAATTGGCATCTGGCCTGTAGGTGGCGCTTTCTGCATGGTAGGTTAAGCTCAGTCTTCTCTGAAAGAGCCGTAGGGCCTGTGAGGTGTGGAACCAGGGAGAGGCCCGGACTCTTGTGTTTGTTAACTGCCAGGAGATCGAAGGTAGCCAGTGCTGGGCAGGCTGGGTGGGCGTTCCCGCAAGGGCGTGCCACGCCGCACCCACTCAGGCCCCTCCCCCGGGAGGTGGGAGTGGGCGGGGCCAGCGCCGGAAGTCGTTATAGGAGCGTAGTGCGTGCCAGCCTCGAGGGACTTGCCTGAGGGAAGCGAGTGGGTGCGGAGGTTGGGGTTTCCTTTAGGGCCTTCACATCCAGTCAGCTGCTGCCGCTTCGCAGATTTGAGGGGAAGATAGACCTTGCCGCGTGGAACCACATCTTTTCAGGTGGGTGTGGGTGCTGACTGACGAAATGTGGAAGTTTATGAAGGGAGGGCCCCAAACCTGTAGAAGTGACCGTGAGGGTATGGGAAGGGCAGAGAAAGAAGATTCCAGAAATCCCGTGTCTGGTGGGTGTTACACTGCCTCTCAGGAAAAAATACGGCGAATATTTTAATTTTTTAAAAAAATCACAATAAAAGCCGTGTGTAGCGGCTCATGCCTATAATCCCAGCACTCAGGAGGCTGAGGCAGAGGATAGTTGGGGGTCAGTCTGAGCTACACAAGCAAGTTCAAGGCCAGCCTGTACTACACAGCAAGACCTTGCCTCAAAAACAAAACAAAACCAAAAAACGGGGAAAAATTATAGTAAAAGACACATTGCCGTGAATCCTCCCTAGATACTTCCGTTGGCTTCAAATACGCTTGTCCCATCGTCTTGCCGCTTTCTGAAGCAGTCTTGCCAGTTTGTGGAGTAGTGTCTTTAGTTACACTATTGTGGCTGCCTTCCTGGCTTGAATCAATTCCAAATGTTCATCTACCATGGTTATTTTGACTTTGGGGAAGAGCTAGAAACCACGGGGTTCCAGATTCAGTGTTTGGAAAATTTGGTAACTTTACAAATTTCATTACAATTAAAAGTCACATTTACCCATTGCTGTTGGCAGTGGTTTTTTTTTTTTTTTTTTTTTTTACTGGAATAAAATTCTTAATCATACTGTATTTTTGGTCACCCCTTGTGCTAATTAGACAAACTGATCTGAATTCTTGTGTGGGCCTGCAGAGATGAAAGAGTCCTGGCTCACTTAAAAAAAAAAAAATGAAAGGGGAAAGCTCTGTGGCCTTGAGAAGGGAGACATAGGCCAGGGATTTAGCTCAGTGGTTTAAGCGCCTGCCTGGCAAGTGCGAGGTCATCAGTTCGATCCCCGGTACCAAAAAAATAAAAAAATAAAAAAGAGAAGGGAAACATAGACAAACCTTATAGCATAAAAGTGGGTAGGTTAATTCAAAACTACCTATAAAATTGATTTAGGAGTGGTGTGATATTTTCTTTATACAGCTTGATTTTTTTGTGGCGACTACTATATTGCAGACAGGGTTTCAAAACTTGAGAACAGGCTTATTTTTTAGTTAAGGAAGATTCTTTGCCAGGAGTGGTGGCACATGCCTGTAGACCCAGTTACTAGGGAGACTAAAGCAAGAGGATTGCAAGTTCCAGGGCACTGTAGGGACTTAGGAAGATCGTGGTCTCAAAAATAATATAACAGGCCAAGGAAGTAGTTCAGTGGTAGAGCTCATGTTTGGCAAGCCCAAGGCCCTGCATAAAAAAAACAAAAAAAGATTCTTCAGAGAACTGGTCAAAACAATGAGAGGAGCCCCTTAGATTGGAAGCCTTGAAATTTGTAGGTTTTAAAGTAATTTTGAAGAAGCCTTACGAGTCTTGGATTTGAGAGATTAGGGGTAGAGGAGAGACTAATCCTTAGTTACCTTCGGGAGAGACAATGTTAATTAAATGGAACCTGTGAGATCCAGCAAATACTGTGGACTGAAAGTGAATGGCTCTGTATCCTAGAGATTTCTGTCCCGTTGGGAGTTTGGAAAAAGAGTTTCGTGGGAAGGACTTGGATGTTGATTCAGAGAGGCAATGAAAGAGATTAAGGTGATAAATTTAATGCAATTATAGACTGGTGAAAAAATTGGACTGTGGTATAAGAGAGGCAAAATGTCCATAAATATTTGTTGACAAGTTAACTATAAACTTGTTGTTGTTATTTTGTACCATAAATCAAACTCAGGACCTTGCGCTTGTCAGGCAGGCACTGTGCTACTGAGCTATAACCTCAGCCCTTGTTTATTAACCAAAATCATCCCCATTTATAAAATTACTTCCCTCTACAACAGGCGGTTAATTTATAGAACTCATTTTCTGATAGGCTATTTGGGTAGAAAATGTAATTTTTGGAGGAAATTGGAGGGCTTAGGCCTCTAAGGGGATCATAATGGTGTTTAGAATTTTTCAGGCTCAAATAGAAGCTTTCAAAGTGCATATGTTGCTGAGGATTTAGCTCAGCGGTATAAGTGCCTGCCTTGCAAGTGCAGTGCGCAGTCATGAGTTCGATCCCCAGTACCAAATAACTAAATAAAAATTTAAAAAAATGTTTTAAAAAGTGCATATGTTATAGAAGGCTGATCATATCACTGGCAAAGTAACTATTTGTTATGCTTTGTGAGTTTGTATTTCTTGAATAAGAAGGAAAATACTTGGGAATCTAATTTTTAAAAATTGCTTGCAGGTATTTAACCAGGACAGGTTCAGCATCTGGTCTTCTGCAGATTTTCGATGGATCCTGTCCGCCCACCATTCAGGGGTCCTGCTCCTGTCCACCCATCTCAGTATGTGAGGATGCCAGGCTGTTGGCCACAAGCTCCTAGACCTTTGAACTTAGCTCTGGGAAGAGCATCTAGAGGCAGAGGCCATGTGTTTGGAAAGCCAGATGCACTCTGCACACAGAATCAGCCAGCACAAAGGGTAAGTAAGAGCTCATCTGGTTGCGTAAGAGTAACATACAGCTTACTTTCTGATCAGAAGTAATGAATTTCAAAATGCTTAAAAATCTGGGAAGCCCTGTACAAAACCAAGGCATTTTTTGGTTTGTTTTCAACAAGTAATGGTCTTACTGGTATATAGCTCAAATCCTAAAATTGTGAGTCTGGAAAACTACCTCATAAAACACTAGATGGACTTGGATAAGCACTTTAGGTCAGTCCTCTATGTCTGTCCATCCATCCATCCATTTATCCATCTATAATTGAATGGTTTCAGAGGTACCTGTTGTTTTTATCTAAGTATTGACATTTTCACCCTGATTGGGTTTCATGGTATTGGCAGTAACTGCTACATCTGAGTTAAAACTGTTAGATTTCTTCCTTTCAAAAGCTCTTTGGGCAAATCTTAAAGAAAAAGAGTGTCTTTAGCAATTATTATTGCAATGTGAATGTGTGTTCTTAATGTCCTAATTGTACAGTAATTTTAAGAATAGTATTTGTAATTAGTATATGTTAAGGATAAAGTGCACATACAGATAGAACCTAATAATGCATTTTAAATAGTATTGACAGTGTCACATGTGATGTTTTCTAGGAGGCAAAATGAGCAACAGTAATTTTGTATGTTCATTTAGAGTACTTACTTATATATAGATAGATTTTATTCATATGGTAGCCCTAATTAGTATAACAGTAGTAAAGTTTCAAGATTACCATAGGAAAATACTAGCAGGTTTTTTTGGACTATTCTTTAAAAAGACAAATAAAACAAAAAACAGGTTCAGTCATATATGCCTGTAATCCCAGCTACTTGGGAGGCTGAACATGAAAGATTGGCAGTTCAAGGCCAGTGTGAAAAATTCAGACCCTCAAAATAAATAATAAAAAAGAGCTGGGGATGTAGCTTTAATAGTGGAGGGCTTGGTTAGAATTTTTGAGGCCTTTAATTCAATCCCTAATACTTGCAAGAAAAAGAAAAAACTAAAACCTCTGATAACCTAAATGCTCTAGCTTCTTTGAAAATTTATTAACCAGCATACTTATTCCCTGTTATATTGGGAGTAAATTAGAATAATGGAAGAGGTAATTCTCTTCTCTTGCATTTTGTTACACTGCACATTAAATCATGAACTTGTGTGTGTGCATGTACATGTTCGTGCACAGTACTGGGAATTGAGCCCAGGGCCTACCTTTGTACTAAGATACAACCTTAGCCTTTTACAGGGTCTCACTATACAGTTCAGGCTAGCCTTGAGCTCACTTTGTAGCTCAGGCTGGTCTCAAACTCATAATGATCCTCCTGCCTCAGCCTCCCAAGCTCTGGGATTATAGGTGTTATGCCACCACACCTGGCTAAAAAACACTTTTTTGAGCCAAGGTCTTACTGAGGTGCCAAAGCTGGTCTTGAACTTGTAATCCTTCTGTCTTAGCCTCCTAGAGTGCTGGAATTACAAGTGTGCACCACTATACTTTGGTAAATCATAGGTGGCAGTGGCTGCTGCAGCTGCTCCTTTTTCTCTTTTTCTTCTTCTTCCTCCTCCTCCTCTTCTCCTTCTTCCAGTCCCTTGCCCTCTCATTCTTATTCATTTGTTTGTTTTGAGACAAGGTCTCACTATGTGGTTCTGGGTAACCTTAAGCTTCCTGTGTAACTCAGGCTGACATTGAACTTGGAATCCTTCTGACTCAGTCTCCCAAGTGCTGTAATTGTAGGCATGTACCGCCATGCCCAATTTTATAATATAAGCTTCTAATTATACCTGTGATATAAAATTGGGCTTAAAAATCTAATGTAGTGCCAGGAATGGTGGTGCACCCCTATAATCCCAGCACTTGGGAGGCTGAGGAAGGAGGATTGCTGTGAGTTTGAGGCCAGCCTGGGCTACACAGTGCATTCAAGGCCAGCCTGAACTAATTAACAAGATCTCTGTCTCAAAACAACAGCAACAACAACAACAAAAAAATCTAGTGAAGTAATCAGGTGTGATTATAAGTTGAAAAAAAAAGGTTTTTTTGCGGAGCCATACTCTACTAATGAGCCTGAAAAAATTTTTTCTTAACAGATTTTATTGGTACATTTTAGGTATATATAATGATCACATTCACCATAGAGAATGTGTCCTTGTACATGATATAACTTGGGCCTTTTCTCCCCCTATTCTCCCCCTATTCCTCCCCCTATTCCTTCCTTCAACCCCTCTTCCTTTCCTTATTTACAAAACTTCTGTTTTCATTTTTCCTTTTTTCATCTTTTTTTACTTTTTCCTTCTTTCCTTTCCCTTCCCCTTACCTTTCTTCCCCTCACCATTTGAACATTTTTTTCCTATTTCACAATACCTAACATACATTTTGGTCCTTATTTACACTTTTGGTTTCTCACATCAGAGAAACAATGCAATATTTACACATGTGTGTCTGATTTATTTCACTTAAGAGTATGGTCTCAAAGTATATCCATTTACTTAGAAATGTTTTGAGCTTATGCTTCTTTATGGCAGATTAGTGCTTCACTGTATAAAAAAAAACCCATGTCTTCTTTATCCTTTCACCAGTTGGTGGGCATTTGAACTGTTTCCAAGGTTTGACTATTACAAGATGTGCCGCTAAAAACATGAGTGTGCATATATTGCTGTGGTATAATGCTTTTAATTCTTTTGGGAAGATACCAGTCTACACTTCCACCAACAGTAGAGAAGAGTTTCTTTTTCCTCACAGTCCCACCAGCATTTGTTATTGGTTGATCTCCTGCTAATAGCCATTCTTTCTGGGGTAGGATGGCATCTCAGAGTTGTTTTAATTTGTCTCTCTCAAATGACCAATGATTTGAACATTTTTTCATATATTTATTTTGTACTTCTTCATCTGAGAAATGTATCTTCAACCCAGATGTCCATTTTTAGATTGGGTCTTTATATTTGTGGGGGATCTGTTTTTTTGAGTTCTTTATACAGTTAGCTTGGTTACTTTTCTCTTGTTGCTGAGACAAAATACCTGATGCCCAAAATGAAGAATGGAAAAGTTTATTTAGCTTAGTTTTTAGAAGTTTCAGTCCATACTCAGCTGGTTCCAAGGCAGAATGAAATGGCTAAGGAGCAAATGTTCATGGCTGCCACAAATGACAAGAGGGAAAAAGGGATGGGTACACCTTCCTCCCTCCCTACATTGTATGCTGACTCTACCCTTGGGCAGATGCAGCACTCACACTGCCATTCCCAGCTCTAGACAATGAATCAGTCACAAACACTAGATTCAACTGCCCTAGAAAGGCCCACCTCCCATGACTGCATGAGGCTTTGAGGGACATTTAAACAAACCACAACAATATTCTAGATAGTAATCCTTTCTCTGACGAACAGCTGACGAGAATTTTTTCCTCACAGTGTGGGTTGTCTCTTACTTTCTGTTGTTTATTTTGCTGTACGAAAGTATTTTAATATGATGAGATCTGAGTTGTTGAATCTTCATGTGCAATTGAGGTTTTGTTTATAAAATCTTTGCCTACATGGATGTTTCCAAGAGTTTTACCTATTCTGTCTTCCATTAGATTTAATGTTTCTGTTTTAATATTTAGGTCTTTGATCCATTTCTATTTCAGTTTAGTACATGGTGAAAGATATGGTCTAATTATAATCATGGGCATGTAGAGAGCCAGTTTTTCCAGCACTATTTATTAAAGAGCCTATCTTTCTTCCAGTGTATGTGTTCAGTAACTTTGTCAAAGATAAGGTGGCTAACTATGTCTGGAGTTGTTTCTGCATCTTTTAATCTGTTCTATTGATTCTCGGGTCTGTTTTATTTTGCCACTACCATGCTGTTTTTTTTATTATACTACATTTGTAGTATAATTTCAAGTCTGGTATTGTGATGGCCTCTGTCTTGCCTTTGTTGCCAAGAATTGTCTTTGCTATTGTAGGTCTCTTCTGGTTACAAATGAATGTTAGGATTGTTTTCTCTAATTGTATGAGATTTGCTATTGGAATTTTGATCAGAACTGCATAATCTGAATAAAAATTTTGGAAGTGTGGCCATTTTGACTATATTGATTCTTCCTATTCAAGAACAAGGGATATTTTCCCATTTTCTGATATCTTCATCAATCTCCTTTTTCAGAGTGCTGTAGTTTTCAATGTAGAGGGCTTTTATTTTCTTCATTAGATTGATTCCTAGATATTTCACTTTTTGGTTGCTATTGTAAAAAGTGTTTTTTCCTTAATTTCTTGCTCTGTGAGTTTGTTATTCATGTATAGGAAGGCTGTTGATTTTTGAGTGTTGACTTTGTATCCAGCTACTCTACTGAATTTGGTTACTAAATCTAGAAGTCCTTTGGTGGAGTTTTTGGGGTCTTCTACATAGAGTTTCATGTCATTCACAAATAATGATAATTTAACTTCTTTCTTTCCTATCATTATTTCTTTTATTTCTTTCTCTTGTTTAATTGCTCTGGCTAAAGTATCTATATTGAATAAGAGTGGTGATAGTGGACATCCTTGTCTTGTTCCTGATTTTAGGGTAAAAGTTTTCAGTTTTTGTCCATTTAGTATGATGTTGGCGATTGGTTTGTCATAGATGCCTTTTACCTATTTCAATTTTGTAGGGTTTTTATCATAAATGGGTGTTAGACTTTGTCAAAAGCACACCTATTGAGATGATCATATGGTTTTTGTCCTTGGCTGTGTTAATATGATGTGTTACATTTATTTATTTACATATATTGAACCATCCCTGTAGCCCTGGGATGAATCCTACTTGGTCCTGGTGTATAATCTTCCTGATGATTTGCTGCGTTCTGTTTGCCAGTATCTTATTGAAGATTTTTGGATCTCTATTCATTTGGGAGATTGACTTGTAGTTGTCTTTCTAGTTGGGTCTGTCTCTGATTTTGGTATCAGGGTAATAATTACAGGAATGTCTTTGGGAGTATTACTTTCCTTTCAGTTTCATTAAAGAGTTTGAGAAGTAGTGATGTTAGGTCTTCTCTCAATTTTTTATAGAGGCTGGGTATGGTAGCACACAGCTGTAATTGCAGCACTTAGGAGGCTGAGGCAGGAGGATCACTGTGAGTTTGAGGCCAGCCTTAGCTACAAAATAAGTCAAGGTGAGCCTCAACTGCATAGTGAAACCCTGCCTCAAAAACATACAAGAATAAATGAATGAATGAATGAATGAATGAATAGGGGCTGGGGACTTAGCTCAGTGTCACAAGGGCCTGCCTGGCAAGTACAAGCTCATGAGTTCAATCCCTGGTTCAAAAATAAATAAATAAATAAATAAATAAAAATTTCTTGTAGAATTCAGCAATGAAGCCAAGCGTAGTGGCCCACACCTGTATTCCAGCACTTGGGAGGCAGAGACAGGATCACTGAGTTCAAGACCAGTGCATAGCAGTAACCTGTCTCAAAACAACAACAACAGTCACAGCAACAACAATAACAATAAAATTGACAAAAAGAAAAAAACAATAGAATTCAGCAGTGAATCTGTCAAAACCTGGGCTTTTATTTGTTGGTAGATTTTTAATTACATCTTTAATTTTGTGGGCTGATACTGGCTTATTTAGGATTTTTATGTCATCTTCATTCAGCTTTGGCAATTCATATGTATCTAGAATCTGTCCACTTCTGTGTTTTCCAACTTACTAGAATACAAGTTCTCAAAGTAGGTATAGATGATTTTTTTTATTTCTACAGGATCCATTGGGATTTTATTTTACCCTTTTCATTTCTAATTGTGTGAATTTGAGTCTTTTCTTTCCTTTTTTGATAAGTTTATTAAGGTTTTGTTAATTTTATTTAATCTTTCAAAGAATCAACCCTTCAATTCATTGATTCTTTGTATTGTTTTCTTAGTCTCCGGTGCATTCATTTCAGCTCTGATCTTTATAATGTCCTCCCTCATACAAGCTTTGGGTTTGACTGGCTCTTCTTTTTCTAGAAGATTAAGGTTAAACATTGTTATTTGTGATCTTTTGTTTTCCTGATATGGATATTCACTGCTGTAAATTTCCCTCATGGGATTGCTTTCATTGTATACCATAAGTTCTGGTATGGTAGCGCATTATTATTTGGTTGTAGAAACTGTCTAATTTCTTCTTTAATTTCACTGTGACCTACTGGTTGTTCAGAAGGTTGTTATTTAATTTCCACGTGTTTATGAAGTTCTTGTGATTTCTTTTGCCATTGAGTTCCAATTTCATGCACTATGGTCTGATAATATACATGAGATAATTTCAATTCCAGCTGCTATATTAATTTCTTATGGTCCTTTGCTTTTTTAAAGCAATCTTTTTTTTCCTCTTCACTAACACAAGCCTGTATTTTCTGTCTAAAATTCTATCCTCACATTGGTTTATTCTACTGGAATTTCCACTCCTCTATATCTGCTTGAATCTGTTTTCATTTATTTCCTATGGTGGGAATTCATGGTTTCCATAATTTTCCTGAGCTCCTCTATTTTTTTAAGTTGTATCTGCTCTAGAATCACTAAGCATGTCTTTCATTACAGTCACCATCGCCTTAGTTATCTGAGAAAATTATTTCTGATTTGATTTTTCTTGAGCCTCATTCATCTTCTTTGTTGTTATCACTTCAGAGAGTCCAGGTGGGTGGCTTTTGGATTGCCCCACCTAATTGCACACTGGGTTTGCCTCCAGTGAACTGGAAGTCTGGGGTGGCATTTTATTTGTCTTCTCATTTTCATGTTTTGCTTGTTTTGTTTTAGTTTAATTCCTGGGTTGATGCTTATAAATTGCCTATGGTGAGTAGTATTACTGCTAGTATTTAGAATAATGAGAGAATGACTACGTCTCAGAGGTGTCTTCCAGGGGTAGCTGGATTTTGCATTTTGATTTTTTCCCCTTTTTTTGGTACTGTAAATTGTTTATTTTATTTACTTATTTATTTTTGGTACCAGGGATCAAACTCAAGACGGTATACTTGCCAGGCAGGCACTGTGCCATTGAGCTATGTTCCCAGCAACTTTTGGATTTTGAGTCTATTGCAAGATCCTACCTCTTCAATATATTGGGATTGAGAAATTGCTGCCTTCTTGGCCCAGCTCCTGGTTCTTTGACACTGGCCCACAGTATTTTCTGTGATCTTAAGGCCATCTCAGTCTTGGTATACTAGGAAGAATAGCTGGTTAGAACAAGTATGTCACTTTGGCTAAAGTGGCACAATCATCAATAACAATAGCATTAAACGCAGCCTAGAAAATGACAAACTGAGGTAACTATTCATTTGCTACCTTTAACCACATGAACGAGATTTGTGGTTCTGTAACAAAATCTAAAACACACCAGAAAATTGTATGCAGTAAGTAAGTCCTCAATATGCCAATTTTACCCTCAGGGAGAAACTGTGAAAGGAGTTAGGGAAAAAAAAAGAGAGAACCAGAAGAAAAGGAAGAAATTAGAAGCAAGGCTGGAGGACAAAGGAGGATCACGCAGACTTTAAGAAACTGGTTCAGAAGATGTGAGGGAAAGAGAGAAGAATGAAACAAAAGGGAAAGAGAACACAAGAACACCACACAAAAAATGAAGTTAGAAACCATGTTCACACTCATATGACAGCAAAATCAAACAATGAAAAGGAAAAAGAAAAAATTGAATCCCCCCCAAAAAAACAAACAAAAAAAAAAAAGAAAGAGAAAAAAATGTCAACTTCAAGGTTTGTCTCTGCTGTCAGTGGTAGACAATGTGTGGAGACAGAGTCCAGATATGTGTTGATTTATCCCAGGAAACCAGCAATAGCTTATGGCAGAGTAGTGGAGAGTCTCTGTGAGCCTTTAATTCCCCTGAAGTTCAGGCTGGTTTCTGGCTGTGAGAGTGGAACCAGGCCTGTTCAGCCTGCAGCAATCAGCACACCTTTTGCGGGCTTGAAGTCAGCTGGGAGCTGCTAGATAGAGCCAGTAGTTTGTTCTGAGTTCCATTCTCATTTGGCCCCTCTCCCAAGATGGCTTCTGGCCAATCATCCTCTCCCATGGGTCTGCTGAATTCACTCCACTCGCCAGCTAGTGCAGTCCATGACATCCACTACTCCGTTGCTCTGATGTGTCTCTCAGTGGAGGCCTCTGGGGTTGCCACTACTTGCCATATGTCTGCAGGTTTGAACTGCTCTTCTCAAGCAGTGAGTTCAGTCAGACTCAGAGTGAAGGTGTTACATGCTTCTTCCTCCTCATTGAAATCTCTCTTTTTGCTTTCCTGTGGGCATAAATTCTTGCTTCAGATTCTTCTTGGGTCTTGGGGACCCACTTCCTTCATTCTTCTCTTCCTTGAGTTGCTATATTCCAGTGCGTGAACACCAAATCTTGGAGGGCTCTTTCTCTGCTTCTTACCATTCCACCATCTTCCTGGGAGTCCCTTGAAACAGATTTTATAAAATATTTGTATTCTTTTTTAACATTTATAGATTTGGAAGACATTTATAGATTTTTTTTGAGGGGACAGGGTTTTACTATGCAGATCAGGCCAGCCTTGAACTCACTATGTAGTCCAGGCTGGCCTTGAACTTACGCCAGTCCTCTGGCCTGAGCGTCCCAAAAGCTCAGATTGATTACAGGTGTGTGCCACCATGTCCATTCTTGAAGACTGATTTTTATGTTTACCAGGGTTTCACAACAGCCATTGTGCTTTGGGTTTTATTTTATTTTTTCCCAAAGAATAGTATTTATTTGAGAGTAGCAGAACGTTACAATGGGAATACATATGCCATAATAAACTGTGGGCACACTCAAGGAGATTGAGGCAAGGAGAAGTTTTTAGAAACAAAAATGATGAGGATTTCTTCAGATATGGGGTTTTTGTTCAAATCCATTTTATTTCAAAGAGAAAAAAAATACAACAAAATTTCAAAACAATAATCGGGACAACAGTGGTACATACATTGCACATTGCCACCCTCAAATATATCAGCCAGAGTACAAGATATCTGCATTCAGTTGTCTGAACAGTGCCAGTGCAAACCTTTCTCTTCAGTGACCTCAGACAAATCAGTAGTATAACTACACACACACACACACACATGCACGCACGTGCACACATACACAGTTTCATTCAGCTTCTCATTAGTGAGACAATATGATGTTTACACATGTGTATCTGATTTCTTTCATTTATGAGCATGGTCTTAAGTTGCATCCATTTACCTATGAAAGTCTCAAGTGTGTCCCTTCTTATGGCTGAGTGGTACTCCATTGTATAAAGGTGCCACATCGGGGTTTTGTTCATAAAATCTTTGCCACATTCCTCAATTGATAGGCATTTAAGTTGTTTCCAAGATCTAGCTACTACAAATTGTGCTGCTATGAACATGGGAGCCCATATATTGCTTGTTTTTAATTCTTCAGGAAGATTCTCAAAAGGGAAATAGCTGGGTCAAATGGGATCTCCAATTCTAGTGTTTTGAGGAATTTCCACAGTGGTTGCACCAGTCTGCACTCCTACCAACAGTGGAGAAGGGTTCCTTTTTCCCCCACAGCCCCTCTAGCATTTGTTACTGGTTGATTTCTTGATAGTAGTCATTCTTTCTGGGGTGAGGTGGAATTTCAGTGTTGTTTTAATTTGCATCTCTCGAATGACTAGTGATGTTGAACATTTTTTCACATATATATCTGCTGTTTGTATGTCTTCGTCTGAGAAGCATGTATTCATCTCAGCTGCCTATTTTTGGATTGGGTTTTTAAATCTGGGAGGACTGAAATTTTGAGTTCTTGCTATGTTTTTGATAGTAATCCTTTGAGGAACAGCTGGAAAACATTTTCTCCCATGTTGTGGGTTGTATCTTCACTTTGTTGATGGTTTCTCTTGCTGTGCAAAAGGTTTTTAGTAAGATGAGACCTCAGTTGTTGATTCTTTGTGACAGTTCCTATGCTATCAGGGTTTTGTTCATAAAATCTTTGCCTACACCAATGTGTTCAGGAGTTTTACCTACTCTATCTTCCAGCAGATATAATGTTTCTTTTTTAATATTTAGCATATCTGGGGTTTTAAGCTACATTTTAGAATAACTTTACTCATTGCCTTTCCAGGAGTGTATGGGTTTGGCATCCATGTTCCGAGGCATGGGCCTTGAGATGGTGTCCCCGAATCTTCCAAAACGAGAAGTGCTTTCTTTAGGTATGTGGAAAATAAACTTGAAGACTGTGGTGATATGTATAGGTACTTGGTTCTTAAATCTATTTTGTTTATCTTTAGAAAAGTAACTGTACTTAGAAACATGTTTGTGTCATAGTTATAGCTGATGTTTGGTTCTTTCAGGTAGAGGTATTTTAGGTCGAGGCTTGTCAGCTAACGTGGTATGCAAGGACAAAGAAGAACCCCGTCCTACTTTTTCTGATGCTCTGGTGTTGGCAGCAGGGGATAGCAAGGTGGCAGAGGCCTCTGTTGGTTGGAACAGGTGAGTCAGGTCCCCGTCCCATGCAACCATCAACCCCAGGTGGAAAGAGAAGTTCTAGGAAGGGTGTGTTGCCATACAAGCAATCAAGAGTTTCCAAGAACATTTTCCAGGAGCACTCAACTGCCACTGTCTCAGGAAGTTACTGGGAAAGGGCAGTGAGTACTCTACTGGGCTATTCACAAATTTGTTTGCCCTTTTAACAAGCTTCCTTGATTGAAGAGGCTCTTTAACTTGGATGAGTCACATTCCCCTCAACTCTACTGTGGAAGAGGCTCTAAAAATTATCAATAGCCGTTGTGAATGAGTGATGAATCTGAGAGAATCCCAAAGTTATGCTGACCATCTTTAACTGACTTCTTTAGAAAGAGAATGCATGCATGCATGCCAGTAAGCCTGGCACTCTAGAGACTGAGGCAGGAGAGTTGCTGCAAGTTCAGGGCCACCTAGGACACACAGCAAGTTCAAGGCTAGGCTGAACTACATAGTGAGACCCTTTCTCACAAAACAAAGCAAGAATGAAGGAAAATGCAGACTTGTGGGAAGATGAAGCATGTATAAAAAGCATGACAAAAAAAGTTCTGACTTGCCCCCCTTTGTACCATTTCAGAGTTCTTGGAAGAGGAAGTTCAGATATCACTTCATTACCTCTGGGAAGAATGGCTGGTGGTATAGGCAGAGGAATAAACAAGCCCGTTCAGGCACCTGGCCTGACTGCCTGGAACCCCCAGAAGCTGTCATCACCCTTGCCTCTGCCCAGGTCCTCACTGCACTCTCCAGATCTCCCCTCTGGCCCAACTATGGAACACAAAGAGAAGTAAGTCAGGAGCACCACCTGCTCTTTGGAGGGGTGTCGGAGGGGCAGGAAGAGCCTCTTGATCTCTATGGTTGGGCTGATGCATAGTGCTGTGAACACTGACTGTAGTGTCCAAAGTCCTCCTTGTGAAACAGGGAGGGTGCAGAGTGGGGTTTTTTGTTGTTGTTTTGTTTTTTGGTTTTGGTTTTTGCCAGTGGAGAAATTGTTGGAGAGATGGGGCACTTCTGGTGAAGTACAGAGGGTTTAAGAGTGAATATATCCAGTAGTACTTAGCAGAGAGTAAACTCATAGCTTGTCATTTCTTTCCCATTTCAGGCAGGCAGTTCTTTGTCATATTGTAGCTATTTAGGAGAAATATTATGCCATTTCTTCTTTCTCTATAAAACCAATTCGATAGCTGGTCGTGGTGGCCCACACCCATAATTTCAGCACTCAGGAGGATGAGGCAGGAGGACAGAGGCCAACCTGGGTTACATAGTGAATTCAAGGCCATCCTGAACTATATAGGATACCTTGTCTCAAAAACCAAAACAAATAAAAAGAATTAATTCTTTGTTCTTAGTTAGCTGTTCTTCTTTAATCTAGTGCTATTGCTAGGTCAGATTGAGGGGCATTACCTGTCTAATTAGATATTGCCAAGGATTTATCTCATTTTTATCAAAGCTTGGTTTTGCATATCTTGGTTCTTGGTTTGTGCAAAGTGTAAAAAAAAATACTGTTTTCCTCAATCTTTTTGTTGTTGGTGTGGTGTAGGTCAATTGGTTGTTTTTTGTTTTTGGATATATGGTATATGGGTGCTTTTCTTTTTGATTTTCTCCAGGTTGGCTCAAGAAATCTTCCCGTGTAGCTGGAACTACAGGCACATAGCATTATACTTAGCTGATGTTTTTGGTTTTTGTTATTTTCCAGAGAGCATTTTGTGAAGCAAGGATCAAAAGGAACGCCTCAATCTTTGGGACTGAATCTCATCAAAATACAGTGTCATAATGAAGCAGTTTATCAATATCATGTGACTTTCAGGTATTTACAGCTTTTTTATTGTTCACTTTCCAGAGAACAGGAATGATCTGTTTCCCTTGGAATAACTTGAATACTGTTCTGCATAATTCCTGGGGAGCCTTTTCATACAGTTATACTTGTGCTCAGATCCTGGCTAGAAGTTTTGTTTGTTTTGTTTTGTTTTTTTAAGACAGAGTCTCACTATATAGCTCAGGCTGACCTTGAACTCACTATGTAGCCAAGGCTGGCCTCAAACTCACTATAACTCTGCTACCTCAGTCTCCAGGCTCCTGGGACTACAGGAATGCATCAGCACAACTGACCCTAAAATTAATGTTTTATTGTTTGTCTGTTTCTTTTTAAAAACAGAATCTCAATGTATAGTGAAGGCTGGCCTTGAACTTGCTTATGTAGTCCAGGCCAGCCTCAAACTCACTGTAATCCTCCTGCCTCAGCCTACTGAGTGCTAGGATTACATGCATGCACCACCACCCAACAGATTAACATATTTGTATGATTGTTTTTAGTGGTATCACCAAGTCAAAGTTTAGTAGGTACAAGTTTATGCATGAAGCTAGAAGTGTATTTAATGTGAAATTAATGAAATTTAAGTTCAAGCCCTTTTGCTTGCTTGGGTCCTTTGCATGGTCCTCTGACTTATTTTATGTGTATAATTTTATATTTTTATCTAAAACTTCTCTCATTATGGTATAGGGTCCATATCCTGGATCCTTCCCCATTGGTATCATTGTAACCAAAGTCGACATCTCTCCAGCAACAGTTTAGGGTTAAATTTGAGGGTGATTTATTATACCATTTATTTTTGGTTTTTGAGACAGAATCTCACTTTGTAGTCCAGGTTGGTCTAGAACTCACTATACTTAGCCTAGGCAGGCCTTGAATTCAAAGCCATCCTTTGCCTCAGCATCCTGAGTGCTGGGATTACAGGTGTGCAACACCACATGTGGCTATTATACCTTCTTAAAATTAGGAAATCATACTAGTCTGTTAAGATATGAGAGGACCCCTTAGCTGAAATTGTTCAAGTGATTAGGTATTTTGTGAAGATGAGAAGTTGGAAGACTGATTTTTCAGACTGATAGCTATTGTATGTAACTATGGGACACAATATAATAGTTTGATATTTGTATACATTGTAGAAAGAGTAAGTCAAACTAATCATCCTTACCTACTTTTTTGAGATGAGATCATTTAAGGTCTCTTTTAGCAGTTTTGAAATATGCGACATATCATTTTTAACCATGCTCATCATACTGTGCAGTGGATCACTAATACTTCTTACTTTTCTTTAACTGAAACTTTGTACCCTTTGATTCACATCTCCCCTTTCCTCACTCCCATAAACTTGTGGTAACCACCATTCTACTTACTCTGTGTATGAGTTCAGGTTTTTTATAGTCCCTTTATATGTGAGTCATATAGTATTTGTCTTTCTGTGCCTGATTTATTTAATCTAGTATAACGTCTTGTACGTTAATCCATGTTGTCACAAATGATAGAAATTCCTTCTTTTTAAAGGATATATAGTATAATTTTCCACTCTGTGTGTGTTTATACATACAACACATTTTCTTTGTCAGTGATGTCTTGTCTATTATGAATAGTGCTGAAATAAATATTGGAAGGCTGATATTTTTTAACACTGATATTAGTTCCTTTGACTGTACACCTGTATGTGAGGCTGTCAGATCATACACTAATTTTGTTTTTAGTTTTTTGAAGAACTTCCATACTGTTTTTCAAAATAGCTACACTATAAAGTCTTAGTAGCTACTAATTGATGGTACAAGATGAAGTGGAATAAAAGAGAAGAGAGGAATGGTTCAGAGAAAAATAGCCTGAAATCATGCTATAAAGAGTAACTGAAGAACCAATTTGGATGAGGAGAAAGTAGTTGACTTTGACTACAGTAAAAAATGTTACTGGATTTGATTTCAAAAATACTCTTGGTGATCATCTAGTACCTCTAAAAGATTAAAGAAACCAGGGAGAAAATAAACCAGGAGAAACAGCAAATGAATCAACTATTCATTTAAAGATTCCTTTTAGAGTAGAAAAATTTATTGAGGAATAGGAATAGCTCCTGAGAGGCAGGAGGGGTCCTGAGTGGCTGGTCCTAGAAATTTTTAAGATTGAGAAAGGAATGATAACTAAGGAGGACAGTAGTGTTGATTTGTCACAGATATGAAAGGAGAGTTGACACATGAGGCAGGGAAAAGAAAGTACCAGAAAAAATGAAGTAGAGCCCCTAAAGTTGTGGAACATAAGGAAAGGAGAGGAGATGAGTGTTGGAGCAGGAAGGCATGTAATCTCACAATTCAGGAGGATGAGGCAGAAGGATTCCAAGTTTGAAACCAACCTAGGGTACATAGTGAGACTTCAGCTCAGAAAAAAAATTGTGGGATGTTGGAGTGGTGAGCAGCAGAGAAAGAGCCTCTCCATAATTTGGTGTCCAGACACTGGAATATAGCAACATGAGAAAGAGAAGAAGGAGGGACAGGGCTTCCCAGGGCCCAGAAAGGATCTGAAGCAAGAATTGAAGCCCATGGAGAGAGCAGAGATTTCAATAAAGAAGAAGGAAGCACTTTCTCCCTGAGCCTGGACTCACTGAGTGGGAGGGATGGCTTGAACTTGCAGATACACAGTGACTACTGGCAACCCCGGGGGCCTCCACAAAGAAACACACCAGTAGAATGGAGCAATGGATGCAGTGGATGGCAGTGGCTGGTGAATTATTTGGGTTCACATGTCCCCCAGAAGAGGGCCATTGGCCAGTAGCCATATTGGAGCAGGGCCAATTGAGCTCAGAACTTGGAACAGCTGCAGCTGGCTCCATCTAGTAACTCCTAAAGACAGGGTCAGGGAGCCAAGTGCAAGCCAGCAGGATACACACTGACTGTTGCAGGCTGAGCAAACTGGTTCCAACCTCACAGCCAGAAACCAGCCTGAACTTCAGTGGAACTAAAGTAAAGGTACAGGCTTGCTGGGATTATCCACTATCCGGCCATAAAGCTATTACTGGCTTGCTGGGATGAATCAACTCAAATCTAGGCTCTGTCGTCTACCAGTAAAGCACAGACATGCATTGAAGTTGACATTTTTTTTATTTTCTTCTTTTTTGTTTTCTTTTGTTTTTTTCATGATTATTTGATCTTGCTTTTATGTGAATGTGAACACGGTTTCGGGTTTTATTTATTTTTTTGTGGGTGTTGTTCTGTTCTGTTCTCCCTTTTATTTTTTCCTTCTCTTTTTTCTTCCTGTCATCTTCACCAGTTTCTCAAAGTTTGCATGATCCTCCTTTGCTTCTAATCTCTTCCTCCTCTTCTGGTTCTCTATTTTCCCCCCAACTCCTTTCAGATTTTCTCCCTGACGGTAAAATTGGTATATTGAGGTCTTACTACATGCAATTTTCTGGTGTGTTTTATTTTTTTATTTTTTGGTACCAGGGATTGAACTCATGACCTCACACTTGCCAGGCAAGCACTTATGCCACTGAGCTATATCCCCAGCTCCCGACTGGTGTGTTTTAGATTTTGTTACAGAACCACAGAATCTCGTTTATGTGGTTAAAGGTAGCAAATGAATAGTTACCTCAGTTTGTCATTTTCTAGGCTGCATGTGATTCTGTTGTTACTGATGATTGTGCCATTTTAGCCAAAATGACATAATTGTTCTAACCAGCTGTTTTTTCCTGGTATACCAAGACTGAGACGGCATTAAGGTCACAGAAAATACTGTGGGCCAGTGTCAAAGAACCAGGAGCTGGGCCAAGAAGGCAGCAACTTCTCATTCCCAATATATTGAAGAGGTAGGATCTTGCAACAGACTCAATCCAAAAGCCAGCTACACCTGGAAGATACCTCTGAGACGCAATCAGGCATTCTCTCATGGTTCTAAGTACTAGCAATAAAACTACTCACCATAGGCAATTTACAAGCATCAACCCAGGAATTAAACTAAAGCAAAACAAAAAAAAACCATGAAAATGAGAAGACACTTAAGTAAAATGCCACCCCAGACTTCCAGTTCACTAGAGGCAAACCCAGTGTGCAATGAGGTGGGGCAATCCAAAAGCCACCCACCTGGACTCTCTGAAGTGATAACAACAAAGAAGATGAATGAGGCTCAAGAAAAATCAAATCAGAAATAATTTCTCAGATAACTAAGGCGATGGTGACTGTAATGAAAGACATGCTTAGTGATTCTAGAGCAGATACAACTTAAAAAAATAGAGGCGCTCAGGAAAATGATAGGAACTTTTCTGTTGTCTTCTGAAATACTTGACTTTTTTGTGCTAGTCTTTTAAAAAAATTTTATTTAAAGAGAAAAAAAAACCAAACAAAACAGTATAAAGGGTAGCAACAATACAGAATTCCAAGGAAAAAAGGAAAAGAACAAAAAAAAACCACTAAGAAATCATTACTTGACAAATTACATACTGACATCTTGGAAATAGTTGTTCAAATTACAAAATTAAAACATGCAAAGTAGACATTCAAATAGTGAGACTGTTAACAGTTCTGCTCCACGATCTGACAAAAACAGCAATATGGTCATCCATCTTACATACTCAAACATACATGCAATTATATCAAAAGGGTAAAATTAAACACAACAAAACAGAACAAAGTGAATCACAAGAAAGCAATGAAAGAGACATAAATTTCAAAGCTGGACAATCAGAGATATTCACTCTCTATCATATTGACTCTTGTTTTCTTCCAAACAGTTGTCATATTGTCACATACAGGGAATTCACATGAAACAACATAGTATGGAACTGATCTGAACAGGATGAGGAAGGCATTTCAGGTCTTCAAGACCAGACAATAGGGAAGCCAAGAATGGCTGTCATAGTGTCTCTCATTCTCTTCAAAACAGCTGTCCATACCTTCATGTGTGTTGAACTGAAAACAAAACAAAGCAAAACAAGTTAAAATCACTTTGAACAAAGGATGATAGTATTGCTGGATTTCACATCATGACATTACAGATTCAGCACTGGGTACTGTAGTGTCTCTTTTTCTTCAAAGTAGTTGTTCATTTCAACATGCATTATATAGTTGGTTCTCGTAAACTGTTTATAAGCTCTACACATGCCTGAGTCTCTACATGTATATCTATTCTTTCTGTATTAGAGGGAAAAACAAAACAAAGCAAGACAAAACAAAACAATTCCTAGAAAAACATGAAACAAAAAAGTCATATAAAACCACAATACAAGGTGATCTACAATGGTTACCATGATATCTCAACAGTATATAACAACATTAATAAAAATGAAGCATTGGAGATATTATAAGACTTCAAAAGCAGGCAATAATCAAACCAGAGTGGGTATCTTAGTGAATCTTGTCATCTTCAGTGTAGTTGCCTATACTCTTAGGCTTGATGCTATTAATCATAACAGATTTGAATAAAATCAGTCAACACAAAATAGCAATCTAACAAACCAGATTCAAATAAGATTAGTCATAATAAGACAGTATAAGTTATACATGGCTTCAGATTAAGTTGATAGGAAATTAAGGATGATTACCGTAATATGTCCTCTTATTTTTGGGATAGCTGACCATGTTCTCAAGTCTAGTGTAAGTAGACAAACTGGAACAGCATGTAATCTATCCAAGCAGAGTGATGAGAATAATGTAGATTTTAAATCTTGTTACCCCATTAACAATATCCTCTGCCTTCCTTTTTTAGACAATTCCTCCCCTTTCACTCCCATAGGGTGCACTGTTTATTTTGGGTCCCACTGTTTGCCTATATAGAGCATCTCAATGGACCCTATCTCCTGGTCTACTCTGCCTGTGTTTCTCTCTGTTAGTATTCAAGGCCCTCTATACTAGAGATTACAGCCAATCTTCTCTGCCTCATTTCTGTTATTCTATTTTTCTGCCATTGGTTGTCTATTTTTCTCTTCCATTCCACTGTCTGCCCCATTCACTGAGGCCTCTCTGCCACTGTTTCTGAAATGCTCGTATTCTTTTTCTCTCTCTCTAAAATGTCCTTTAGTATTTTTTGTAGGGTTGGATTGGTGGTTACAAATTCTCCCAGTTCCTCTTTGTCATGGAAGCATCTTGCTTCTCCATTAATTTCTAGAGAGTTTTGCAGGATACATCAATCTGGGCTGGAGGTTGTTCTCCTTCAGGGCTTGAATTATTTTACTCCAAGGTCTTCTTGACTTGATGGTCTGGGTCGAGAAATCTGCCGTGATTTTGATGGGTTTTTCTTCATAGGTGATCTGTTTCTTTTCTCTGATGGCTTTTAATATTCTGTTCTTATATTGAATTTCTGGGATCTTGATTATTATGTGTCTGGGTGGTGCTCTGTTTTGGTTGTGGGTGGCTGGAGTTCTGTATGCTTCATATGTCTGCATATCATTTCCTTTTTCTATGTTTGGGAAGTTTTCCTTAATAATTTCTGTGAATAGCCTTTGCAGTTCTTCTGTTTTGACTCCTGCTTCTTCATTCACATGCTTTATTCTTAAGTTATAGATCCTCTTGTCATCCTCTAGCCTTCCAATTGTTACTGCCTGTTCCCTTGTTATTTTTAAGAGATCTTCCCTTTCATGATCACACATTGCAAGCCTATGTTCAATTTTTGATAGTGTATCTTTAGTTACTTTCAAGCAGTTTTTCCAACTTTCTATGGAGTCTGTAGTTTTCTGGTAATCTCTTTGAATCTGCTTCATGAATTCTAGGTTTGCTTTATATTCTTCATTGAACGTTTCTCTCCTTTTGTGTTCCTCCATTCTTCTGTTTGTTTCTTCTTGAGAGATGCCCAGCCTTTCTTTTATTAATCTACTTATTGCTTGTTTAACTTGAATTAATATTTCAATTTTGATCTCGTTTACGAGGTCCCAAAGATATCTCTTTATGTCCACTGACGCTGTTTGATGCTGCATGTTTGCTGCCCTCAATCTCTTTTATATTTACCTCTCCTGGATCAATATTCTCAGGGTTGGGGGGTGGGGGCTTTTTCTTATTTCTCCCTCTCATCATGTTTTTGGTTCCTTCCATACAAGTGTATAGTGTAATTCCCAGCCCCTTTTCTTATTGTTTAGGGTTCTTCTGGAGCACTTAGGCTAGGGGCTTCTGCCCTCTGCTCTCCGCTATCAGAAAGTCAAGTGCAAGCAAGGGTAGTATACACTAGCTCCTCCCCTCCGGGCCAGTCAACCTTCGCGGTCCTTCACTGCGTCAGCGTGTACCACGCTCACAGGGAATTAATTGATTTGTGATGACCCGCTGGGTCCCAGCCCAGTCCAAGCAGATCCCACCAATCTGCTCCACGAGGGGAGCAACCAACTGAAGAGGCTTCCTTACAGAGTTAGGACTTTCCTGCCCAGCTCCTATATGTCATCCAGTTGGTTTCCCTTTTCCCAGTGGGAAGATCTTATTCCCATCACTCTCCGAGTGTTAATGCCAGTCCCTGAGAACTGCTGGCTTCTCCGACCTCTGACCTCAGTGCGGCTGCAGCACAAATTCACGGTGCCTCTGGGTGGGTCGAGTGCAGGGCCAGTTCTGGGCGAGTCGTGCACATGGCTGTTCAGCTCCATGCTCAGGCTGCTCAAGCCAGTTGTATTGGCACAGGTTTGGTTGCTCAAGTCAATCTCAGGCACGAATTCAGGGGGCTTGGCAAGAGTGCCTTGCTTGCCGATCTTAGATTGTCTAATGGTAGCCCCAGGATCTCATATTCAAATAGTTTCTTTGACTTCAATTTCTTCCTGGGTTGAGAGAATCCACTTCCCTCTGTTTGGGTCTCTCCAGAGTATCCTCTTCTGGCATTTGAGCTGTCTTTCTCA
Organism: Dolichotis patagonum; assembly: GCA_004027295.1. Taxonomy (NCBI): domain Eukaryota; kingdom Metazoa; phylum Chordata; class Mammalia; order Rodentia; family Caviidae; genus Dolichotis; species Dolichotis patagonum. The sequence continues at coordinate 156,194 of PVJX010001508.1, forward strand.
GAGAGGCTTCATATCCTGCTACCTCTAGGTCCACCATCTTTCTGGTCTCCTCGTGGATAAGCCTTTAGAGTGTATAACTGATGCTAAGGCTCTTTTACAGTCCTCTGTGCTAGTCTTTTCAGTGACCAGTTTCTCCTCTGCTCTATCTTTGTGGTCCACAGCTTTGTTGGAGGTTCCTTTATGGCCAGACTCAAAATATTTTAAATCATTCTGTTAGGCTCTTTGTTCTTGATTCTCAACACTAGCCATGCCATCACCTCAACATTTGATTACCTTGAAATTTCTTCGGTGAGATTAGTTAGCCTGCCACCCTTAATCTCAGTCTCAGGTAAATCCTGGTCATGAGCAAAATGCAGACTGCCGAGACCCATGGTGCTCCTGAGGTTCTTGGGGTTAAGCACTGGTGAGAGGATGAGAAAAATAAAGAAAAGACAAAGCTGAGGTCAGGTGGAGCCCTTATCCTCCTGATGGGAGGAAAAGAACTGCTCAACCAATGCAGCATGTTTATTTATACCCTCCAAAGAACAATGTCAGTTTCAAACCTTCTGCCTAGCAACTTGTTTGCCTGGCAGGCCTGGGCCCCTTGTCTTCTTGGTGCTGTAACAACTTGTTCACACAGCTAAACAATAATGCTCATACAACATATTGGAATTTATGGGACACAATGAAAGCAATTCTGCAGTGTAAATTTATAGCAGTGAATTCCCATATTAGCAAAACAGAGTTTGAATAATGTAATGTTGAACCTCAAGTGTCTAGAAGGAAGAGCAAGTCAAGCCCAATTCTTATACAAGGGAGAAAATTATAAAGATCAGAGTAGAAATTAATGCAGTGGAGCCTAAGAAAACAATACAAAGAATCAATGAATGGAAGAGTTGGTTCTTTGAAAGATTAAATAAAATTAACAAACCTTTAGCCAACTTTATCAAAAAAAAAAAGGAAAGAAAAGATGCAAATCATGCCATAAGAATGAAAAGGGTGAAATCAGAACCAATCCTGCAGAAATCTGAAAGATTATCAGTATCTGCTTTGATTTTTAAAAATTTTTATTTTAAAGAGAAAAATTTCAAAACAAGATAATAGGATAATAATGGTTTAATACATTGCATATTGTTTCAAAACACAACAATCAGAGGACAAGAATGGTACATACATTGCATATTGCCATCCCCAAATCTGTCACCCAGAGTACAAGATAGCTGCATTCAGTTGTCTAAACATAATTAGAGAAAACAATCCTAAAATTCTTTTGGAACCAGAAGAGACCTAGAATAGCAAAGGCAATTCTTGGCAACAAAGGCAAGGCAGGGGCCGTCATGTACTTGACTTGAAACTATACCGAAAAGCTACTGTATTTTATAAAAACAGCATGGTACTCAGGGAAAAAATAGACCTGAGTGGCACACCCGTGTAATCCTAGCAGACAGGAAGGTGAGGCAGGAGGATCACTACAAGTTTGAGGCCAACTGGGGCTACATAGTTTAAGGTCAGCCTGAACTGCATAGGGAGACTCTGTCTCAAAAAAAACCAAAATGAAACAGAGAAACAAACCTGAGGATCAATGGAACAGATTAGAGGATGCAGAAACAACTCCAGACACACTCAGCCATCTTACTTTGACAAAGGGGCCAAACACCTTCACTGCAAAAGAGATAGCCTCTCTTTAGTCAGGGTGCATTCAGCTTTTTTGTGAATTCTTTTAAATGTGATGTTTGCATGTGTTTGATTTTATGAATAATTCTGTTGTATTATCACTTGATTTTTTTGTCTTCATGCACTTGAACATACTTGATCCTTTTTATCTTCAAATTTATTCAAATTTTTGCTGTTGTAGAAAAAGGTTGTGTGTTACTGTGATGTAACAGGGTAGTCCTTGTATAAAGAAGTTGCTATAGGTTTTCTTTTTATTTCTAGTTCCCACCTCCCTGCTTCTTACCCCTTCTGGAGTTTTCCCGAGCTATGGCATTTGTAGCACTGAATCAATAAAAAGTCAAAATTGTCATGAATGAAAGTGGTTAGAGTAAAATCCAGTTTACAATTTTTTTTTCTGCTCCTACCTCCCAGTACTGGGGATTGAACCCAGGGCCATCATACCAAACTACATCACCAGCTCCCCCCTCCTATTGTTAAAGAGGAAAGGTTTATTTTGGCTCACAGTTCATAGAGTTTTCAGTCTGTAGTCAGGTGGCTCAAGGCAGGCCAGTCTGGCAGAAGAGAAGCAACTCATGGTGCAGTATCAGGAAGCAAAGAAAACATCCTTTGAAGTTTTTATTTTTGAGACAGTTTTGCTAAGTTACTGTGATGGATTGACAACTGGTGGTCAATTAAACAATCAGCTGAACTGAATCAGCCTGGTGCTGGGTGTGGATGGCCCACAAGAGGATTGTTGCCAACATAAAAAGGAGAACAGGAGGGGAAGAAGTAGTGTTGTGGTTCTTACTGTTGGCTCTCCTGGAAGAGCTTGTCGAGCTTCCTTCTTGATAGGAACTCAGCTGTTCTCATTGGTGGAGGAGCTTGGGACCTTGCTGTCACTGAGGATGGGTATGGTACTACTTTTCAGGGGAGTCCTGGTCCTTTCTTTAGCCTTGCTTCCTGGCTCTGGTACAGAACCCTCAACCTACTGGCACAGATCCTTCACCCCGCTGGCACAGACTTTCTGGCTTCCACCACTGACCTTTTGGCCTTCCAGCACAGATCCATGAAACAGACTTGCCTGAGACTTTGTCATGGGCTCTGGGTCTTCAGTTGGACTCCTGCAGATGTCACCATGAGATCCAGGCCCTCGCCTGGATTCTTCCGGGTCTTTAGTGTATGGACAGATTTCCTGCACTTTTTGTGTTTGACTCTTTGGGACACTATTATAAACTTATAAATTGTGTCTCCTGTTATTAAATTTTTTCCTTGCAAACCCTGACTACAACACTTACCAAGTAGCCTGTGCTGGGCTCAAACTTGCGATTCCCCCAGTGTCAGCCTCGCAGAGTACTTGGATTATAGGCTGACTAAATTCCTGTGTTTTTTTTTTTTTAATTTTATTTAAAGAGAGAAAAAAAGCAATACAGAAAAAAGGGTAGAAACAATACAAAATCTCAAAAAAAAAAACCCATAAATCACTAGTTGACAAACCACATACTGTCCTCCCAGAAATAGCTGTTCATGTTACAAAATTAAGGCATACAAAGTGAACACACAGTGAAAATGCAGTTACAAAAAAACAGGATGGAATAAAGCCAATTGAGACACTATAGTGAAGTTGGTACAGAACATCAAAGCAGGTCAGCAGGACAAGAGTAACAGGCAACATTGTATATCTCGTTGTCTTCACAATAGTTGTTCTTCTACTAGGTACAGCAAAATCAAAGAAATACACAACATTATAGAACACATCAAAACAGAGTACTGAGTAGAGCAACACCGTTAATCAGGACAAAGCAAAACGGCGATAAAAATATCTGCCTTCAGAGATAGTAGAAGGAAACTCCCCCGACTTGCTGTACCAAATATGGTCACCTCCTAAGAGATACCCAGATCCCTGGATCCCA
>PVJX010001509.1:0-138701 GCA_004027295.1 Dolichotis patagonum
CCGGGCCCACCACATGCGCCACCGGGTGCTGCTGGTGCGAGCCGGGCTGCGGCGCGAGGTGCGGCGCGGGCGCGGGCGGCGGGGGCGGCGGGGGCGGCGGGGCGGCCGCGGCCTGATGCAGCGCGGCGCCCGGGGCCGCCAGGAAGTGGGGGGCGGCGGCGGCGGGCAGCGCGGGCCCGGGCCCGGCGGGGAAGGCGCCCTGCTGGGCGAGGCCGCCTTTGGGCGGCGCGTAGTTGGGGAAGGCGGCGGCGGCGGGCTGCGGGCTCGGGAAGTAGGACGAGGTGGCGGGCGGCGGCGGCGGGGGCGGCGGGGGCGGCGCGGCGGGGCCCAGGCCCGGTTGGCTGAAGGCGGCGTAGGGCGCGGGCGACTGGGCCTGGGCCTGGGCCTGGGCCTGCGCGGCGGGCGGCGGCGGGAAGAGGGCGCCCGGGGCCGGCTGGGGCTGCGGCTGCGCGGCGGGGAGGCTCTGGCCCGCGGGGTAGAAGCTCCGCGGCGGCTCCCGGGGCGGCGGGGCTCCGACTTGGGGCGACTGGGTGTGGTGCGGCCGGAACGGGGAACCGAGCGGCGCGGGCGGCTTCGGGGACGGGGGCGGGTAGCCGAGCGGCGCGGGCGGGGACGGCGGGCAGGGCGGCCGCTGGCTCTTGCCCGGGCCCGGGGCGCTGCTCGCCGCTGGCTTGGGCGGCTCGGGCCGGAGCGGGGCGCCGAGCTCATCCTCTGCCGCCTCCCAGGGGGGCTCAGGCTTGGAGAGCGGCCTCCCGTGCTGCTGCTGCTGCTGCTGCTGCTGCTGCTGCGCGGGGGTCCCGGGTCCCGGGGAGCCAGGCTGCAAGAGAGAGCGAGCGGTGACTCGGGGGCCGCGGGGCGGCAGCCTTAGGGGACCCTGCTTGTCAAAGGGCGCAGGGCCGGCGGCAGGCTCGGGCAGCGGGCAGCGTGGCGCTCTTCCTGCGTCTCCTGCCTGTAGGGAGCGGCCTTTCCGAGCCTTGAGCCTTCCTCTGCGGGAAGAGAGCGTAATGACCCTGCAACACTCACCAGGTCCCAGTTCCATGAACGGAATTGCCGTCCCCAGCTTGGTCCCCAGCTTACGCGGAGATCGGTTTAACTAATAAACTTGCCCCGCCTCGACTTTGCTGTGCAATGCCTTTTCGTGTTTCTTACACACTGCTGGAATATACAGGACTACAATGCGCGTGATCTTACTGTTCAGGAACAAAAACCGGGCCAGGCCAGTTCTTCCTGGTTTCCACCCAGAGGGCCACTGCGCCTGAGCCCGGAGGGCCGTGTCCCTTGCTAGTGACTGTCACATCCCCTCTGTTTGTAAAGCCTGGCCTGGTAAGGAATGCTGCGAACAGTGGGGCCCGGGGCGCAGTGGGTGAAGCCTGAGCTGCTGAGCTCTACTGAGCTTCGGGAGGAGGCGTGACTGCTCGGTGACGTCTCCCGGCCCAGGGTGAGAGCCAGGGAGGTGGCACCAGCTTCCAGAATCCAGAGTGCCCCTGGGTCTCGGTGGCCGCAGTCAGTCCATGTTATTACCTTGTTCACTTTCGAAGGGCTTTTGCAAGTGTTTTGAGACGTATCTGGGGACGGACATTCACTGGTGGCTGTGGGTTCTGGGTTTTCAGGATCGGGGTCTGTAAGAAGCAGAACACATCTAAGGTAAACGTAAAATGCCACGGTAAACAGCGCCTTTTACTGACGTGACAAAGCGGTCTGCATTGTCTGCTTTAAACGGGTTTGAGACGGTCGGTAGCCATGACAGGTCGCCCGCTTACTGACCTTCCACGAGTTCACCGAGCGGGCCTAGGCCCTTAGCTTGCAACTGGGGAATGTGATTTGAATGAGATGAAGGTGAGGACTGAACATGGCTCGGTGAACATGAGACACATGGTGATTCTCCCCCTGGAGGCGAAGCAGAGCAGAGCCGAGAGAGGTTAGCGCCCGCCCAGGCACGCGCGGCCCCCTCGCCGGAGCGGGGACAGACGGCCACTCACCGCTGTCCTTGTCCTTCCTGTGATCGCTGAGCAGCAGCGCCCTCTGGTAGCTCCTCTCTCTCACTTGTTCCACCGAGGTGGAGGCCGTCCTTTAAAAGAAAACCACAGCGGCCGCATTTCAGAGAAGCTCCCGCCACCTAGACTGGGCTTTGTCCCATGATGGTCAGCTTGGCCTCCCAAAGGATTTCGCTCCCCTGGGAAAGCACTTGGGTGTGAAGCTCTGAAGAGAGCTAACCTTGCCCTCACTTTGCTAACGGCTCCCAAACTGGCCTTTTAATCCTCGTATATCTGAAGGGCGGAAACCAACTTTCTTTGGCAGATTCAGGGGTGAGGAGGGCGAAGCTGAACAGCGTAGGGATGTTCACGAAGTGGCTTCCGGTTACCAAAGGGACCAAAAGTACTGTGTGCTCCAGACTGCCCCCGAGGGGTCACAGCCTGCACTGCCGGCTGAAGAGCCCCGCGCTGGGGCTGCGGGGAGGGACTGAACATCTGCGCAAGCCCGGAGGGCCGGCAGGCCGAGCGCTCCCCACAGGCTCACCACTGCACTTCCGGTTCGGGCTTGTCGCCGGCAGCAGCGTCCCTGGCCGGGCAGTCGCCGCCGGTCTCCTCAGCGGCGCTGGACGCGGTGGCCAGCGCGGGGGCCGGGGGCCCGGCGCCGTGCTCCGCCTGTTCCCCGCCGCCCTGGCCCTGCGCGCAGCCCTCGGCGCCCAGGCCCCCGCCCGCGCCCTGCAGCGCGCCGAGCGGCGGGAAGCTGTCGGGCCTGGAGCCGCTCTTCCTGGCCTCCCGCTGTCTCTTGCGGTACTCTAGGAGGGAAACCTTGAGCAAGACAGAGAAAAGCGAGCCTTTTATTCCTGACTTACGTGTTGGAACCAGTTCTTTTCTAAAGAGAATTACTAATATTTACATTCGGAAAATTATATGAAATAATTTGATTTCCAATAAATTAACAATCAAATGCCTACAATATGCCAGGCATTGTACTTAGAGGATTTACATAACATTACCGCATTTAATCCTCACAACAACCCTATGCAATAGGTATATCATCATCCCCGTTTACAGAGGAGGAAATTGAGTAACTCACTCACTCAAGGTCACACAGCTGGTGAGTGTTGGAGCCGGGATTCGAACCTAGGTCTTACTTGAAAGCCCGTGCTCTTTCCACTATACTACATTGCTTCCCACAAAGTTGCCAACTGGACTCTGTTACAAAAATTAAAAGCACACATCACTATAATTCGACTCATACAGCAATAAGCCTATTAACAAACGCGTGGGGCCGCGGCGCCTCCCGCTGCGGTGGGGCATGCTGCCTGTCTGCGGCGCCGCCTCTGCTCCAGGGCTCCCTCTGCAGTCACGGTGGGGACCGAGGGTCGGAATGGCCTCAGTTTCGGGTTTGGGAGGTGGTTATTTTTAAAAGTCACTCCTTTCACAAAAGAAATGGCCTCTGGATCTCGGTCTTGGTCTCGGTCTCGGAACCCGCTGCCCTTCGGGGACAGCCTTTAGCAGTGTGTGGAGCGGGGCTGGCAGACATAGGCCCCCACCCCCACCCGCTACTGACTGGTCTGCAATGACGGGCGGCGGGACCTGCGGAGCCTGCTACATGGCTAGAATGTCTCTCCTTTCTGTGTTCTTTAAACATAAGAGGCTTTAAAATGTACACGTAGAGTAAGAATGCCTTACAGAACACACATTTTAGCTATGAATTAACCCTCAGCCCCAGCATAGAGAAGAACAGCGAGCGGGACTAGGAATTGCTAGGTGGGTAACCTTTTTCTTCTGCGGTGGATTCTGAGGTGTGCAGTTCCCGTCGATCAGAGTGTCCTGCACTGTCCGTCCGAAAGCCGAGACGAGCCCATCCTCAGAGGGACAGAACACGGCTGTGTCCATGAACACGGCTCTGGCATCCTCCTGCATCAGGCACTTGGACTCACTTACGCGGAAGCCGCCTCCAACCTCCAGCTGGTGCGAGGGCGTCAGGTCGCGCAGGTTGGAGTTCACGGAGAAGCCGACCCCGGTCCTGTCGGGGCTCTTCACCCAGGGCGCGTACAGCGGCCCCCGTCCTGGTTGGCTCGAGTCCAGCGGGCCGGTGAGCTCGGGCCTGTCGTGAGCGGGCGCCTCGGCGGCTTTGAGCAGGGCAGCCGGCTCCCCCGCGTCCAGCCCCAGATGAAGGTCCACCGTGGGCTCCTTCTCGCCGAGGCCCGGCCTCCCGGCCTCAGCCCTACTCCTAGGGCTGGTGTAACCAATAGTCTTTATTTCTTGGAGACCCAACTCAGTTAGACTGGAATTTCTGAAAGGCCCCAGTGTTAACAGGGTTGAAGATCTGTCATATCCCTGTTTACAGAATGAAAAACACACACACACACAATGACATCCTGAGACTGTTGACTTTAAAATCTACCAGTAATTTAAGCAAAGTAAGGATACTGAGAAAAACACCAGTAGTCCAACTTTATATATATCAGCTCCTTACCTCTTGACTGTAAGTGCGTCTCTTTATTTCTGGAGAACTTTCTGGGGAAGAAATATTCTACATAAAAGGAATAATCAAAATTGAAAATTAAAATATATATTAATATCTGTGAAACTTTTTGAAATGAAAACTTAGAAACTATTGCACAGACTTTGGTTTCAGGCTTTGTTTCCTGTTTTCTTTCCATTCCCCAAATAAGATTACTTTGCCCCCACACCAACAGGTCACCTCCTGACGACCTGATGTCCTACTGATGTCTGAAGGGGACACATCTCACACAGCGGCGTGAATACCCAGCCGTGACTCTCATGAACCAAAAGATCCCACATAAGACACGTGCTCTGAGGTCAATTTGAGTAATACACAGTTATTACTACAATTAAAAATGTTTTTTAGAATGTTTAACTTCACATAAGTGTATGTGTCCAATTTTCCCTTTAATTTAGTTTCTTAGTACACTCCTTGTTCCCCATCTATGTGGGTTGAAAACATTTTTCTCATTGAAATTTCTCACCTCAAAGTGCATGGTGTTTCCTGGTGTGCCTGGGGTTACCGGGGTGACTGGTGAATATATGGGTTTATAACCGTTTCTACAGGTTTCATCATCTGACTTTACCCGTGGAGGAGTGGCAAATGATGGGTCCGTAGGAGTAATGTCTGCATGAGTTGGTGTGGCATACGGTGAAGGAGTAGGTGTGGAGGTTTCTGAGTAAACAGAATCTAGCAATTGATAAAGTCTTCGTTTTTTTAGTGGTGTAGTTAAATCTGTTGGCAAAATAATAATCTATAAGAAATTATACTGTTGGTATTTGCTACAATCTGTAACATTTTGGAAATGTGATATTCTGAAAAAAAAACAATACTATATAGTAATTATGATTACTTTCACCCCAAAATTATAGTTTTTAAAAGTGGATTTAACATGAAACCATTTCCCCATCTGTCTTTGGTTAGCAAGGACTATCTTGCCTGAAGGACTGTAGACCTAGAGGTCTCAAGGAAATCTTACAGAATTGTAGTACAGTTTTAATCTTACTGTGACTGATTTGTCTAAGAGTCTTTTTGAATCTGTTTGATAACAGCCATTCCAAAAGCCAAAACTAGGCCTTAAAAATTCAACCATAATCCCCAAGTAGATTGCATCACAAATCAAGGGGTTCATGTCTCCTCTTGGAGACAGGGTCTGGAGAACAGCAGTGAGAAAATGCATCTCACAATGTGCTCTTTCTCTGAAGCTGACCGCATTACTAGACAGTGTCTATGCTGCCACACTGCTCACACTAAAACAGCACTGAGGTAAACCCTACCTGGAAGGGAACAGCTATCATTTAATAGGAGTGGGCTTTTATTTTCACCATTGACTGTAGGACTTCTGGATCGTTCTTGACAGGGTGAGTTGAATCTGTGTAAAACTGTTGAGTTTTCTTCTTCCAGAGCCTGTTTTAACCATCGCTGAGTGAGACAAAAAGTAAATGAACAGTAATAAATTAGCAGCTAGTTACTGTCTTAAATGCAGAGCTGATTTCAAAAGCATTTTTCTGTAAGTAATAGCAAGGCATTTGGTTCATCCCAGATTCTGAACATTCAAAGAAACCTTTACCTTTTTGCATGAGCCAGAAGCGTTGTCAGTAGGTTCTTTCCTCCTCCTTTTTTCAGAAAGGAATGGTGAAGTAAACCTAATGTAATGCTTGGGAGTAGAGTATACGTGAGGGCTGTATGTGAGGCCTGGTAGAGAATTGAGCTGTGTGGCTAACACTTCCGGATCTGTAGTTATACGCAGAGGCCTTTCAGAAAGACTATCTGAGGGTTTTCCTGTCTTCTCATTCTTCTCACTTAACCATTCACTGACCAAGTGCTGGAGGAAAGAAAACTCAGGATCACTATGTATATAGCAGCATAGATTCTCTTACAGAACATCCTGATAACAACATTAGAAATTGACATTGTTGAAAGTTACAAATTGGGTAATTTAAATAATTCTTCATATGTGATGTCCAAAAAAGTCAACATCTCATTCCACATTTCCTTGGTTATTTCTATAAAATCTTTTGCATGTTTTCTAGAAACACATTTGCTTTTATAAAATTGTTTCCAGAAATTATTATAAATAGTAAATAACTCTTTTAAAAATAGTAAAATCTATGACACAGTACTAAATACAGGTTTGTTACTGTTTTAAATATATAAATTGGTCAACTAGAAAAGTCTGGTTTTAGCAGTAGTTTTGGATCCAAAGTGCCTCTCAGAATCTTCCCAGAGATGTGTTAGTGCATATCCTGCATATGAACAAAACATGAAACTGTCAGCACTGACAATCCCTGATTGAAGAGGTTTAAAACACTCAGAGGCCCTAATCTTTGAAAATGTACATGGTCTTTTTCTTAATTCTGTTTTATTCCTTGGTCTACAACATGCATAATTCAGTCTTCACTGACTAGATGAATCCATGTGAGCCTAAAGGATAACGATTACTTCTTAAAAACTAGTCTTTCCCTTTTGTCTTGGCATTCATATGCTTAGTAATCAGATCCTTTTAAGTTCATGAGAAATGTAAATTGTAGAAAAAGTACATGTGCCTATGTCCTCTCTCTCTCTCTCTCTCTCTCTCTCTCTCTCACACACACACACACACACACACACACACACAACATAGGCACAATAACAAGGTGAAACACTTTCCTATCCTGTCTTCTGGTGACCAGTTTAAATGGTTGATAGAATCTTTTCTCTGTGTGTATGCAGAGCTACTTGCGTAGGACAAGCAGTGTGCTGTGTAAAGCACATGGAGTCTGCACCCAAACTGCCAGCAAGTGGATCCTGGCTGAGCCCCCTACATACACTTTGACCCTGAGGCTCTTCTGTAACTTTTCTGCATCTCCATTTTATCTGTAAAGCTCTGTAATAGAACCCCACTCTACAAATACTGTTATGACAGTGAGAAAGTTAAACAGGGCTGGATGTAGCTTAGTGATAAGAGCATTTGCCCAGCATGCACAAGACCCTGTATAAAGTTAAACCATAAACACAGCCCTTAGAATGGTCTCTGTGCCATAATAAGTGCTATGGTTAGAGGAAATGCTGATAATTTGGCACTTATGAGAACTACTATGTTGTTTAAAATAATACCTTCAGCTAAACTTGGAGGAAAAGAGGGTAAGATGTAACAGTCCACATTTCTGAAACACCAGGGGGATGCAGTGCAGTGCAGTAATCTCATCATTTAATAACAAATGCAGACTTTATGTCATATTTGTAACCGAGAAAGCAGCATCATGTCTCTAAACCTGAGTTTTTTTCCTTCTCTTCACCAAAGTTGAAATTATTTTTTGTCTTTTTAAGATGAGCCAAAACAGTGTTAAAGGCAAGTACTGGCTTGCTCGCTTAACCTGAATGGGGCAGTAATAGACTGTTAGACACAACCAGTTAGCTTTCTCTCAGCATATGGCTGTCTGGCAAGTAAGTTATTTAATTTCTGCCTTAAAATGTAATTCTGCATTGTTTTAGCAGCCTGCCTAAACTACTAAATTAGGTAAGAACAAAGACAAAATAAATGAAGTTTCAAAGTACTTTGTTATAAAAATATCAGAGAAGGATCTATTTATGATCTAGGCCTCCTCAGAGAGCCTAAGGATGACCACTGTATTAGACTGTGCTGTATTAGAATTTTAAAAAAACCAACAACAGCTTTGGGAGGGTATCCTGTTATTTCAGAGTTGGAAAGCCCAGGATAGTTTTAACTCAGTAAACTGTTTCCATGAAATGCTTCATTAAATCTGACAGGATAATACAATCCAAGGATTTATTATTAATAATCCAAGGATTTTTTATTAATAATTTGATTGAAAATGTCTACCTTATAAATACATGTTTTTGGTACATTTTACTGAAATCAACAGTTTCTTCACATTTGATTCTTATAATCTACCTACACAGTGGGATTTATAAAAACCACAAATGAAAAAAGAGTAGTGGCCTGGCACTGTGGCACAGGGGAGAGTGCTTGCCTAGATGCGCCACTGAAAGGAAGGATAATGCACATGGAACCAATTTGGGAAGTGTGAGCATTGTATTTGTACACGAGGCAGGAACACTTATTCAACAAAATGATGAACTTCAGCACAAAGTCTTAATATATTTATCTTTACCATGACTTTATGGTTTTGCAATTCTTTAAAAAACCTGCAGGTATAAAAATGATGCTCCATTTAGTTCATTACAAAATGTGACAAACTGAACTTTAAAAATTAATACCATAAGACACTGGAGAAGTTCTTAGGTTCATTAAGAATCATACCTTCTTTGTTTTGGGGTACTTCATAGGACATTTATTAAGTGCTGGAACTTCAGTTTCAGTGATTATTTCTGCTACTGCAGTTTCAGTCTCTGGTTCTATTACGAGCACAGTGTTTTCAACATCGTTTTGCTGTGACGTGACCTCGATGTCGGGAGAAGACGGCTGGATGTCGGAGCACATGCTGACCGTTCTGTGTCTCCGCCGCTGCTGTCCGATGTGAGTCCTACTGCGAGAAAAGCTTTTTCTCTGTTTAGTTCTATTTACTTTGGCAGGGGCTGGCTTGTTAGCAGTTTCTTCTTTTGCTTGTTCCTAATTCAAAGTACAATACAATGGAACTTTCAATTATGTTTATGTAAGTTGAAATACAATAACATTAATCTACTTCAAAAGTTTTCCAAGTTTATGGATTCTGAAAAACAATATATTGGCATAATGAAAAGGTTATGATTTAAAGTTTTATGATTTAAATCCAAACTTCTTATAGGGTTTGAAAATACTACCAAAGTCTAATATCAGCCATAATTGCAAATTTTTTATAGATTTAACTAAATTGTGTGCAGAAATTTTATTTGAAGGTATTTAAATACAAGAATGAAAATGGACCTGAGCAGTATTACCTGATTAACCTCAGCATCACTGGTGACCTGAGCATCTTTACATTCAGCTTTGACTTCTGTTTTGGCAGTGCTGATCCTTTCCAAGGCTTGTTCTCTTCTCTTCTCTCTTTTTTCAAGTCTGGCAAAAGCTTGCAAAATTGCTTCCATTTTCCTTTCTTCTCTGGTCTACAAAATTTAAGTTTTAAGTGGCATAATATCATTGCTCTGAAGTAAAGATTCAAATTTGAAAAAGAATTGCTCTGATATTGTTAGCAAAGTGAGTCCACTGCTGGTGAAGGGGTGGGGTGGGCGGCATTCACATTCATTCAAATCTGTCAGAGTCGCAAACATCTCTGTAAAGCCTGTTACTACAAATATATTTCATGAAAGGAAGGCTTGGCTGATGGGTAATGAGGGATTTTATAAAGCCTCAAAATCTACTTTGTTTTATCAAATTCAAAAATGTCTCAATACAGAAGCTAGTCTTTTTACTAAAAATTCAGATTTCCTAAGGTTTGACGTGTACAGAGGACTCAATAGATTATTGGTATATTGTAGCAGGATGGTTGTGGGGTGAAGTCTTAGGTTCAAATCATGACTCCACCAGGATCTCTGTGACCCTAAGTAGGTTAGTTAACCTTTCTGAGATGCTAAGATGGGGTAACAATACTTACATATTACTGAATTGTTACTAAATTCAAACAAAATGTCTACAAGCTTTTCAGACAGTACTTGTGAAATGGTAGGCATCCCACAACTATTCCTTCTACGTTAGCCCTCCTCGTCATGTTTAAGGCATCCCTCTACCTTCTGTTCTTCCTTTCTCATGCTGACACTTCTGAGCAGCCCTGAGGGAACAGCAAAAGTCCCCTCAAGCATCAAGAGCAAGACTCAGAGCCTTGGCCAGGGCAGCCAGCCTGGCAAATGGGTCAGCTTTCAACAGAACAGGAAGCACATCCCACCCTGTCCAGTTTCCAGATGGAGAATATCGGGCCCTTAGGCTCAGATCTACTTGTCTTTCCTCCATTGTCATCCACATCCATGTGGGGAAGAAAGCAAAAAAGATCAGAAACTCCCAGTCTGGCTGCCAAGGCCTTGTCAGCATCAGCTCTTACCAAGCGATCAGTAGCCGAGGTTCAAGTACTAAGACGCCTACACTTGGCACATGAATGCTTGCTTATGCTTTCTTATATTTTTTTCTTTGTCATGCTCAACAAAGGAATAAAGTAGAATATCAACAGAGCACTTGAAAGTACTTTTTAAAATTTCTAATTTATTAGAGCAAACCACCATCCTGCCAGTGTGACACAAAATGTGTTATCCTCACCTTTATTTTACAGACAAGGAAACTGGGGTCCAGCGAGGTAAGATTACTTGTTTATGTGTCCACATCTGCATTAGCTCTGCTGGTCTGGGAAGGGTCACCAAACACTTCACACACAGCGTGGGTAACAGATGCTCTTTCAAGGCACCAGAACTGGACATTTTAAGCTGAATTCTTAGACATTTCTTGTCTCTGGTCTTTTAAATCATTATTTGACCTCTTTCTGTCATACAGCTTTCTATAAAAACTATGATTGGGTATCAGGGCTTTTCTAAAACTCTAAATTTAGAAATCTCAAGTATAACAAAAAGTCCATTTTCATAATTGCTTCACCTGTTGAACAATGTTGAAGAAGGGAAGAGGGTTAATTACTATGGCTACTTCAAAAACATTTTAAAGTCATGGGGAAATTCCATTTTCCCTGAAACCAAACTTGCTTTACCACGAATCATTTGTGTGAAACATTACCCTGGATTTTCTAAAATACTTAGGGATTTATGCCAGGAGAAGATTCTCTGACACTTCCCTTCCAACTCATTCACATAAAAATAGAACTCCCCTGTAAATAGCACAGTTGCTAGTTAGAGCAAATGCCTTCACTTAGAGATGGTTCTTGATCTTGAGACTTGGTCAGGATCTTAAAAAGTAATGTAGTCCTGTGCTGGTAACGTGAGTGCCTGGGCCTGCAGTGACTGTCGAAGGTGGAGCCTTACGTGCTTTTTCACATGGCCCCAAATGACTCCTTTTGCCCGCTGCTCTCCAGTTCACAAGCACACGCCTACCACCCTACACGAAGTGTACTGAAGGGCAAGTCTTCCTATGTCACTACAGCTCTTCCCTGTGCAGGAATAAAGTCCAGGGCACTAAACAGATTTCCTAATAGCTTTAACCCAGTTTGGAAATGTAAACAGGCCTGGATTTTTAATGTAGTTCAGGATATCTCACTGTGTAGCCCAGGCTGGCCTTGAACTCATGGGCAATCCTCCCGCCTTAGCCTCCTGATTACCAATGTGCACCACCATGCTCAGCTATACCTGGTTTTCTACATGAATAATAATTATTTGCACACTTAACCAACTTTGAAATTCCTTAAGATATGTATCATTCAACTTCTATGTTTATCATACATCCTAACATGTCACATTTAACTAGATAATAATATTTGAGGACCAAAAATTTGCCACCCATTGTATAGATGTAAGTGAAAAACATTTTTTATACCAAACTTTAGTTACAGGTAACTGCAGATGACTAGAGAAATAAAGGGTGTTAACCCCAGAAGACTGCAGGTTAGAGCATCTGCAGGGCTACTGTGACTTATGTATTCTCTAACTGCAAGCTGAGTCTTGTCTCGTGTGTGAGCTGGGAAAGTGACAGACCCGCATGCAGGTCACACTGTCCATCCCAGAGTATTAGATGTTATGCAAAGTATGTGAGTCTTCTTTGTGACCCATTGTACATTATTATGATATAATTTTCAGTTGTGGTTTCCTAACAATAAACACAGAGTACTGCAATTTCCTATAAGCTAAAGAACAAAAGTCTGCTTCATAATACCACTACTTGCTGAGGCATGAGTATTTTGAGAATCTATTCCAACTGTGTACTTCAAAGAATAAAGATATGTAGTAAAAACTTATATTTTCTACTTTCAGAATAGACACACAATTTTTGTCTAAGTTTCAAAAGACAGGGAAAGCCATACAACTCAAGGTTATATAATAAATAGGAATTAACACGTTTTATAATACAACAACTGAAAAAAATAAACTGCCAAATAAACATTGTAATTTAGCTCAGAAAATGCTTCTGGTAATATAATGCACTACAAATAAGCCTGTGAAGGAGTGGATGCTATTAGCTTTACAGGGAAACCTGGGGGAGGCCGGGATGAAGAGGAAAAAGGTATCTAGGGTATCTAGGGATCCCAGCCTCACTCTTCTGCTTGCTGTCAAGTAGGATGCAGGCTCAGAGGCACACAGCCTGCTGCCTTCTGCCACAGCCAGCAGGCCTAGCCAGGGCCCGGGTCCTTGACTGAGCAGGCCTAGCTACAGCAGTGGTCTCCCCCGTGACTTACAGTTTTGGTTTCCTCATCCTAAGTGCCTGTGGTCTGAAAATCTGAATCCCAGAAATCAAACTTTTATGGAAAACCTGTCTTTAAGGAAAAGCCAGGGCCTCACTACAAATATACCCTACTCTATGGTCTTACTGTACAGAAAAAGACTCAAATGCCCCATACCCTTTCCAACAGCAATGACAGACTGATGGTGAATCTTAAGAGTCATAAGATAATTGGTTACTAATAAAAGCTGTTGAAAGCAGCATGTGTGACTTGTGTGGGACTGGACTTGGGGACCCTGAGCATGACACGCTTCACAGAGAGAGAACCGTGCATGGAACACTGCATAGGCTTGTGTGTCACTGTTGCGTGAAGACAGCTGGAAGCACTGAAGGCGAGTCTGAGTCATCTTAAATCTATCACACCGTAGCTAAGGCAGAATAACCTCATTTTGTTCGGCCAGATACCTATAAAAATAAACGGCCCCTTTTACCATGTTATGAATGACATCTTTACAGATACAATTCCTAATTTATGATAAGACAAGTGTCAGCATCAACTGAAGGGTATATTATAGGCACACTGAGTTCAATGATTCCATCACAGTCCAGTCCTCAGATGAGTTTTCTGGCAACAAATTTTCTCTCCTTCATACTTTACTACTGTTAAAACTACCGTCATGGGCAGGGGATTCCGCTCTGCAGCACAGTGCCTGCCAGGCAAGCGCGATCAAACTGAGTTTGATCACTGGTATCAATCAATTAATCATAAACCAAAACAATAGTCGTGCATGGATCACACCTGTATTTCCAAAACTCTGGGAAGCTGAGGCAGGAGTATCACAAATTCAAATCCAGCCTGAGCAACTCAAACCCTCTCTATGGTGGTCAATCGTCAACTTGAGCCGGGGCAGCCAGCCGAATTGAGTCAGTATGGCTCTGAGCGTGGATGACCCACTGTAAGGAGGATAAAAAGGAGAACAGGAGGCAAAGATCTCAGCTGATTTTCCTTGGAAGAGCTTTGTCATGCCTGGCTTTGGCCTTGGGCAGATTCCCCCAGCTTTGGGCGCACTCCTCGGCTCCCGTGCCTTTTCAGCCTGCTGGCGCAAACTCTTGGCTTCTAGCACAGCCCTTTGCCCTTTTCATGCAGGCGCTTAGGGGTCCCTCTGCCTCCTGATGCGGCCTCAGATGGGGATTTGCGGTGGTCTCCAGACCATTGGCCGAGTCCTTCGCATGTGCAGCAGCACACAGAGCTTTTGTGCTCTTCTCCATTCGACTTAGCGGGCGGCACATTGTAGGCTGATCTTGTGCATTTCTGCGACCTGCATTAACTGATTCAGAGCATATGTAGTCTTTTGAGGAACTTTGGCCCAGTCCTGCAAGAGCTGGTAAATAAACTGTCTCAAAAAATAAATGGCCAGGGACGCAATTTTTGTAAAGTCCCTGGGTTCAAACTCCAGCACCAGTGGCAGGGCACTCTGGATCTTCGACCGTGATATTCTGAAACAAGTCACTTCCTAAAAGCAGAATAGCAGTACAGATTCTGGATGATCATGTTTTCCTGGAGTGTGCTGGCACTGGCTAGCAGAACTATACACTGTCGAAGGTGTTTAGCTTTAGGAAATACTGCTCAACAGCCCGGCTCGAGAATTCTTTAGTACAGATGGTGTAGTGGCTAGCCAATCAACTTGCTTGGCTTAGTGTTCTGTCCAGGGATTGGCAAAGCACTCAGATAGTCCCGTTGTGGAGGCGTGGCCTCAGGGGTTTACATCCGGCCCTCTAGGACTCGACCCTGCTCTGCTTCCCGGTACCAGGCCTTTACGGTTCCTTTCCTGCCGGGGCGCCACCAGATCAGGGACTGAAGCAGTGAGCAGGTTCACCTCTTCTCTAAGCTGGGTGGTTGGGTGACCTGGCTAAACAATGAGAAGCTAATACACAGGGAATCTCATCGGGTCAGGGCTGAGTATAGTGCTAATTTCAGCTTTGCAGAGCGCTTGCGCATAACGCTTTTTTGCATAATGCATCAGCTCAGATTTCTAAGGAACACTTCCTAGTGAGGAGGTCAAGGTTTTTGACCTGTGGAAAATCCTGACTAGTCTTGGGCAAGACCTCTTGGACTACAAGGAAGCCACATTTACCTGACTTTCCTCCCGTGGCTGCCACGCACATTTATTTACTGAGCAACTACATGCTCTTAGAATGCCGGGCACTCTGCCCGCCTAGTAGCGGGCCTCTGACAGTAAACTACAAATACTTTATTTACCTTAGGATGTTTACCACTATCCTGGCTGCCTGACAGATCCAGGGATCTCGGACCTCGGTGATTAACCTTTAGTATGTCAGCTGTTGGCACATTTTTGTCCTTTTAAATGTGAAGACCACCCTGAACCAACTTCCACAGGCTCTCGTTTAAGCAATCTGACAGTAACAGGCCATGAAGGATCACCAAGTAAACTCTCAAGGTGTCTTAAATTGGCTATGGAAAAGTATTTCAGAAATAGATACTATAGAGGAGGTTCTTTTCTTTTTCTTGGGGGGAGGGGTAACTGGAAATTGAAGTCAGGACTGTGCTTGCTAGGCAGGTGCTTATGCTGCTGAGCTACATCCCCGGCAAGGAGGTTCTTTTCATATCACTGTAAACATTGTTTTCTAAATATCAATCTTTCAAAACTCCGCTGTTTTTAAAATGATCACTGATTAATGGTATGCTTCTTCCCAGGATCTAACCTCCTTCTACATGCTCTTTGACAACACTGGCCAACTAATCTCACCTCAACTAACATGTCCCAAGCAGGTCTACTTGTAGTGCCCTGGTTTTGGAATCAGGCGAGCAGACAGCCTCTGTGTTTCCAGCGCCAGTTTAAGTGGCTTCAAAGACTCAGACATCCATTCAGACTCACTGTCAAACCAGGGGAGAGGCAACTTACAGTAACCATCATCTGCTCCACACAATTTCGCCCAAGTTTGCTCTTGTAAACAGGTAATCAGTTTCTTGGGGCCAAGGGGATGGCATCACAGGGCAAAGCAATTAATGGATGACAAAAAAGAAAATGTTATTAAAAATATCAAGGACCAAAGGAGGTGGGGGGACGTGGAACTGAAAATGAAAAAGGCTTTTCCCTCCTTGCTATCTAATGATTCAAGTATTCTTTCATGAAGCCCGGGATTTAGCTCAGCAGCACAAGCGCCTACCTGGCAAGCAATGAGGTTGCAAGTTCAATTCCCAGCACCAATAAATAAATAAATAAATAAATAAATAAATAAATAAATAAATCTTTCATGAATTCATCACTTAAATATTCATGTATAGCAACCACAACTTACATGAATTCTGCTCGATATCCAGCTTTATCCTCTTATCCATATAACCCTCTCCTTTCCCAAAATATAGCCTATAATCCTTAGCCACAAATTATCTATCACATTTATAACTCCCTCTGGACTATTTCCCCTGGAGAAATAAATGCAAATTCAGTTCCATATAACTTGTTAAAATACACTTGTCTAAACCCTACCAAAGGTCTGTCACAGATATTATCCAGAATAAAATGGTACCTCTCATATAAATAGTACCCTTCAGCTTGAGTTATAATATTTAATGTCTTCTGTACGACTTCTTGCTGAATTATTTTAGTAAATACTTCTGAAGGCAGAGACATTGTCCTATCTTTCATTCTCATTAAAAAGAATGAAGCCAAGAACCAAAATACACAAGTCCACAGATGCAAGTTTTGGAAACTGGGCAAGATGTTAAATCAGATGCTTGTATGAAATTGTTTTTATATAGGTAAAAATTAGATCAATTCCATACTGTTTAAGCTATACTACAAAGGACAGACTGAAATACATGTGAAGTTGAAGATTACGTGGAATATATATGGGAAGGAAGTATTCCTGACTCCTCTTAGCCAAATCTGGTATATACACATAATAGTCTCTCTCATTATAACCCACAATGGTTTAAAACTCTGCTTGTCACAGGAGAAAAATTAGTTTGACAACTCTCCCAAAAGCAACTGGCACTAGGTGTGGT
This sequence comes from Dolichotis patagonum, assembly GCA_004027295.1. Taxonomy (NCBI): domain Eukaryota; kingdom Metazoa; phylum Chordata; class Mammalia; order Rodentia; family Caviidae; genus Dolichotis; species Dolichotis patagonum. The sequence goes on from PVJX010001509.1 coordinate 16,758, forward strand.
GGTGCACACCTGTAATCCCAGCACTTGGGAAGCTGAGGCAGGAGGATCACTGTGAATTCAAAGCCAGCCTGACTTACACAATGAGACCCTGTCTGAAAAAGAAAGAGTAACATCTTTATTACCATCTTTAACTTGTTTCGTTTTAGTTTTTTTTAAGTTGCCGCTTTATTTGCCCTTATTTTTCTACCCACTGAGGTAAATCTAAACAGAATAATGGCAAAAACTAGAAAAATAAAACTCATTTTAAAATCAAATACACTCAGAGGAAAAATTACTAATTGGTTAGGAATCCCAGGATGTGTGCTTCTGCATTCATCTTATTTGATTACATACAAAAATTCTGCAATTTAAACATCAACTACACCAAACAGAAACAGAGTGCAATAACTTTAAGGGCCCTGGATCAAGAAGCTAAAGAAAAAAATCATAAAGTCTTATTTCATATCCTTTCAAAATACAACATTATAAATATTTACGTGTTAAATTTTCCCACTTATTACCATGAATGAAATTCCCAGCTTCATAGCCATCTTAGTGGCAGATAGTAGGATGAATATGCTAAATGAGTTTAAAAACATTTAAGTATTCTATATTAATACAGCATAATCGGAGCCAAATGTGATCCTAGTAAGCACAGAAAATGCATTTTTTTCCAACAAGTTTAACATCAGTAAAAAGGCATCCAGTTTTCTTCTGTCATCGGTAAATAAGAATTTTCTAGGTTCCATGATCTTTCGCAGGGTAACAAATTGGTAATTTAAAAGTAGCCCATAACCATAAAAACTTTTAAATAGAACACAGCTTGAATAAAACTACTGTGTGTACACAGAACAAGTGTTCTGACTTTTTAAAACTGTCACTATTTTTAAAGTGACTGCTGTAGTTCCTACTGCTAACTGTAAGGAATGAGCTCCTGCAGAAAGCAGTAACTCTAAACCAGTTGTTCAGAAGTTCCTACACAGGCAACACAATGTAAGATTGTAACAATTAGGGGTCCAGGCAATAGTAAAAAAAACAAAAAACAAGAGCCACATGTGATTTATATGTAACTGAATCTTGAAAAAAGTTCAATATTCGTTTGGATACAGGAATTCTCTTTCATATAACCAGCCTCCAAATTCTCTGATTTTCAGCTGTGTTCGCTTTTCTTCTCTTAAGACTGCCCTATCTCAACAGAGCAGTGTTGCTGACCCCCAGGCTCTGACGGAGCTGTGGACCTCACGCTGTACTGGAAGGACGACTGTCACAGTACAAAATGGACACACTGAGAAGCCCACCCAAGCCCAGCTGGAAAGGTGTCATGTGATGGTCTGCAGAGTTCAAACACGAGAACTTCTAGAGCAGGAGACCAAGGAGCGTACCAAGTAAAGGCAATGAGGAAAACCTACCCAAATGCCATCAGTTAGTTTGTAAGACCATCTTTTAAACCAACAAAGTAGAGTAGACCTCTTAACTGGCCTTGATGCTCTACTGAGAATGCTCATTACCACTGTTTTTTGAGGAAATTTCTTATCCCATTTTTACACTACCAAAATAAGTTATATGAAAATCATAAATTTTAAACTTATTTTTTATTTGGTTTATTTGGTTTGAGGGTTTTCAGACAGGGTCTCACTATGTAGTCCAGGCTGGCCTCAAACTCATGGTGGTCCTCTTGCCTCAGCTTCCCGAGTGCTAGGATTACAGGTGTGCTCCATCATGACCTGCTTAGACTTATTTATGAAAAATTTTATGTTTGATGATAACAGTATAAGAATATAGAAATAGTAGTTACCAAACAGTAGTGGTTTTCATTTTGGCTTTATATCAGCCATTTATTTGGTGCTATTATAAGGTTTAAATCTGTTTTTATTTTACATCAACTCTTGAAGACAAAAGGGTACATTCAGCTAATGAGAGACATTATGAACAGAAATTGTGGTATTAAGATTTATTAATAGTTTCCAACTTCAAAAATATTAATAAAATTACTTCTAAAATGTCATACATTTGAAATGTCTAATGAACACCAGTAAAAATACAAAAGGTCAGTGGAATTTTCTTAATGATAATGATAATGATAATGATAATGATAATGATAATGATAAAGCCAAATAAAAATTCTCCATGGCATGTCGGCTGCCCTCAGTCCAACTGAGCACAGAGCAACTACTGGCCTCCCCACTTACCATCTTCCTTTTCCTTTCTGCAATCTGCTCCTCTGATTCCATTTCTACTTCATTGCTAATAGGAGTTTTTTCTTCTATCTCATCAATAAAATCTGGTTCCTGAAAGACAGAAATGTCTTCTTTATAGAAACGACTACTATGTTATAATCTAGGGACATCAAACTATTTAAAGTCTTTAGACCACAAATAGCTGGGCTTGACGGCACACACCTCCTAAAGATAAAATGACAAATTATTTTCTTTTAATTGTTTCATTAAGAATAGAGTTCAATACCTGATTATTTGATACTGATAATCTCAGTGGAGAAAGCTTTCTCTGTTTTGTTTCTGAGCTCTTTATTTTGTTGGTTGTTCCTTCAGAGTCCAAAGTCATATTCTGATTTTGTGTATCTTTTTCCTTTGAAATATCCTTGTCTTTTCTTCCTTTTTTCCTTCTGGTCTCATAACCACTGTTGATGTTTTCCATGGATTCAGAACTACGTTTCAGAACAGGGCACTCTGGATTTCCCTTGAGGCATGCACAGTCCACCTTGTACTTACTGGAATGATAATCAGATAAATACTTCTTCAAAATACAAAACAAAATTGAGAAACTTCTACTCCATTTTAAGCTGCAACTCCACCAAATTACATGCAATTAGTGATTACAAGTAATCCTTACCTTTTTAGGCATTTCTGGTAGCTAACACAAAAGTATTTTCTCATGAAAACAGTACTATAATTAGATGTTCAGTTTTTGGGCCACAGATTGGACCTTGGGATAGCCAGTAGTTACTTACTGAAAGGAGAGGGATCAAAACTTTAACTCTTTTGAAGTAAAATGATAATATGGCTTACACAAAGTATCATTAAGGCGTAAACCATCATACTTCTGGGGTCCTAGTGTATTATAAAAATTGACCTAAAATTCAACTTAAGTTTGTATTATACTTTAAGGAATGACTTACTAGCCAAGAGAAAGGGATTTCACACTGAGAGGAAACATTTAAAAACTTCTGCATTTAAATAAGAGTAATGCAAAAAGTTGCGGTTTTTTTTTTTAAACACACTGAAATGAACTGAACTACTAACAAAAGACTAAAAAACATATGAAGAACTCAGTAGCCAGGCGGGGTGGCACATGCCCATAATTCTAGCACTAACAAGGCTGAGGCAGGAAGATCACTGAGAGTTTGAAGTTATTCATTATGGGTTACATAATGAATTCAATGCCAGTATAGACTACAGCTGAAGACCTTGTCTCAAAAGATAAACAAGCAAACAAACAAAAAACAGGAGAAAAAAAAGACTGCAGCAGAAAACATGTGAGACCATATGATTAGACAATACATCAGAGACGAAATTGGAATGATAAACAAACATTTATAGAAAGCTCCTTTTGAGGAGGGACTGGTGCTTACCATGTGAGAGGTCAGGGGCTCAATCCCCAGCACCACCAAAAAACAAAACAAAAAAAGAGAGAAAAGGTCCTGGAGCTCATAAATAATCAAGGAAAGTGGTAAATTAAAAAATAACACTTCACATGGACTAGCACTAATTTTAAAAATGCTAACAGTCAAAGAACTGCTTGGGAATATAAACTGGGAACAGGCCTCTTTGGAGAGTAATTCAGCTGTGTCTGGTAAAAACTGAGTCTGCACACTCGATTTCACTCCTGGGTCCCTACTTGGAGAGAATAAGTACCACGCAGACACATTCAAAACACCACTGGAGCACTGTTTCATAAATATCAAAGTGCCTCAGTAGTAGAGTAAGCAGCAGTGAAAATAAATGAACTAGAACTAAATGCAACAATGTAGTTTCACCTGGTAATAAAGGAGAAAATATGAATGCAGAATGCAGTAAATTATGATTCACATAAAGTTTAATTCTACAAAATTCTAGATGGCAGGTAATGAAAGAGAGAGGGTGAAGACGTTGTTGTCTAGCTGCTAAATACAAGAGGCTTCACTGGAGGATTTATTTCTTAATTAGGGAAGTAAACAGGATACTGGAAACCTTTCTCTTTTATATTAATTTTTTAAATTTGAAGTTTTTGCCAGGTGTAATGCAAAGTTACACCCAGTGTCTGTAATCCTGGCACTCAGGACACTGAGGCAGGAAGAATGCCAGGAGTTTGAGGTCAGTCTGGGCTACATAGTGAGTTCAAGGCCAGCCTGAATTACATGGTGAGCCACTGCCTCAACCAAAAACAAATAAAAAAGTTTTTATGCTTAGAACTAACACTTGTTTTATGCCAGTGTTTCACAACAGCAGTTTTCAGTGTTTCTTGCCAGGGATTTCTAACAAATTCTTTAAAGTTAGACTGCAAAATGTGGTATAATTTCTTTTATTTTTGAGGGGCAAAAGAGAAACCACCCACTCACACCAACTTGCCAAGAAAACTGTAGAACTAGTCTATCACCTAAAATATAAGAGTGAAGAAAAACTTTCTCACACAACAAAGTCAGGGTTGGAAGGCTGAATAAGGACTACTAGTATATAGTATGAACATTTACATTACACTAAGTCAAAGTTTACAAAATAAGCAACAATGCTATAATGGAAGTGAGTAACAAAATGCTGTTTTCAAGGAGCTTCAACTGTTATGATACATAAAAGCTGTTAAAAGAATGAAAATTATCTAAATTAATATAAGAATGTTAAGCAATTACTTTGAAATAACTGATGATACATTTATAGAATTGAACTTACCAATTCCCATAGTCAAAATCAAAGGCAATAGTAATTTCAGTACCCTTTGGAATACTCTGGATAGAATAAATATAAAGATGTATGGTTCCTTCTTCAATTTCATGCCTCACCTGTTTAAAAAAATTTACATTTGTATACATTACTTTTTATCTTCAGAAGTGTATTATTATGCAGCTTGACTAAGTACTATAGCCCCCAAAGTATGTCACAAACACAACTTGGAAAATTACTATTCATCATAAGATCTCAAACTACAAATCAGTGGTGGTCAACTGGGAAGGTCGTTAGATGTACTGTATATTGGTGCGCCCCTGCTAACCTCCACAGCCTTTCTGGCATCCAAAAAATAAAACACTGTATTCATATTTCATCAATTCTAAGAAGTGTATTTTTTCACATTATAGCCTCTGAAACTGGGAGTCTTATACATGCTGGCAGCTTGGGTTTGATGGAATGCAATAGTGATACAGCCAACAATACCTTTCTGTGACATTTTCAGATATTTTACATGATACTCTTTAAATCCTCAATACTACCTTTTACAGGTAAAGATGAGGCATAGTTAGCGTTACAAAACACATAAGTGACAGAGAAGACATGAATGTATTATGTGGCTCCAACCATTCATTACATTTTTAGCTGCAATAGTACGTAATTAAAAATTTAAAATGTTTATTTTGGCATGTAAAAACAAATTAATGTTATTTTATAGTCCACACTAAATACAGTTTTATGAAAAATACAGTAGCTCATATAAAATTTTCTTTAGCTCTTAGCTTTTTCATCTAACTTAGTAAGATCATACTATATAGATCTGACCCATAAATACAGCTTCCTGTATAGACAGACAGAACCCCCATATTCCCTCTTACAAGAAACATGATTTCTTCAATGTGTAGTTTTTAAGACCTCACAGAATATCACTTCAATTTTCAAAACAGTAAGATATGAGCCACATAAAATTGCATCAGCAGCTGAAGTGTGTAAAGTTACCATTCAGTTATTTATTATTTATTTATTGTGGTACTGGGAATCCAGGACCTTCAAACTGAGGTATATCTCCAGTCCCTTTTTTCATTTTTTATTTTGAGACATTTTTAGTCTTTTAGTATAATGATTTCCTATCCTTCTTCCAAGGAAAACACGAAGACCCTATTTTTTCCAAGGAAAAAATCTCACTAAGTCTCTAAATTGTCCAGGCTGGGGCTGACCAAGCCATCCTCCTGCCTCAGCCTCAGTACTTAATGCTCAGATTCTACACACACTCAACCCTCACCTCCCCAAAAGATTTCAGTAAATTTACCTCTGCGTTGGGAGTACAAGAACGCCTGATGAAGCGAGCCTCATTCCCAAAAGTCCTTGCATCAACACACATTTCTAGCCCATGAAATTTAGAATAGAATAAAACAAATGGATATGGTCTACAAAAGAAAAAAAATCAGATGCTTTCAACATTTTAGAATAACAATCTCCTGTCTTTCTTTCAAGGAAAACAGTTAAAAAATATTTGAGAAAAACAGTTTAAGAAATTTCTATAGGATTCTAAGTAGAGGAGCACAAGTCTGACTCCACCACCTATTCTTAACTTTGGTTACTTTATGCTAATAAGCATGCAATCTTCGCCTATTATAACCTTACCTAAGCAAAAGGCAATTAATTTAAGGTAAACATTCATTCATTCATTGACTCTTTCTTTTTTCCCTAGTTTTTTGAGACAGGGTCTGGCTGTATAGTCGAGGCTGGCTCTGAACCCACTATACTGCCCAGACTGGCCTCAAACTAATAGCAATCCTCCTGCTTCAGCATACTGAGTATTAGCATTACAGGCACACACCACCATGCCTGGCCTGAGGTACTGAATGACCACTGTCTTTATAGGAAGATTTATATTCTAGACTTTTAAAGTCCATATTTTTTCTTTAATTTTGAGATCTTTATTAGATGTATGAGTATCAACTAGGTAATTAGATATACACCAGTGGAGAGATCAGGGATGAAAATACAAATCTGGAGGTCATCAGTGTATATTTAAAGCCATTAGACTTGATAAAAACATGTAGGAAGAGAGCATAGAATTAGAAAGGAAGAGAAGCCAAGTCCATGTCCTAGAGCACCCCATCAATTAGCAGACAATAAAGAACCTGATTGTTGTAGTTTAGTTGTGTCCCCACAAAATTAATATACTGAAGTCGTAAGCTGGTGTGCATCAAGACTATGAATTTAGAGGGTCACTGCAATATAACTGGTTAAAAATAAAGTCAGATTGGAATAGGATGGAATCTAATCTAATCTGACTGGTGTCTTTATAGAAAAGGGAAATTTGGACAAAGGCACATAGGGAGAGTGCCAAGTGAACATCTCAGAGGATTTAGAGGGAGCATAGCTCTTTTGTTACCTTCATCTTGGATAAAGTCCATATTTCTTGGTACATTTAAAACTGTTTTATACCTATTTCAGACCAAATCAGCTATGTAAAAGAGGAAAGATTGTTAGGTATCTTGCAAAACTCAAATTATAAACAAGGAATGTTTATAATAATTTAGGGCAGAAATGGCTAACAGAGGATCACATTAATTCTCCATAAGAATCCCAAAGCACAGAACAGGCCTCCAAAACCAACTCTGCAGGAGTTGCCATGACTGTACTAATGCAGGGACAAGTCTATCATTGTGTAATAAAGAAGAGACTCTGCCTAGTGACACCATGGTCTTCTTAGGCTCTAGCAATTACATTAAAAGAAATTAGCACAGGTTCTAAATGGAACGTGTTCCTGGTCACTTCAGGAACCCAAGGGTTTCTGATTGATACCTTACATATCCAGCTTTTATTGCATTTTATTTATCTTTGAAGTGTATTCTTAGGATTTTCAACAAGACAGAGCTAGGCAAAGAGACTCAAAGGAATACATGTGTTTTTATTGTTTGTGATATCAGAGTTCAAATGTTGTCATTAATCATTAGTCAACCACAATACAGTTTCAAATACTGAAATGATTATATATGAGGGGAAAATGCACAGCATCTGAGAGAGATATCCAAAATCCAGTATTTACATAAAATATATTAACATACCTTTTAAAGAAATATCCATTTGCTTCAAACTGTTCTCTTAGCATAAACTTCCCTCTATATTCAATGATAAGTGCATCTGGAGGCAAATCTTTGGCAGATTTCAGAATTTTCTTATTTTTTTGTATATGGCTCTAAAATCACAGTAAATATTGAGATTAGTAAGACTTGGCTGCTTTCAGTCCAATTAAAAATACACAGAACCAAAAAAGGTCTTATTTTACAATTTTTTGACAAATGATATATTTACCTCTACAGGAGGTTTGAAGAGTAAATTATTGATGTTCAATTCTGCTTTACTCAGGTCTTTTTTGTCAGTTCCACTGCCTAATCTCAGAGCTATTCTTTGTGCCTCCCTCTGAATACCCTCACTATACTGGTTATTATTTGCCTCTTCATACCGATCCATCCATGCTTTGATTTTTGTTTCCCATCCGAAATTTGAACCATCAGATGAAGGATCAATTTCTGGAGCTGAACCCTAAAATTACAGCAAAGTGATTACACAGGCATACACACTCTCAATTACAGTTTATGTAAAAAAACATAAAACAGAAATAGTGTTTGCTTTCTAAGTTGATCATAGTGAAAAGAAGACCTTAAGTTAACCTGCATGCCACAAAAACATGAATCGAAAACTCAAAAAAAATGAGCTAGAAAAGGAAGCATTCAAGCTTCACTGTCAGGACTGTAGCCAATTCGAGGACACTGAGAAAACCATAAATATTTAAACCATAGATATATGTCAGCTAATAGCTAAAAAAGATAGCATATAAATTTTCTGACTTTAAAGACAGTCAATACATATCTATTACCTATAGCAACAAATCATCAACTGTTAAATCTGCAATTATGTGAACTACACATGCTGCATATTCAGTATACTTCTGATATATGGTTTAATATGTTTTATTACAAAACTGTATCTTAATCTAGTGCAACTTCAAGATCATCAACTGGCCATATGATAAATCTAGTTATAAACACTGCTCAATTTTCTTCTAAAATATCAAACATCTATATTAGGAAAAAAAATTATTTCAATATGGAAAATCTAACTACGAAATTTTCTTATAAAGAATTCATAAAGATTCTTACACATCCTGTTAGACATGTACATGTGCCTAGTAACACATTACTAAAATTTATCATCAGTCCATTCAGCCTTTATATGCACCACCAATTGTTATTACAAGTATCACTATTTTCTATAATAATGTATAAATTAAAATAAGCTGTGTAACTGTATGATGGGCATAGGCTTATTTTATCTATTGGTATTTTATGTGTACATATATTGTGCAGTATGGATGATCATTAGATAAAAAGAACAGATTTTGTGAGACACTACATCACGTTAAAGTTTCCCTCTCATTTGTTAAAAGATTCTGTGCAGTGTCTAAATTATTTCTTTTTTTAGTTCCCAAGAAACTCCTCTGCTGACTTGGTCTTTTATGCAGCTCTTTCCTACCTCTTAAATTTTGTAAAATTTACTACTGAATTACTTACTGGAGTTTTTAATGATTTTAAACCGGTATTTTCAAGTTAAAGAAAAGTTCATTTTTATTTACTATTTTGAGACACGATCTTGCTGTGTAGTTCAGACTAGCTATGAACTCACTATGTAGCCCAGGCTGGCCTTGAACTTGCCAGCAATTTTCTTGCCTTAACCTCCCAAATACTGGGATTATGGGCATGCACTGCCACACCTGGCCTAAGTATTTTTTTTTTTTTTTTTTTAGCTCAGCAGTGTAAGCACCTGCCTGGCAAGTATGAGGTTGTGAGTTCGATTCCCAGTACAAAACACAGAAGATTTTTTATTCTTATTTTTTTTGTATTAAGAATCAAACTCAGGACCTTGCACTTGCCAGGCAGGCACTGTACCACTGAGCTGTATCTCCGGCACCAGAAAAGGTAATTTTTAAGACACACAAAAACTTTTTAAAATGTTGCACTCTAAAGTCATCTCTTCATGTACTAAAGGAAAGTATCTCAGTTAAGTAAAAGATGCTTCTTTTTCACGTGGCCTAAAATTGAGGTGATTAGATAAACTGAGACAGAGAAATGCTGGAATATTAATATTCAATAGCAATCAAAAATCTTTCAGACCTCTTTAGTGTACAAATTCCATAAAGCCAAGTTAACACAGTAGGTATAAAACCTCCAACTTCAACACATACGGAACCATCTTATGGACCTTTGGACTTTTAGTATGCTAAATGAGACGTATATTAACATTCTTTAGGGAGAATTACAAAACTATGAGAAGAATTATTTGAGAATACTGGTTAATATTTTCTGTTTTCCAGATGTCTGGCAAAAAATGTAACACACTCATCACATCCTCAGTGTCTCACAATTTCAGAACTTTATTATCCTTTAGTAGCTAATCCAGAAAGACACAGCAACAACACAAAGCTACTTCTATAACTCCTATGTTTTAGGGAAGAAGGAGAGGTACAGAGCCTTGCTTTTCTCAGCAATTTTAGCATCTAAAAAATTGAGAATGTACTTATTCTAATTAACTCAAGGTACATGTGACTACTTTGTGTCTACATGCAAATCCAGTGACTGAATGGTAAAACAACTGCTTTGACTTCTTAAGAATCCCTATAATGGGCTGGGGATTTAGCTCAGCAGCATAAACGCCTGCCTTGCAAGCACGTGGTCATGAGTTCGATCCCCGGTACTGATTAAAAAAAAAGGAAGAATACTAATAATGTAAAAGAGCAAATTTTCACTCTCCTATTGTGGTTTTACATTTGTAAGAAACAATATTAACATAAAATAATCAAATATAACACGCAGTTAGACCACATTCTAATAACCCTATTTCAAATTATTTATATAATTCTCCTTTTTGATTATAGTATTAAACTAAAAAAGCGGCATGTTAATCCACTTCGAATTCTAAGGTCTCATTTCCTGTCAATGTAATAAGCAATGAAGAGAACATAAAGATTAGTATGTTTTAGTATCATTTAGTAAGTTTCTAAAAATTGACATTTCATAGTAATACTTTCAACTTAACATACTTACCTTAACTCGTGATGACTTTCTAGATCCTTCACGAAAGGCCTAAAATAATCATGAGATTCTGAGTTAGTTTTTTTTTGAAAGCTATGTATAATACTAAAAATTAATGAGTTCATTGAATTTTTTGCTAAAATGTAAAAATAAGTTTGGTAATCACTAGTAGCAGTAGAACTGGGAGAATGCTCAAGTAAAAAAGGTACGTACTAGGATTTGTTCTATTAAAAACATAATGTAGGCTATTTAGAATACAAAAGTGTGCATATAATATGATGCTAAGACAAAACTGCAAATATTTATGCACTTAATGTTACAGCTGTCACTATTGTACAATATGATACCCACAGATATTAATTATATGTATTCTACATGTCAGAAAGCTAGAAGAGGGCTAGGGATATAGCTCAGAGGTAGAGCATTTGTCTAGCACGCACAACACCCTGAGTTCTATTCCCAGTTCCTACTCCCCCAACAAAACCTAGAAAAAATGACATAAATAGGTTTAACTTGATTTAAAAATGAATCAAATATTACTTGGTATCCGTAATGTACACAATTTTTTTGTCTATCAGTTGAAATTTTTAAAAAATAAAAATTATATCCACAGAAAAATTGGGAAGGCAGGATAGTGCTATTATTTTAATTCTCTAAGCAACCAACCAATAATATTTCTACCTTTAATGGCTAAACATCATATTCAAACCGAACTACTTAAATCAATAAATATTTACTGAAATCTCACTTGGCGGCCAAATCCACAGTTAGTTAAGACTTGGTCTGGAGATGCACCTCAATGGTAGAACACTTGCCTAGCATTTTTGAGACTACTGGTTCCATCCCAGTACTACGCAAACCTACAGACAGTCACACAAATCCGAAAATATTTAAGTAGTAAATTTATGTGCAAATGACATGTTAAAAAAGAATAGGCTTTTTTTTTAAAGGAGAAAAAAATCTTGACATAAATCACTGGAGGGAAGGGAGTTAAATGGACTCTGTAGAATGCATGTGCTCAAATAAAAATAATACAAGACTGGTATGAAAAGAAGCCATAAAACAGGAAGAAATTATGTAACATTCAAGGCAAAGTTAATATACCACTTATCTACTGAAAAGTAGTAGAAGATGAGACTAATTTCTAAATCATGGCAATTTCTCAATTAAGTAATGGGAGCTTTATTTAAAAAGCTTTTATGATTCTGACTTAAATATTGTATGTTCTTCACTCTAAATAATCTATAGAATACTTCTGAACAGAAAAGAGGTATAAAAACAGTATTTACACCAGGGGTTTAGCTCAGCAGCATTAGCACCTGCCTGGCAGGCTCAAGGTTATAAGTTCGATCCCTGGTACCACAAACCAACAAACAAACACACAACACAACAGTATTTACAAAAAATCTGATAACCACATGCAAAGAATTCGAAGAAAGAGAATAAAGTAAGCAATATCAAGGATGAAAAGAAGATGCCTGGCAACCAGAAATTCTTGAGTTCTATTCCTGGTACAAAAAGAAAAGGTAACTATAGTACTTGTATTACTATGAGGTACTGCAGGCTTACACAAGGTTTGTAGTAGCAAGAGCCAAAACTATTTCACACACATTTCAAAGGAGAAATCATTAAAGCTTTTAGGAATACATCTAGATGTCAAAGAATAAAGATAACCTAAAAATTTTAGTGCTTCAGTATTGACTATATAAGACAGACAGACGGACAGACAGACGGAAGAATGGATAGCCAAAATGAAGATATAAGTTTGGTGTAGACAGGATAAGAGAAATGATACAGATTCGAGTATCTCTTATTTGCTTTTTTTTTTTTTTTTTTTTGAGGCAGGGTCTCACTACGTAGTGCAGGCTGGCCTTGAACTCACTAATGTAGCCCAGGCTGGCCTCAAATTCATAGCAATCCTCTTGCTTCAGCCTCCTGAGTGCTGATATTATTTGAATTCTTGAAACTAGAAGTCTTTATAATTGAATTTATTGGGGGAGAGAAACGACTTGGATTATTTGCATAAACTGTAATGTTAAAAAGTTGAGTATCCCTAATCTCAAAATTCAAAATTTAAAAGTTTTTGAAAAATTTTCAGATTTTAAAGCTTTCCAGATTTCAGATTAGGGACACTCAACCTATCACAGAACATTTCTAAGTAATATTTGCTGAAAAAGAGTTTTATGAAATAAAACAATAAAAATCAATGTCATTTAATACTTTATTCTCCCTTACTAAATATATTTAGTAAGGGAGAATAAAGTATTAAATATATATATATTAGTAAGGGTGAATAAAGTAATTCGTATATATATTTGTATATATATTTGTAAAGTAATATATATATATATATATTTGGTGCTGGGGATCGAACTCACGACCTCAACGCTTGCCAAGCAGGCACTTACGCCGCTGAGCTAGAACCCCTGGCCTAATATTTTATTTTAAAGAGAAAAAAATAACGAAGTTTCAAAACATGATAATTAGAGGGTAACAATGGGTAATACATTTTGTACTGTTATCTTTAGTTACTCAGACTATAAGATACCTGCATTGAATTGTTCAAAAATATTAGCACAAACCATTCTTTTCAATGAACTAAGAGCAATTAATATAATTATATTAAAAATCATTTCTATCTATACACACATATATTATTTCTTTTAGCTTCTCACACTAGTCTCCCTTATTAACAATGTTAATACTTCATGCCAACATCTTGAGTTGCTAAGATACCAAGAATACTTCAGTAGAATTCTATAAATACGTAAAAAGTGTCATCTGTTCAGAATACTTACTGCTAACTCCATTCACATTTAGCCATAAGAGTAGGCTAAAAGAAAAGCAAAACTAAATCCTTGTGCTAAGTGTTTTGTATTACATATTACCCCAGTAATAACAATTTGGTGGAAGACCAAACTAGTTATCGTTTATGCCCAATTCCTGGACTCTTTTCCCCCTTCCAATCACTGTCAAGTATCACTAATTTAAGGCCTGAGAAAACCTCTTCCCTTTTAAATACACAGCAATATTCTAAAGTAAACATGACACCATCAAAATTCAGGGTTTATTCATTTTAAATACCCAATAAAACAGAAATATACATAGCCAGACAAGGTGGCATATGACTGCAACCCTAGCACTTGGGAGGCAACTAAAGTAGGAGGATCACTGCAAGTTCAAGGCAGCCTGGGCTTGTATCATCAAATTTTTAAGTAACTGGGCCTGGAGATACAGCTCAGCAGCACAAGCGTCTGCCTAGCAAGTTCAACGTCATGAGTTCAATTCCCAGTACCAAAGGAAAAAAAAAGTTCCAATTAACTTTTATACAACAAAGAATACATAATCTAAAAGCAGTAAACAAAAAGGGAATCAATACCTACAGGTGAGTTCCTAAATCACATAAGGCACTTAACAGTATCTGTGTAAATTATAATCTATCATATAAATGAGGACAACAATAACAAACTATGACAAAATGTGGTTAAGTGCTGGAATACAAAGTTCAAATGGCATGACAGAAAGACCATACCTGATAGGTAAACAGCAAATTTTATGGAAATATAGCACTTGAGATGGGCCTCAGTTTAATAGGAGACAAAGATAGAGAAGAGAATATTCAAAATGGTGAAACAATCAACATAAGCCAAGGTAAGAGAGTGTGAGTACACAGTGAATTGTCCACAATGGATAAAATACAAGTAGAAAAGGAATAGGAATGGAAAGGGACGCATATAAAGAGTACTATAGTTAAGCTGATTTTAAATAGGGAGGTAAAACTAGAAAATGAAACATGTATTTAAAAGTACATGATGTCCACAAAATAACCTAATAGATATGAAGAATTATTGGGGGGGGGGGGCTTTTGAAGCCTTGATTTCATTTCTAGATATAATGTCACTCTATAATAGCAATACACTTATTGTGAAAGTATTTTTTTACCTTAAATAACAAAGATCTTCCTCAGCAATTATAGTCACATTTTGCCTAACAACCAAGATACATTCTAAGAAATACATCATTAAGCTCTTTCATATTCATTGCAAATACCACAGGCTGTACCTATACAAACCTACAAGGTCTAACATCTTCCACACCTCAGCTAGACAGTGCAGCCTATTGATCCTAGCCTGCAACCCTAGATAGTATACAGTGTAGGCAACTGTAACATAATGAGACTTGTGTATATAAACATCCTAAACACAAAAAACCTGCAGTAACAATGCTAGGTAATAGGAAGTTTTCACTTTATATTCTTATGGGACCTCCAATGTATGTGTGATCCATTACTAACAAATTTTATTAACAAATTTAATGAAAAATAATAATCCACCATCAGAGGCTAGGGATAAATTATGAAAAAAACTAAGTGTTAAAAGAAAAACTACTTTAACAAATAGGAAACCTTACTAAAATAACTGAATATTCTATATTCTAATATGTAATAAAGTAATCTTTACTTTCTAATAAAATTTAGGTCTCTTTACACCTGTTTTCTAAAATAGCAACCTTTTCTATTGTACTTAGGCTTTGCATTTCTATCATTAGCCCAAGTAAAGCAATAATTTCAAAGCAACCTACAGTTTCTTCGCTATTCTACTGCAATCTGTAAAATGCACTCAAATTTTAAAATAAGTTTAAACTTTTTTTTTTTTTTTTTGGTACTAGGAATTGAACTCAAGATCTTGAACTTGCCAGGCAGGAACCTGTTCTGAGCTACATCACTGGCTCTGAAATAACTTTTATTATACGATTTTTGCTAAATTCTGCCACTTGTTCAGTTGCTATTCATTAGTTTCACTTTCCTATAAAATTCAGCACCCAGCTACTATCTTTTCATCTAAAAAAAAGCAAAAACATACCTTTTTACATTTTGAGATGTTTTGCTCCTTCTCCCCGCTTTTTTTCCTCCTTTTATCATTGCCTGTGGAAGCTCTGGATGTAGTTAGAGTGACTGAGGTTGGTGTGTGCTGGAATGCAGTGTACAGTTCCACAGGGACTTCATCACCACTCTCCGTTGCACTGGTATCACCATCTTCAAATGCAAAGCAAAATCACTGCACATTTCATACTGTTATTCCAAATAAAAACAGCATTCCACAGGCAAAGCATTACTATCTCCATTCTAAAGCATTCCATTCTACACTCCATTCTACACTCTCCATTCTAAAGCACCTTTTATCACATCTTCACTCACATCACTCATAAGATACAGTTAAGTGCAAACTACAGATACTGTTTCTCACACATCAAACTATAAAGGGTCCAAAAGTCTGGCTCTGATGGAGTGACTGGAAAAAGAGGCACTATCACAATTGCCAGCAGTGTTTCAAAATTTCCTATGGAGAGCAATGTAGCCGTACCTAACAGTTATATATGGACTTAACCACTTGACAGCCATCCCATTTCTAGAGACTTAGCCAAAAAACTAGGAGCTAGACGTGGTGGTGCCCACCTGTAAACCCAGCGCTAGGGAGACTGATGTGGGACAAACACTTCGAGTTCAAGGTCAGTCTAAATTACACAGTGAGACCTTGTCTCAAAAAAGAAAAAAAAAAATTAGTACACAAAGCTTACACACCAGGGTTTCACTGAAGGTACTATTTTGTAATTAAAAAAAAAAATGGAAGCAATCCAAAATATTCATCAAAGAGGAATGGTTGAATAAACAATAATTATTTAAAACCAGTTGTACTGGATCTAAGCAACGTGTTTTAAGTGAAATGAAAATTGTGGCATATATTATATAAAATCTAGAAAATTCTATCTTAATCATGAAAATATTACTATCCCATAAAATAAACTAATGGGTCACCAGCTTTTTGAATAAGATGCTTTACTTTTTAAATCAATAAGCTACCTATTTGTAGGAAAACTAGATAATTTAAACTTCTCATTTTGTTTTCTTCATGATTCCTAAAGTACATATTTATTCATCAATCCATTAAAAAGATTATTTAAAATCACCTAAGACCATAAACAAAACATGTAATCAAAATTTATCAACAGGGGTTTACATGTAACTAAAAATATGCAGTCTACATATTTTCTCAATCACACTAGTCATAGTTTAGTGTAGGTACTTTACCCACCTGACATATTTTCCCTTTTCCGGCGTTGTAGTAGCACTGCCCTCTCTTTATCCAGACTCCTACATCAAAACATTACCATGGTTATTTGTCACACTCTCATTAAGGTAGATATAAAGCACATCTGTCTCAAATGTGATGAACTTTATAATTTCTTTAATATTATCGGTGAAAAATCAACAGTGTGCAATATATGCAACATCTCTTGCCTTACAATTTAGATATGATCTAGCACAAGAGCAGTAATACCAGTTAAGTGACTCCATTTCATTATGTTCAAAAAATAAATCTTTACCTGAGAAATAAAGTACACTTTTTTCAAAATCAGTTTTTAAAATAAAATAACTGAAAAAAGACATGAGGTTAATGATATAATTAAAATCATAAATTTCTTAAATGTATGGTGCTAAATTAGTATCTACTGCACATTACCTTATGCCTTATATTATTCTCACTCTTGAAATAGTAAACACTAAACACTTAACAGGCAAAATAACCACACATTAACCTCTACCAGCTTCTACCCACAAACTATATAAAACATTCTTTTACATTTTCCCCAACTTTTTCACTGTATATACTTAATACCACGGAGACCAATACTACATTATTCTAAAGGGAGAAAATAAGGGGCTGTAGACTAAAATGACTACAATTCAGTAAGATTCGCTTTAATGTCCACTAACACATGTAATTATCATCCTAGTATCTAAGATAATAATCCTTGCTATCACAAAATGAGAAGTGGCTCTCTGAAATAACTGCCTTTCTAATGGCTAGTTTTTAACTAGCTTTGCTGAATTCATCAACACATTTATTCCAGCAAAAACTATCTGGCAAAATACTAATAACTATCATAAAATGAAACACTCCTACTAAGAGAAATACAAAGCTGGGTGTAGTGGCACAAGCCTATGATCCCAGTTCTTGGGAGGCGAGGCAAAAGGGTCATTGTGAGTTCAAGGGCTACATAGTGAAACCCTGTCTCCAAAAAAAAAAAAAAAAAAGCAAAAACTACACTGATGTTACTAACTCTCACCTAAAGAAACTGGCAAAAATCTAAGTCTGTGAGGTATGGGATAGTATGTATGCTTTTTCCATTATTGATGGGAATTCAAAATTGTACGGTTCCTACTAGAGGTGGCTGTGGTAAAATCTGGCAAAATGAGTAAGTGAATAATCCTCCATTTTCAACAACAGAAGACTGAAAACAAAAAGTCCTCCCAAAAGGTACTAGTTAAATGAACTACAGTATATGAAAAAAAGTACCTTGAGGCTAAAAGAGAAAATGAGTCATTCTATAATACTACGATCCCCATACTTTTGTTCTGAAACATGGTCTCACTATATACTCAGTGCATGCACAACCATTTAAATTTTAAGAGAAAAAAAAATCAAATGTGACACGTCCTCTGTCTAATATGCTTCTGCGCACCTAGGTAGGAAGGGACACAAGCATATAGGTACACATCTGCATGTAAGAGAACAAGCAATGGAAGGAAAAATCTATTTTTATAATTGTTACTTCTGGGATAAGAGGAATAAAAACAAAAGTTAGACTTATTTGAATATGTGTTTCATATATTTGATTTCAGAATAACTACTACTTCTTACAAAGTTATAATGTATGCAATTATGAAAATTAACAAAAAAGGATTTCTCAAAATAAATGACTAGATTACTCATACATTTCTGAAGGGAATGTAAAATGATGTAGTCTTTATGGAAAACAGTTTGACAATTTCTTATAAAACTACACATGCAACTACCATACATCCAAACTATATACTTTTAAGCATAAATCCCACGGGAAAAATCACTCAGATTCACATGAAAATATGTACACAAAAGTTCATAGTAACTTTATTTGTAATAGTCTACAAAGTATAAACAATCCAAATGTTTTTCCAAAGATGAATGGCTATTAAAAAGAGTGTAGTACATATATTTCATTGGATGGTACTTTCGGGAAGCAAAGAATGAAATAGTCACACATGCAACAAATCACACAGGTCTCCAGGGAATTGTGCTGAGCGAAAAGGCCAGTCCAAAAAGGTCACACACTGGATATCACATAATACATGGTTCCATTTATATGACATTCTTGAAATGACCAAATTATAGAAGTGAAGTACAGATCAGTGGTATTTGTAGCAATAGAAACGTTCTACATCCCGACTCCTTCACTTTATATCAATTTTATTAACAGTTTCAAAAGATGTTACCACTAGGGGAAACTATGTAAGGGCAGACAAGATCTCTCTCTATTTTTTTTTTACAACTGTAACGCAGTTGACAATAAGTTTAACTATCAAAATAAAACTGATAAGTAATATGTGTATTTAGTTGATGTTGTAGTCATGAAATTCTTTCAAAAGATTTCAAACAATAAATTGCACATCTCATAGACTACAGTCCAAGGAGAATAAAGTTCTAAACTGCTTTACATTATCCTTCTTATGGTGCTAGTGTTGGTGTTGTTACTTCCTAGGATTAAGCAACTGAGTAATTTGTGATGTCTTAATTACCTCATTCTTATTAAGTACTAGGTACATAAACATATATTTTAATTTAAATAAAAACTTGCATTACTAGATTTGAAATACAATCATAAGAATAAATTCACGTATTTTAGCTTACAAGTAAACAGGGTTTTTTTCAGTAAACAAAGTTAAAACAATTTTTGATAATTATTGAAGCAGGGTGGTAGATTCATAGGAGCTCACTGTACTATTCTGCATAGGTTTAAAAATGTTCATAACACATTTAAAAACAAAAAATAAACTGAGGGAACCCCATATAACATAGATGGGAGAAATGACAGCTCTAACAAATTTTGTATTTAACTAAGGTAGTATTCTAGCGACTTGTTAGCATATTCCAGTGAAAAAAGATGTAACATTAAAAAAATGCATATTTTCCATGTATCACTAAAAGTAAACAATGAGACACTGTCAATGGAAAAATTCATTTTAGAACTATCAATATACAAAAATAATAGTACATATAAAAATGAAAAAAACACACCTTAAATAACGAAATACAGTGGTGCCTTGGTTTGCAAACTTAATTTGTTGTATGATTTTTGAAAAAATGGCCACATCTGTGTTTGTGTGGGAAAGATGGCTGTGGTTATGTCTGTCACCGAATGCAGAGTTTGTAAAGACAAAATTCTGCCAATGCTTCTGTTTCGGAACAAATTGTTGCAAACAAAAGTGTTCATGAACCGAGGTACCACTGGTACAGTGATTCATTTAGCTTAGAAATTATGAATAAAATTCTCTGAATTTTTCCAGTAAAATTACTGGCAATTTCATCAGGTCTGTACAGCTTACCTAGGCTGACAACGTTCACATAGATATGTATCAGGAATATGCTGCCTGTCGATCCCCATGCAGTCAATATGTTGCCAAACACTTAAAAGGAAAAAAGGGTGAAGGAGCAGATAAAACATTAAAACCACATTTAAAACTTGATATTCCATTTAAATATTACTTTATAAGGGTCTACTTTGAGTTTAGCACTGGAAAAGGTGCCATGAGGAATTCACAGAAATATGTCCTCAGGGAGATAAAAGGTTTGAGATGTAAAAACAAGAGGGCAAATATAGGACACATAAAATAAATTTCTAAGTAAACACAAGATGCATAAAATAAATTCTTTTTTTAAAATGTAAAAGTTATAAATCACAAGGTGGAGATGTCCACACTCTGTAGAACTGATGGGAAAAGTACCTGGAGAATAATGGGTGTGATGAGAACCTCACTCTAAGAAACAGAAGCAAAAACATTATTGTAGCATTTACCACTAGCAGACAGAGAAGGTGGCCAGACAGTGGTTGATATTTATGAAGAGACTGTTCATTTTGTGAAATCAAGTAGATTAAGGGTAGCCTATAGACAGCACTCGGATTGTTGGGAAGTGTATAGATTTATTCTGTCAGCATGTAATGATTTTAGTAGCATACATTAATTAAAGAAGCTTAAGAAAACAAAAGCAAAATGACCAACTAAGAGACCTTCCCAACATTTCACGCTTAGTTAAAAAAAAAAGTACAAAACTAGAATAATAGCAAAGAACTATTCAAAGAACCCAAATGGTATTCCATGAGGAGGGAACTTAAGCCTAATTACTTTTAATGCAATGGGCCAGCTTGAAACAAATCTCCCAATTTGTTTTGAATTTTATTACCAAGACTTCAATTGTCTAAAATATACGTACATATTATATACAATATATATTATGTTCCCAAACATAGTCTTAACACTTCTTTACATAAAAACTAGCCTTCTCTAATATAAAAGTACTAAACTAACTGGTATTGTGTTGTTTTTTACTTCTCAACTGAAATATTTGGACAAGAACTAGAGAATGTGGCAGTATAAAAATATATATTTAATAAATGAAAAAAGCAGGATAAAGAACAAGGAAACTTAAAATAATAAATTAGATTTCATTTGAGAGGTAGTAATATCATGTAGACAACAAAAACACAAGTAGAAAATTAATAAACAGAGCAAGACATGTCAGACTTAAAAAGATGGGTATAGGCAATATGACATTGAAAAAAATAAAAGACATAATGTAAAGAAAGAAAAAAAGAGTAAGCCTTGCAGTAATACCAGGTTGAACAACAGAAAAAATAACCAGAGACGGATGGGGAGAAGAAGGGATGAAGGGGTGAGGAAGTCAGAGTCATAATAACAAGGGTGGCCTCTGAGAAACAAATACCTTAAATTATCCAAACACTGTGAAGTTGTCCTATCACAATGTATACATGGATATTAGAAAAAAAAACACTCTCTAAGACCACTTCATTACTAATAGAGATAATCGCATACTTATAGATCACTGTAATTTGATCAAAAGAAAAAGTTTAGGTTATCCATTAAAATAAAACACTGCCAAACAGTATGTAATTTTTTCATTATATGATCAGATAATAGGTTGGTTATAATAAACTTGACATTTTCTAATACAAAGAAAGCAGTACGCAACTGAAGTTATTTTTTGTTTTTTAAATTTACCTCCTAAATATACTGAGGTCATTACTTGTAATAATATATATCAGAGGTAATGAAAATTTATTTTTTATGAGTCTTATTGAAATAAATTCAAAGTATTCACATTAACAACTTTGCATAAAAACAATATCAAATATAATTTACATAACACTTTCATTTCCAACTCCTCATCATTTACTCTAATAGGTGGGAACAATATTACAAATACTGCAAAGTAATTTATATTCGGCTCCAAGATGCATTTTTATCCTCACATTCACATATAGACATAAACTATACTACTTCAAATAACTTAGCTACGCCATAAAGACATGAACCCAGACAATTCTCTAATGCTACCAAACTTTCTTGTCCTCTACAATGCACTGCTGAAATACTCTGCTCCTTACCCTATACAAGGGATGAACTCAGTAACTTTAAGGCTGAAATCCTACTGTTTCCTCTCCATCCTCCCCAAATCCCTCCCACAAAACAACAAACCAAAACCACCAAAAAATAAAAACAAAAAACTGAAAGAAAACCCCACTTTCTGTCCCAATCACACCTTCTCTAGGGGAAGAAGCCTTTCTTGGTGGTTGAACCAGGGTTGGGGGGAGGGGAGACTGTGGTTCTGGTACAAGAAGATTCCAGAGTGCTGCAAGGTTCAAGTCAAAAGGAGGTGAGAGAGTCAGGTCAAACAAACATCAATTAAAATCTTTAATTCCCCTAAAGTGGAAAATCACAGTTGACTACACAGCACAAATCATTCCGATGGAAATACAAGGGACTCAAAATTCTCCTCTCATTTCTAACCTGTCTATACCTATATGTATACTTGTATCACTGTTGAACCAAGTAAAGAGATGATCCCAAATGAAGAGTGTTCAGAACTGATTGTTACTTAATTCACAATGGGGATTTCTAATAGGCTCTAATATAGCTTCTTTCAACAAAGACTTTTTCTAGGGACAAAATAGATTGCATCAGTAGTAGTAGAGTATCACTTAAAAATGTGTTCATTAATTTCTCTAAAAGTGACTTCAGTTATCATTTCCAAATTAACACTCAAGGTTAGACGCATTCAAGAAAAATAAACGAATAGTATGAGATATTTTACCTGCATTTGTCACAACAGATCATGTATCCATCATCATGTGTAAAACCACATATGCACCTGGTTACATCAGTACCGTAACTTCCGTCCTCAGACGTGCTGATTGTAGTAGCACTGGAAGTTTCATCAAAATTAGGAGTGGTAAATATGCCTACTTCATTTTTGCTAATAAGAACTGATGGAGGAGGGGAAGCTGGAGGTGTTGGAGGAGGACGAGCACCATAATTATGGTCCTGGATAAGGGAACACAAACACAGCACATTGTGAGCTACAAAACTTAAAATCCAAACATTAAAATAAGTAAATAAATAAATAAATAAAATCCAAACATTACTTTGAAGACTCAAGAGATATGAAATTGGCCTATTTCTTCTTTAATATCTTTACAGTAATGATTTAATGAAGCTAAATCTTTGTTTTTTTGAGACAGGCTCTCGCTATGTAGTTCAGAGTAGCCTTGAACTCACTAGGTAGCCCTGCTTGGCCTTGACCTTGCAGCATTTCTCCTGCTCCAGCCTCCTGAGTGCTGGGATTACAGCATGTGGCACCACACCCCACTGATAAAGTGAGATCTTACAACACAGTGGTTATGTGAATAAAGCTATTCAGAAGGGGTGAGGCTGGGGCACTGCCCTCACATCAACATCATTTCCCCCTCCCCAAATCAGAAGATTCTTCATGGTTCTTTGGTCACATAGTTTGAACTTCAAGATGAAAGCAGGTACATAATATGAGAATAGACATTTTTGTTAAACCCTAAGGAATATAGAGGGTAAGAATAACAAAAACAAAAGAAGATAAACCTATTACTATAAAGTATATAATACAGGATTTTAAAAAACTGGTACTATTTTAGTCCAACTAAAAAAGTTCTCATAATTGTACCTTCATAATATCACAACTCCAGTTCTAAAACTGTCTAAATCTAAACTTTGCCTCCTACTATGTTAGAGTAAACAAATTAACTTAGATACGTTTTTATTTCTCAGCTATGGAACAGAAATGAAAGCTATATTTCATGAGGTTGTTTTTGAGGATTAACTAAGATTATTAGCCTGGCATACAACAAACACTCAACAAATGATAACTATTTAATTTATTATGCAAATTACTATATAACTTAGAATACATAGCACAATATAACCTAAATCCACGGTATCGTCAAATTACTAATTGTATAAAACTTACAAATAATAATTTTAAAAAATTTAATCCCTTAATATGGATAGATTAAAGCTAAACTATAAATTATGCATTTAATTGTTCAAATATAAAACAACTGTGCTTTAAAAATTCTTAGTTTTAAGCACAATATTACACACATTTTTCAACCTCTAAATTTTAAAAATATTCTTTCAGAGAAACATTCGACACTTACCGCATAGGGCAAACCAATGTAACTGTGTGAATGATGTGAGCTGCTGGTGTATAACTGGTGGGGATAACTGTTGGATTTCTCAACTACCACAGGGCTAGCTTCTACGGATTCTGGTCTGGGGGGGAAAAAAGTTCCATCAATGAGAATTCAATTCATTTTTTTCTTGTAATCAACTTAAAATAAGCACTAAAACATCAGCAATATAAATACAATATCTACAGCACGTATAACTTGATTAAGACACGCCCTATCTAGATTCTGGGTTAAAAAGGCTTTTTGTTTAACTCAAATAAATGTCTTACTCAAGTTCAAATAGAGTTTTCCTATCATTTAAAAAAATTACTAAAAACTAAACATTATATAAAACAGCCAGTGGCACTGAGAACACTATGTGACAACAAATCTAAATGGACCTTGATATAAGTGTGTCTACTTTAATGTTAAAACTATATACAGGTGTTGAGTATGCTGAGACATAACAGAGCCTTGAAAATTGTCAGTGAGTTAGGCAACAAGAAACCTCATAGTGAAGCAGGACTTATACCTGAAAAAAACACAAGCAGCAGCCCCTAGAAGATCTGTAGTTCTGGCCTGGTAACAGTTAGGTAAGTGGTTGACTGATCTCGCATGCTACCATTCACCAGCTGTTACTGATTAATAAAGTCTCTGCCCTATCAGTTTGCATATGTCACTTTCCCAACTTCTTTACTCATTCCAAACCTCCTAAGCTCCACACTAGCTAATCCCTATTAGTGTGGTAACATACCTACATCTGAGACCAATTCATATTAGAATCTCTCCTTTTCACATATACAACAACACAATCTGTTTCTGTGCTAACACTTTACAATTCTATAAACTACTAAAATGATTTTTTCCACAACGATCCTTATCTGTAAATTTCCCTAGAACTCAGTACTATTTGTACTACTAATAGTTTGCAACTTGCAGATTATATTCTAGTTGGTCTAACAGCACACAAACAAATTTTGTAGTCAACTGTTTCTTCATGTACTCTCCCTCCTTCTCAAGTCTCAATTTGGCTATAAATTGAGGCTGCTGAGGGACCTAGTATGCCAGATCAACAGAAAACAGAAGTTATTAATTGGTAACACAGGGGTTTTCAAAAAGAAGTCTCCAGTATGTTCTGAATACTATGCAGTCAAACCTTTTTCTTAGTTTCAAAATTGATACATGCTTACCATATAAATTTTCAATACAGAAGTACGTAACAAAAGACCATCATCATTTAATCTCCATTCCTATATCAATATTGCCTTATATTCCCTTCTAAATTTTTTCTGTGCATAAATATCTACACAAAGTGTGATCAAAATATACAGTAAGAGACACTGTCATTAATCCTCTTTAAAATATTTCCCACTGCTTCAAACTTATTGCATCATTCTTGCAGCTTTCTTTTCTTTTTCTTTTTTTTGGGGGGTGGGGGTCAGGTGGGTTTTTGAAACAGGGTCATGCTATGTGGTTCAGGCTGGCCCTGAACTCATGTGTAGCCCAGGCTGGCCTTGAACTCCCAGTGATCCTCCTACCTCAGCCTCCTGAGTACTGGAATTACAGGTGTGTGCCACCATGCTTGGCCTCTTGCCACATTCTGAAGCAGTTGTTTAAGACCTCTTTTATGAATGTCTTTACAAGTTGTGATCAAAAGTATGGTGAATGCAGTGGCTGAGTGCCATGCAACAGAAGACTCCTAAGAGATTATGTGTCCCCATCCATTTTATTCACCAGATCTGACACCATGAGTTTTAGCTTCTCTCCAAAGTCAAAATGACCATGAAAGATAAATGTTTTGCATTAATTCAGGACATCAAGGCATCCATGACAAATGCAACTAAAGACAGGAAAGAGGACTGCTTCAAAAAGTGAAGAAAGGGTCTGTCTCAGTGGCGTAGTGCCTGCCTGGTAAGCATAAGGTCCTGAGTTCAATTCCTGGTATCCAAAAATAAGTGGCAAGAATGATTGAATAAGTGTGTCTCATGAGAGGAGGTATATTCTGAGAGAAATAATAATTGCAATGTGTCTTTGACTGTAATAATTTTTTAAAAATTTAAATATTTATTGTACTTTTTCAATCATACCTTGTATTCACATTTGCTTTTTCCATCTTTAAATGTCAATACACAGCTACCTTATTTTTGGTAGTAATATTACCAAATACTGCTTATTTCACTATATGAATGTGCTTATTTCACTATATGAATGTGATATCTTTCACTATAAAAAATATCACTGCAACTATACATCCCGACCATATATCTTTTCTACATACATGGTAGTGTTTATCCAACAAGGATCCCTGGAAGTACAAGTGCTAAATGAAAAAGGATAAATGCACAGAAAATTGATAAACACTGCCAAACTGTCATTATTTTATAATATTAACTCCATTAAGAATTGTTTTAAAATTACAAAGAAGTAGTAGCATTTTAGCAATGATCCATAATACTATTAATAAAGCAACATGCAGGAATCATGGCTAGTGTAGAGAGATTTAAGGATTTAGATTAAACTCTTCAATGTTACTAAAGTGTGGGAAAACTTTGGATATTTTGGAGTAATTAATGGTTAGGAATAAAATCAAACTTTCAGTGGAAGTACAGATGAATTCAAACATATAAGAGTCATAAATACCCTGTATGACTTCATGATTCCAAGTAAAGCTACAATGCAAGGGCTGGGGATTTAGCTCAGTGGCTCAAGTGCTCACCTGGTAAGCATGAGGTTTTGAGTTCAATCCCCGGTACCCAAAAACAAAGCTACAATACTGACAAGCTGGCAATGAAAGAAAGCAAAAATACTTAGATCCTCAATGTCTATTACCTGAACCTACAGATAATTTTAAAAACAAGGTAATGATTTGTTTTAAAAGATTGGCTGACATATTTCAAGGATTTTCCAAATCTAAATCACTTAAATTTTAAACAATTTTTTTAAAAAAAGTAATGAGTATTATTAAAATAAAAGTCCTATACGCAAGGATATTTTAAAGCTCTGCACTTCTATAGCAAGGTGAATCAGAAAAACAACTTGATGACAAATGCCAAACGTCAAACATCCTCTGATCCACAGCCCTGTGGGAGTATTTCCCAGTAAAGGCACACCTGCAGATTTGAGATGTTTGCTTTAACACCATTTAACTAGAACTCTGAATAGAAATATTAAGTGTCCAATCAATAGGTAATGATTAATTACATGCAAGGAAACATTGTATGCATTTACAAATGAACAACAGCAGAACAGAAACTCTTAAAAGCTTCCATATTGAGGTGAAATGAGTTTCCCTGTAAAATCTTCTGCAATGCTATCATATAATAAATTGTGCATAAATAGAAACAGTAGTAGTTATTGTTATTTACAAGTCTGACTAATCCTGTTTTAAATAAATGTAGCTTATTTAAATAAAATAAATGTGCAAGGTATCAAAATGCTCCTTATTTAATAAATATTTACCGAACACCAAGAATGTATTATATTAACAAAGTCTTTATAAAGTTTGTTCTTTTTAAAATACATCCCCAGCCGGGTATGGCTATAATACCAGCACCTGGGAGACTGAGGCAGGAGGATCACTGCAAGTTTGAGACCAGCCTGGGCTACAAAGTGAGCTCAAGGCCAGCCTGAACTGCATAGTGAGACCTTGTCTCAAAAAGACCAAAATAAAAACAAACAAAAAACCCCCCAGTATACCCCCAAACTGTTACCTCCTAGGGCCTTTAAATAAAAGTTATTTGTAATTCTTTTATATAATTCCATGTTCTAGCATTGTATCCCAAAACATAATTTTATTTGCTGTATGTACATACATGTGCATGTTTTTAATCAAACAGGAACACAAAGAAATATACCAGTACTTACATCACTTTTCTATACTTTTGTTGTCTCCTTTAATGACAGAAGCCTCTGGGTTTGAAGGGTTAATAGGCATTATACATAGGTAAACTATGTCTTCAGCATATGCATGAAATGCTGACATGATTTTGTGCAATATCGTGTAAGGTTAATAAACTTACACGAGGTCTAATACACTAACATAAAATTTATTGAGATTAATAAAATCTGGCACAATGCATCAGACTCACTTTTCACAAATCTAACGTCCAATATGTTGAGCCAAAAAACAGGATGTGAGCTCCTTGGAGAAAAGTGACTCTTTTATTCAAAACCTTTGTAAAGATGTATTTTATCTCTTATTTCTTTAATATTATTAAATGTCTTCCCTGGGTTTCATGTTTTTATACCAACTGAATAAGAATTTATCCTTAAAAAAGTTCAGTGACAGTTCTGATTAATTACTACATTTCCAATTACTAGAGAAGTTTTGATCCTATTAACCACTTCCATGAAATAGCTCCTGAAACCCTGATGATCATTTTTTCTTCAGATCCACTTATTTTTCTCAATAACGTATGTCAGAGACAAAGGCAGAGTAGTCCAGCCACTAACATATTTCTGTACAAAGTGATGATGAGTATCATTTTTCTGGGTTCTGTTGGCATAGCAGTATATTATCCTGAAGTTAAGAAATAACCATATGCCAAACGGGGTGGTACATTCCTGTAATCCCAGCACTCCAGAAGGCTGAGGCAGAAGGATCCCAAGTTTCAGCCTAGCCAGAAAACTTAGTGACTTGGAGAGACCCTGCCTCAAAAAGTAGAGGAGCATTGGGGATGCAGTTTAGTGTGATGGCTCTGGGTTTAATCCCCAGGGCTGCACAAATGAATGAATGAATGTAGCTTTGTTCCAGACAAAACAGCTAGGGATGCAGTTTTGGGCAAAGGACCTGGGTTCAACCCCTAGGGCCACCATTAGTAAATGAATGAGTGATAAATGAGTGTAGCTTAGTACTTCTGTCCTTAATAGTAAAAATTTGTTATTTTCTGCTCTCAGTGTTCTCAAATTATATCTATTAACATTAATATAAGCTATAACATTAATATGCTTATAATATAAGCATAATATAATATAATATAATATAATATAATATGAAAGAATGAATCTAGAGGTGTCATTTTACTCTCTATTCCAAACAAGGCATTAAAATAAAAGCATTCCTAGTAGTGCCAGAGAAGATCCCATTCCCTAAGTCACTTCATCAGAAAATATATTCCTATACTTTGTTCCCATTTGAAAAACTCCACTTAAAACCTTGTTTTTCAAAGACGTACTAGATTAATCTTAATAGTCAAGGAATAAGTTGTAGTTTCACAATGATGTTTGCCACGTATACAAGGTGTCTTTATAGACCAATACAGCATAAAAAGATACATAAACATTTTCATCATCCTCAGAGTTTCCAATCTGGAAGGAGCAGTATGGGTAGCACAAAGAAACAGATACCCAAAAACTATCACATAAAGCAAAAACAGGGAAAATAACATAAGATAGATATGATTAAATACTTAACCAAACTCCTGTTCTGTAAGTTGTTGACCTTAAGTTTTTTACCTCTGCCCTCCTAAAAAAGCCTGACTGGCAAATTGTGTTTGGCCAATAGTACTTGATGAAAATGTCATAGATTGGAACTTCCCTAAAATACAGTGACCCCTACAAACTGGCATGCTTCTTGTAGGAAACTGAAAGCTCTCCTTATGATTGTACAAAAAAATTTCTGTGTAGTATGAGGCTTCAAAAGTCTGGCAGATAACACCTGCCCAACATGGATCTTGTCTCTTTGTGCCTGAGTTGTCACCTGAGAAGCCAAAAAGAAAAAGCTCCTGGATGGCTGACCATCCTTCTACATGTTCTCACATGATGCTAAGCTCTAACAAGTTGTAGCTTGTAACCTGTATACTGTCTGAATAGTTTAGCTGAATGGCAAAACCTTACAGGTGTTGCCAAAGATCAAAATTCTATGGTCTACACTCAAAGGAGCTCGAGAGCAGAACACGTCTATATGAATGATAAGAATAAGGACCAACTTCATGAAGTTTCATTTAGATTACAAGATTTAAAGATTAAAGGACAAAAAAATTAAAGGACATAAAGCATGTGGATTTTATACCAGATATATCTTCCACCGGGAAAAAAATCTAATAAAAACTATAGTAGTGAAAGGGAAAGGCAATACTCTATGCATATGTAAAGAGAAACAAAAACATGGCATGGGATCTTTAAGGAATATGGAGAGATCAGTTAGGCTTCCGAGTAATGTTTATTCATTTAACAGTTTCTCCATCATAATATATAAACCTCCTATAGTAGAGATTTTTCTTTGGAAATTCAGATTTAGCAAAACATTACATTAAACTACACCACTAGGTGATCTGCATGCTAACAACATAGAACATGAATTCAAACACTTGCACTGAAATCTTATGGCAGTATTAGGAATAAAATAGTTGTCATTCAGAATGATTTCAAACACATTCAATTTCTTTTTCTGCCTCAGAATTAAAATAGCAAAACTTTAAAACCTCAAAGGGCTCACAGAGTCCCTTGGAGATTACATCCATTAAACCCAGTTTGATAGCAATTAAACAAATATTGAAGGTCTATTGTTCATGAAGGACCATAAGAGCTTTAAGACCAGTCACTGCCTGCCTTCAAGGAACTTACAGTAGCATACTTTCATTTATTCAATAAACATTGAGCACACATTAAGGACCACACAGTGAAATACTTCACCAAATGCAGGAAACTGAAAAAAAGTGATCATTCTCATGAATGGGACAGACAAGTATATCAATTATTACAGTAGTGCCATCAAAGGTACATATGGGGCTATCATGACAACAGTCACATTTATGCAAGCTTTGATGAAAAGTCCAAGAAACAAGGAAGTGAAAGTAATTAAGAAAGTATTCCAGACAGAGAACACATACAATGGAGATAGCACCAAGATTTTTAGGCATTGTACTCCAAGCATGACCTAAAGACCTGCAGGAAGGAAGACAGTGACCTATAGCGCAAATTTCTCTTTTACAGCTCTATTTACACGTCATGGATCAGAATTTTTAAAGATCTAGGTCAGAAATCTTCACCTGAATAAGAACTTTCAATTTTATATCTACTGAAGTTTAAGAATCACAGAATCTAAAACTGCTAAAATTCAGAGCGGATAGAATTAAGTTTGAAGGAAGTGTTAGAAAAGACGGCAGTTCAGTCAGACAAGGACCAGTTTCAAGAAGGGCCCTGCACTATCAATCTAAGGAATAAGATCCACATACACACAAACTACTGGGGATTGAACCTAAAGCATAGGTACTGAGCTACAACTCCAGCCCTTTTTAAATTTTTTACTTTGAGACAGTGTTTCACTAAATCTCTGTGTTGCCC
Source organism: Dolichotis patagonum (assembly GCA_004027295.1). Classification (NCBI taxonomy): domain Eukaryota; kingdom Metazoa; phylum Chordata; class Mammalia; order Rodentia; family Caviidae; genus Dolichotis; species Dolichotis patagonum. Next base: position 48,595 of record PVJX010001509.1, read on the forward strand.
AGGCTAAACCTGAATTTACAATCTTTTTGCATCAGCCTCCCACAGTGTTGAGATAATAGGCCTATGCCATCAGAAACAGGAAGGAGTAAGATCGGTTATCCTAAAAAGCTATCTAGAGCCACTAATGACAATGGTGTGATAAGAATAATGGTATGAATCGCTTCTCCGCCTTTTGGCTAAGATCAAGTGAAGAATAATGGTATGGTGAGATAAAGTGGAGAATTTCAAAGTATAGCTGAGTATCTGTAAGTAACTCTCTTAAATTTACTAAGTCCAGGTTAATCCCTCTACCTGATCAGAACATATAAAACGTGCTCCTTCTCCATGACTCCTTCCCCTAACATCACTTACAAGTAGGTCTCTTTTGCTTGGACCAATCCTTCACATTTTTGAAGGCATTTAGCACTGTGTTTCATTTCAAAATGATCAACATGAATATTTGGTACTAAGGGCCAAATTCATACTCATTCAAGAAAGAGCTATTAAAAAGTATAACTTAAAGGGCTGGGGATTTAGCTCAGTGGCATAAGCGCCTGTCTTACAAGCACACGGTTATGAGTTCAATCCCCAGTACCAATTTAAAACCCAACTAATAATTCTACAATTTTACCCTTGAGCTTCCTCAGTTCTCAAGTTTAGGACCAATTTGTAGCCTTGGGGATGTGTCCACATTTAACTTACTAGGTACAGAACATAATGCATCAACATCAATCACTGTTAAGATTCATCTGATACTTATTTAGTTTTAATGATAATGAAAATAAGATACTTTAAAATTTTTTTTTATTAACAGAAGATTTAATTCCTGGCAGTCTCTGAATCCATTAATTATACTACCAACCAGAAATTCCCATTAATTCTCTAGAAGCTTTCCTTTAAAAAAAAATTGTTTAAAAACTTCTAGCAGCCTTCCCTCTTATGTTGTTGTTTAAAACCTTACCAAACTTGATGTCTTTACAGGATATGTTCAAATTATCCTTTCATCTACTTAATTTCTAGTTATCACATGACATGCCATACTTTTTTGAATCTCCTTTTCTTCCTAACAGATTGTTCTGAATTCTGGAAAAAAAAAAAAAAAAACTTTCGTTTGGCTATTTTCCTTTATTTTGTGGGTTCCTTTTTTTTTCCCCTCCCCTTAGGTTCTGGGAATCAAACCCAGGATTTCATGCATGCAAGGCAAGAGCTCCACCAGAGATACACAATCAGCCTAAGACCTAGTAGAATCTTTTAGTTTGTCCATTTAGTCAACAAAGTTTGAATCAGTTTCAAGTACCTACCTTTGATCTACAGTTGTCTTTTACTTAATGCTGGGATTGTGTTCTGGTAAACACATTATTAGTCACTTTTGAAGTCTTACAAATAGCACAGATTGTAGGTATATAAACCTAGATAGTATACTCAAAGTAGCCTGTTGATGCAATTAAGAGATGTGGAACCAAGAAGATTTATCAGGCCGTTGCCATTTTAAGACTACATGCTGTTTTATAGTAAACTTCTAATATGCAGAAATACATTCTACCAATAAAAATATAGTATAGAAAATATATCATCCAGTAACATGGCCATTAATTATCAAGTATTAGGTACTATATGTAACTGTATGCACTACACTTTTATGACTGGCAATGTAGGTTTGTTCTGTAGGTTTTTTTATACCGTAGCACCACAAACCCATAACTATGTAGTGAATTGTTACTATGTCAGTGACCCCACCCCTGTGTATGTGTGTATATATGGCCAGTCATAACTGAAATGTTATCATTATGTAGCGCATGACTATGTAGGACAGTACTACAGTATTTTCATAAATATTCCTTCTTCTTACTTTTAACTCTGTGATCTGAAAAACTGCATACTTAAATCTTCCAAAAATTACAGATGTGATTGTTAAATTCCAAGTAAAAATACTTTTTTAAAAAAATGGTAGCTAAGTTTTATTAAAGGTAGGAAAAAGAAGCAGGTTCTGCAGAGCAAGTTTGGGTCAAGTAAAAGTTAAAACAGTGTGAGATCCACCATCCATCCAAGAAAGAGAACACAATGGCCAAAACACCATTACTGTATTCTCTTCTGTTATTTTATTCTGCTAGCTTCTCAGTGTCTTTCAATGTTTTCCAGTCCAGAATAGGTACAAACCAGAACTGACAGTTTAAATGAAACATTCAATATGTTGAAATTACCAATTTTGTAAGACTCTTTTACATACAAGGACTTTTCATCCATTGTATAACCTCTTGCTATACACTTCCATAATAAAGAGGTTATAAAATAATTTCTAGCTTTAGTTTCTTAACAACTGAAACAGAATTATCTAGGATATGGGCATTCAACAATCATCTTTATATAAACTTCAGGGTTTACCACAGATCTTCAAGCAGTATGATTCATTTTTAATTGAATATGCTGAGTTCAGTACTAGGTGCTGCAGATACAGTGATCAGTTAAGTGTTCATAGTCGTGAAGCTTATATTTTAATAAAAACATAATGAAGCAATAAAATAAAAATTATTTCAGACACTATTTAGGTAACTATTTAGGTAAGGAAAGGACTCACTGGGTATACAAATCTGGACCTCGGAAAGATTGTGGTAGGGGATTAAGAGGGGGGGAGGTTACCCAGTATTAAAATGGCATTTAAATCCAGGTATAAACTAAAAATCAAATTTTTGAAAAGAGCTGGATGTGGTGGTACAGGCCTGCAATCCCACCATTTGGGAGGCTAAGGCAGGAGGATTGTGGATGGACCTGGGCTACACTGTGAGTTCAAGGTCTGCCTGAACTACATAGGGTGATCCTGTTCCTCCCCCACAAAAAAGGAGAGAGGCTGAAATTAAGTTGTAAACCCTCCAACATTTACACACTAGGCTTAACAGAATAAGCCAGCAAAAAATGAAAAAGAGTAGTAGTCATTTTAACAGAGAAGAGGTTATTTACAAATGCTGAGAAATCTGTATGAATTATAAGACTACCAATCAGTTTCCCAGCATAGACAGTGCTCTGCAGACTGATAATGAGTGCAAATTACTTTATTAGGGAGTTTGCTATAAAGAGAATAATAAAAGGGGCAGGAATTTTGTTATATATGATGGCAATGAATGCTCTAATAGAGAAACTGAAGATTCAGAAGATGTTGGGTACTGGTGGCAAGATCGAGTAACAATCCTGGAAAACAGGGATGAGATGGTGAAAGCCAAACAGAACCTTAATAACAAAAGTGCAGTCTTACAAGAGGAAAAATAGTTTCAATATAAATACAACATTTTAGATCTGAAGATGTGCTTCTAACACTGAAAACAGTAGTTGACCTATGATAAGCCCTAATAAATATCTACTTACAAATGAATTACAAATTCCTATCTAATTATCACATTTAAAGAAAGCCACACAGGAGCCAGGGATTTAGCTCAGCAGGATAAGCGCCTGTCTGGCAAGTAAGAGGTTGTGAGTTCAATCCCTGGTACAAAAAAAAAAAAAAAGCCATACCACTGAAACAGTAGCGCAGGTCTCATCCAAAGCTCCAAAGTCCTAAAGCTTCTGAGCATAATGTCCAAGCTTAAAGTTTGGAAACTTGTAGCATTTCAGATTTTAGATGGTTAGATTAGGACCGAATACTCAAATGGAAAAGTCTGTTAAAATATTCTAAAATAAAATCTAAAATCCAAAAATATCTGAAATCTTAAACACTGTGGACAAGCAATAATTGATCTGTACTTCCTTATGCAAATGAGAGAAAAATGGAACTGTTCATTAAAAACAGTTATATCTAGATTCACTCTCTTGTGGAGGCACAGTAGTGCAGGCCTGTAATGTAGGCTATTTGGGAGCCTGAGGCAGAAGGATCAAAAGTCCAAGGTCAGTCTGGGCAACATGACCTTGACAGTGACCTGAGACACTGCCTTAGAAAATAAAAAAGACTGGGACCACAGCTCAGGGCCTCTCTGAGTTCAGTATTGGGAGGGAGGGGTTCACTGTCTCTAAACCACAGGAAGGCAAACCAAGTAGGATGGCTGAGCTCAATCCAATCCACTGCCTGATTCTGTTTCGTTGACGCATGGTTCATTCATTTCTCACATTGTTTTCAAGTCGTCACAGCAGAAATTATACCAATTCAAATCTTAAATATTTACTTTCTGGTCCTTTACCAAAAACTTTTGCTCACCTCTGTTCTAAATTGAATTTGAAAAGAATCTGGGAAGTAAAAAAGGATTTTCTAGAATACATGTACATTTAAACCAGGCATGGTGGCATATTCCTTTAATCTCAGCATTTGGGAGGCTGAGGCAGGAGGATCTTCACATATTCGAGACCAAGACTGGACTACAAAGTGAGCCCAAAACCAGCCTGAATTGAACAGCTAGACCCTGTCTCAAAAAGGCAAAAAGAAAAAGAAAAAAAGATAATAAATAAATAAATATGTACATTTTAAAATCAGAAATCAAAATAAGGTTAAAAATAAGAAAATACATAAAAGAAACAGCTATAAAAATCCAACACTAAATGTCTGTTTGTTTTGGTTTTTTGAGACAGGGTCCTCACTATGTAGTTCAGGCTGGCTTTGAACTCACTATGTAGACCAGACTGGCCTTGATCTGGCAATGATCCTCCTGCTTCAGCCTCCCAAATTCTGAGATTATGTGCCATCATGCCTTGTCCTGCCACAGCTTTTTTTTATTTTTTTGTACCGGGGATGGAACTCATGACCTCACGCTTGCCAGGCAGGTGCTTATGCTGCTGAACTAAATCTCTGGCCTGCTATAGCTTCTGTTTTTTTAGAAAATTTTATTTTTGGTACTGGGGATCAAACTTACGACCTTGTGCTTGCCAGGCAAACGCTTATGCCACTGAGCTAAATTCCCCGGCCCCTTGCCTTAGCTTCTTAAATACAAGGTATTTCCACTTCCTCTTCCAGAAAGTAGTGATCACCAAGCTCTTAAAATCTTCAGGAGCATCTCTGCGAGGAGCAAAAATGCTCTAAGCCGCTCATTTCCACATCTCAGCCAAAGCTGCTCTTTTTTATGTTTCATGTACTTGTAAAGCAGAAGTATGTGTAAAACAGACAGTCATGAATTTAACCAGTAAAGACTGATATAGTAAGAAAATAAATAATATGGATAAAATAGACCAAGAGCTTACACTTTACAGTGTGACTTCAAGGAAATTAGTTTTTCCCAGCCTTTATTTTTCTACTTGTGAGATGAAATAATAATAGACTAACGATATAAAGTCCAATGTAACAGCACATGTAAAACACTTTCCTGACAAAGAGGGGTCCAACAAAATTATAGTACATCCCTTGGTCTCTTCATAGTAAGTTAAGACATTATGAAATCACTACTGATCAATTTTAATCTATAAAAATGGCATCCAGTGGTATGCAATGGTGCAGCCCTGTAATCCCAGCTACTCAGGAGGCTGAGGCAGGAGGGTCACAAATTGTGGAGGCCAGCCTGGGCAACTCAGTGAGACTCGACTCAACATACAAAAGCAAAAAGGGGGCTGCAGCTATAGCTCAGCAGCACAACACCTGCCTGGCAAGTGGCCAGTTTGAGGCTAACTTTCTACACAGCTACCCTTGAAGACAGCATTTCACATGTTGTCATGATTATTGCTGAAAGAGTTAAGTGCATCCTAAGGACAGTTTTCTCCAGATTCCACTCCATATCACTTTTTTCTAATTTTGTTTTGTATTCTTTTGTTTTAATAAATCTTAGCCATGAATAAACTACATCCTGAGTTATATGAGTCTTTCTAGCATGCCTCAAGCCTGAGGATGGTCTTGGTGACATCTGACACACCAACTCTTAGAATATAACTTTTCAAAATGTGTTACACAAAATTAGAAGGCAAACTCACTGTAAATATTCTTATACACTATCATACTGTGATTCCCTCAAGGCTAAATTCTTACAACATACTTCATTCAACAGTCAATGACCCAAATTACCAAGGTATTGATTTATTCTGAACAGATGCAAACTTTCAGACACGCATTCCAATAACACATCAGTCACCTTAAAATTTTGTGTTCCGGGGTTGGGAATTTAGCTCAGTGGCGTAAGGGCCTGCCTGGCAAACATGAAGTCACGAGTTCAATCCCCAGTACAAAAAAAAAAAATCTTGTGCTCCATTTGACTTAGTAATTTTAGATTACACATATTCTAAATAAAACATTTAAGATAAGGCCCAAAATTATGCCCAAATATTGTTTCCACTGCAATTTTTTGGCTCAAACAATTTACATATTCAGTAAGGGATTGATCAAAACAATCTGGTGGGGCCAGCAGCAATCTGGTGGGGCTCAGCAGCATAAGTGCCTGCCTGCCTGGCAAATGCAAGGTCATGAGTTTGATCCCCAGTACAAAAAAAAAAAAAAAAAAAATCTGGTGTATCCCTAGATTGGACTTCCAAGAAACCATTCAAAAAGGAGTCTGAATATTAGCAAGAAAAACCTATTCAAATTTTATTGTTAAAGGCAAATTATAAAATAATATAGTCAGCAAGATCCCACTTTTCTTATTGCTCTATGTACTTGCATATACAAGTAGAAGTCAAAAATGTCATCAGTGACTCCACGTAGTTGGATTATTGATGTTTATCTATCTCCTTTAAGTAATGTTCAGAAATGTCTAAGGTGACTAATAAGGTTAAAAATAAGGTTCTACTTACTTTTTTTTTTAAAGGTTAAATGTATCTATATGCTTTATGTAAACTTATGAAAAGGTATAACAAAAACTGACGTGAAGCAAGTAAGGGGAAACTCATATTTCTCTCCCACTTATGGAAAAAAAACAAAACAAACAAACAAAAAAAACCCATATCTCTAAAGGACACCCAGCCCACTAGTCCATTTGACCAGAAAAGTATAATACTATTTCTATAGGATGTGGTACCATTTTTTAAAAACTCTTCAGTATTAATGTTTTTCCTTTTCCTTTGCAAAAAAGCATGTTTTTGAGTAAAAAGGAACAGCTATGAATTTCCCATGAACAGAACCAACCTAGATGGCTCAGGTAATATTATGACATTTATTATCAATCTCTACCTCATTATCTTTGCTATGAAATAGCCCTACCTTTCTTGAAAGTGAAAATCCCTGAGAAAAATTATTCACCAAGAAAAAACGCTTTGCCAGGTGGTATATGCCAAGACAGTACTTCATTTCTATCAGGACTGCCTGACTGATTTAGATGCTAGGAATTAAACCAAGGGTCTAAGCTACATTCCATACTCACTAGCAGTATTTGACAATATCACCAGTCCAACTCTATTCCCAGAACATAATCAATGCAAATGACCCTTAATTTTAATATACATTAAATACATAACAGAAATTATTAAACATACATAATCATTAAATAAATATAGATTATATACCTTCACATACATACATGTGCAAGCATGTGTATGTATGTGCAGTGTACATATAATTCTAGGCACTAGGATCACAAAGATAAATTAAATAGTTCCTGTTCTAAAGCTCAGTTTGGTGCTATTATGAGAGATGTAAAAACCTATACTTTACTGTGAAAAAAATGAACACACAAACCTGATTTTGAAAGAGGGAAGGAGGTCAAAGCTATATGAATGGGCATGAAAAAAGGCAAAGACCTGCAAAAAGGACTATTAGAAGAAAAATGATAAACATTTCAGGACAGCTTGAATATAAAATAAACCTATCTATGCCTCTGCAAACTTTAAAAAGGAGAGAAGCTAAGTAGGTTAATTGCAATGTATACAAAATGCCTTTATATTACATTAGAAGGAGTTTGGATTTAGATTTAAAAGCAGTTGGTAATCAGCAATGGGGTGTGTAGAGAAATTAAGTGACTTACTTGTTTTTAGAAAGATCATGGCATACGCACGCTATTGTCACTGGGTAAAAAATAGAATCAAAAGGGCTTTTATGTGATGTGATTTTTTTTTTGGAGAGGACAAAAGGGAAAAAACAGGTGATGTCTACAGTACTGATTTTACTGAATGTGAACTATTTGTGAGCCATTTAATTTTGGAGGTCTAGTAATACAGAGGGCTACCGGGGTAGAGCTCATAAGATACAATTAGCTTTTAGACGATATTCACAAGAAGAACATGACAACAGTGACAACTATAGAACTGGATGAAATCTCCATGGCAGTTAAAAAGTAAGGTTAAATGCAAAAACATTTCAGAAACAGAACCATTTAAAAAAGAGCTTAAGGAATAAAAAGAAAAAGCAAATGAAAAAAATTTACAGGCCTACAAAATATTACACTGAGTTTCCTCTGACCCAGTAATTCTAGTAGGTAAAAAATAATCTCCAACTCCTAAAGGTCTGATTTATGGCTTTCTACATCATTATAATGCTGGGAAAGCACTATACGATCAATAGGAGCCACATTTGGAATTCTGAATTTTGCCTTTCCCAAGGCTGGTGGTAGGTGGTACGACCTTCCAGCTATATGAATGGGCTGTATCTTGTCAAACTGAACATAAATAGCAAGCACGGTGTCAGCCACACAATCATAAACAATAGAGCACACTGTGCTAAGCTATAGGATAGGACATCAGGTGTACTGAATGAATCTTCGACTTGCAGTACTTTCAACTTAAGATGGGTTTACTGAGACTTAACCCAATCTTAAATTAAGAAGCATTTGTATGCCCTCAAGAAATGAAACAGAGTTGAAGAGATACGTGAATATTGATGCTCAAGTGGTATTATTCACAGTAGTCAGAAGACAGAAATAACCTGAATGGCTATCAACAATTAAATGGATAAGTAAAACATAGCACATATATACAACAGCTTATTCAGCCATAAAAAGGAACAGTATCCTGATACCTGCTACAACATGAATGAACACTAAACACGTTAGACTAAGTAAAATAAGCCTGGCACAAAATAATAATTTTTTAGGATTCCACTTGTAAGAGGTACCCAGAATGGGGAAAGAGAATAACTAAAATAAAGACTAGAAGGTGCTGGAGTGATGGCATTATTATTTAAAGAATGAAGAGTTTCTGTCTAGGCTGACAAAAAAATTTGGAAAAACAGTATTGATAGCTATACAAATGTGAATGCAATGCCACTGAATTTTATACTCAAAAATGGATAACATAGTAAATATTACATATATTTTACCACAATAAAAAAAAGAATGTTTTCACTGAAGTTAAAGGTAAATATAACCAATAAAGTCAAATCTTACTGTAAAACCAGGCAACACAGGGATAGGAATATTGTCCAATGTGCATGCTTGCCATGGATGAGGTCTTGGGTTCAATCCCCAGCATACCAAAAAACAAAAAAGCCAGGCGTGCTTTATATGCCTATAATCCCAGCACGGGAGGTAGAAGGTCAGGGTCCTGAGATAGGAGAATTGATATGCGTTTGAGGTCAGCCTGGGCTACAAAGTGAGTTCAATGGCAACCTGAACTGCAGAGTGAGACCCTGTCTCAAAAAAACAAAAAAACAAAAAACAAACAAACAAAAACCCCTTGAGGTCAGGCAACAAGGTCTGAAAACTATTAGTTTTAATGTGACAGTGGCAAGTTCAAAGTAAAAACCAAATCATATGTGGCAAAGAGAATTAAGAGAATTAACAGAAGGTAAGAGAATTCACAGAAGGGAAAACAATGGAACAATGCAAAGATTCAAGCATCTGAACAAACCTACATTTTAGACAGTGCTAAAGGAATTAGAAGATTGAGAGGCATGGACAAAAGGACCAGAGGTTCCAGACTCAGTCCAAATCAGTGGTGGTGAACTTAAGAGTGCTGGCTGTCTGCATTATTGAAAGCTCTAAAAGGCTTGCCATCACCGGTCCCAATGATCCATGCAGGACCCTCTCAGGCCCTGAGGTAGCGATGGTGACCCTGGAAAAGGTAAAATGCTGCCCATTAAGAGCTGGTAAGTAAAACAGGTATAACAGTGTGGTAGGGCTGGTTTGCATCTAGCCCTAAGGGAGTTTCAGGGTGTGGTTTCCTTTCTCTCACAAGTACAAATTAATTACTTAAACTAACACTGGTGATAGTGGACTTCCAGAACAATGCCATCCCAAAACCACTGATGCAGGATTAGTGGCTCAGTCCTGCTGATGCAGGGTGATAATAGTACAGTGAGAAGCTGCTCAAGCAGTTACTACATCTGCTCAGGGACTGTCCTAGGAAGTATGTTAAAGGTTATATAGCTTGTGTTTCAAATCACGTAACTGATCTAGGATCACAAAGCCTAGGCTCAAGTCCTAACCTCACCACTAAAGTCATTGTGTATCCTTAGGATGTGTCACTCAACCACTCTGAGTCTCAATTTCCACGTTTGTAAAATTAATTCTTAATTCTACATGACACGGTGTTTTAATACAGAAGAAAATATTATAAAGCTTAGCTCTCTTAAGTTTGTCTATCATTTTTCCTATCAAACTGCATCTCCTCCATTCCATGAAACTTATGTATGCATTTAGATTGGTGGTTTAATTAAATGGGCTGCACTACAAAACAATACTGTCTTACTTTAGAGTTATGCAGAGCCTAAATTCTGATAATCCTCAGTTTATATATACATTTTCTTTGTAATATCCATTTAAACATGGTATTAGTTTTTTTTTGTTTTTTTTTTTTGGTTTTTTTTTGCAACGAGACTATACCAGCAATTGAACCCAAGAATGCTCTACCACTAAACTACAGTATGTAGTTATGCATCCATCTATCTGCCTGCTTGGTGTACTGTGGAGTCTTCTATCCACAAAAGCTACAACCCCATCCCTTATTTTCAAACACAGTCTCACTAAATTGTCTAGATAGGACTCAAATTTGCAATCTTGTTGCCTCAGTGTCATACAGTAATGAGATCACAGGTGTGTATGATGGTGCTGTTTTTCTTTTGTTTTTAAGTTGTCTAGGTTGGCCTCTGACTTGAGATCTTTCTGCTCAGCCTCCCGAGTAGGCAGAATTATAGGTATGCATCACGTCTGGCTCTAAAACTACCATTTTGTTTGCAGTAATCTACCTGCCACATTGTGATATGCCACAGTTTTCTGGAGCCACTTTATAAATTTAAAACCTTAATGTGTCATACCAAAATTCTTTAAAAAGTTAACATAAATTATCACCTGCTAAATCATGTATTTGCCAGACATGGTAGCTTACACTTGTAATCCCAGCACTCAGGAGGCTGAGGCAGGAAGATTGCCACGAGTTTGAGGCCAGCCTGAGCTACATCGTGAACTCAAGGCTAGCTTGTACTACACAGTGAGACCTTGTCTCAAAAAATAAATAAATAAAAATAATCCATATATTCTTAATGCAGACAATTAAATGTTATGTGAACTGAAAATCTAAAACGAAGAAACAAACCAAAAAACCAATTGCAACACTGACAGGCATTCAAAGAAAAAGAATGGTTTAGGAAAATGACATAATAAGCTCAATTTTCAGACACTAGACTTCTATAATTTTGTTCATCATTGAAAGTTTTATTTCTTTCTATAAGCCATCAGAATATATATTAGAGTTGACGAGAAGTTCATATAAATGTTTTAGGTAAAACATTTTCTTTTCAGTATTAAAACTTTGCAGTAATTCTTTTCAGTATTAAACCTTTCAGTAACATGCATTGGGTATTCATAATGGCACATGGATAGCCCATATTAACTGCTATGCCAACAGGGATAAAAGATCTCTGTGAGTTCTCAACATGCTTCTACAGATCAGTGATCTAACATAGTTCTTGCATTCCTATATAATCTGTTACTTTTAAATGATACAATAAAATTACACACAATGTAATACAATACAAGCAATTTTAAACAGGAAGCAAGCACAAGATGACAACTGTCCTCGAGTTATCACGTGACATTTTAGTCATTTAATTTATCTACTAACAAAGCTCAGCTCTCTTGATTATGGGGCAGCCCACTTCTGGAGCCACACAACCCTGGGTTCAAGCTTAACTCTACTTCTCATTAGTTCTAAGGCCATAAGCAAATGTGATAATCATTTGCTTCATGTCATTTCTTTTGTAAAATGGGAATAATACTTATCTGATATTTTTGCCTGGATATTAAGAAATACCACACAAAAACCTTAGGCAAAGTAAAAACACAATTAACACACATTATAGAAATTCTATGGATACAGAGAGTTTAGTATACATTATCAGAAGTGAAAAAGAAAATTAGAAGAAAAACGAGTTTATGATGAAATATGAAGCAAATGAATAATTTGGTATCATTCTAGCATAGTTCTAAACAGACCTTTGAATATTGAAAACAAAATCACATTAAAATGAAAGCACTTCCAAATTAGGATAAGCACATGAATATTCACTTTAAAAAACAGCAGACAATATTAGTTTTTGGATAACGGGTAAGTGAATAGCAAGTAAAAGCAAAAGAAGTTAAGCACTAGTGGAAAATGGACAAATAAAAAGGTACTAGCTAGGGATTTAGCTCAGCAGCACAGCGCCTATCAGGCGGCAAGCACAAGGTCCTGAGTTTGACGCCCAGTACAAAAAAAAAAAGTTATTAAAGTTGAGTATGGTGATACATGTCTGTAATTCCACCCATGTGGAAAGCTTAGGCAGGATCTCAAGTTTAAGGCCACCTTTGACAACTTTACTGAGATCCTAGAGTAAGACTTGAATTCAGTCCCTGGTACTATGGTGAGGGGAGGTAATGAACACATTTCATTACATGCAAAACATTTTTAGTACCTTCAACTATACAAATTCACACACCAACACACCAACAAATTAAATAAACTGTCAGCAGGTGGCTCTAGTGCCACCAAAATAACATCATTACATACTAGAGGAAAGTTCATCAGGTAAAATTTATTGCTTCTCAGAAATTACAAATAAAAAATTACATCAGTACTTCCATTAAAACTTCATTTTTCAAATGAAGGTGTCAAAGTGTAGAATAATCAAATGCCTTAAAGTAGGGCTTAGTGCTAGGAATCCTCCAAAATAACTCATTTCTAATTTACATGTGTCGTATTTGTTAATTTGTTTACTTCATTCAAAAACATAATTATAGAACTTGTTATGATTCCTAGTAATACAAAGGAAATTTGGTAGTAATAATAATTAAAAGAAATACAATGTTAGCAGTCATGTTTCCAGCATCTAAAAAGGGAAAGTAACTTCCCTTTTTTATTTAAGACTAGGAAAACAATTTGCTCCACCTTACAGCAGCCACTAGACACATGTGCTATGAACAATTCAGATGTAGCTAGTTTGAACTGACAGGTGCTGAAACACAAAATACAATGCAGGATTTTAAAGACTGTGTGAAAAAAAAGAATACAAAATATCTCTTTAATTTTTCATCTTGATTATACACCAAAATAAACTCCAGGCATATTCAGTTGAGAAGAATGTATAACAAATTGATTTCACTTTTTTAATTGAGACATGGTTTCACTATCCAATCCAGGCTGGCCTTGACTCACTATATGGCACTAAGATTACTGGTGTGTGCCACCAGATTCAGCTGATTTCAACTTTTCAACATAGCTACTAGAAAACTTAAAATACATGTGGTTTATATTTCTATTTCACAGCTCTGGTCTAGAGTTTTGATGTCCCAACTGACTATAATTTCCTTAAGAACAGGGATAAAATTTTAAACTTGACTTAATAACTTTTAGCCTTTAGGAAAATACTTTCTGCACAACTGGTGCTTATAATGATTATCTAAAATATGGTTCCTCCTGAATTGTTAATCTTGTCTTATGAAATTAAGCCATAAGCAAGAAGTCTACTTGTAGCATTAGCCTGTATTTATAGATATGCACCTAATCAAAGAACTTTATGTAGTTTCCAGGTTTAAAAAGTGCTAATCAGGGCCAGACGTGGTGGCACATGCCTGTAATCCCAACACTCTGGGAGGCTGAGGCATGAGGATCTGCAAGTTCAAGGCTTTCCTGGGCTACAAAGTGAGTTTAAAGTCAGCCTGAACTACAGAGCAAGACTGTCTCAGGAAAAAAAGAAAGAAAGAAGTGCTAATCAGGTTTTTAACCTTATGCTTAGCTCAATTTTCTCTTTATATAAATTATTACTTTTCTGTATTTTTGTGTGTCCCAAAAATGATGCCAGAAACTAGTAAGAAATCAGTCAGTTATTATGTCAATCTACATGCTATAAATTATATTTTTCAAATCTACAGACAAACACCATGCAGAAAAAGATCTACTGCTAAGATTCAAAAGTAGCTAATAGGCAGTTTTTAAAGGTATCTTAGAAAATGTCCAGTAGCTAGCTTCAACTCCTCAGCATGCTTGCTTGTATTCTGGTCATCCCCTCCTCATTTCCTTCTTTTTTTCTAGTACTGGGAAGTGAACTCTAGGTACTCTTATCAGTGAGCTCCATCCCTAGACCATTTCATTTTTTGTGACAGGGTCTCACAAAGCTGCCCAGGCTAGGCTCCAACTTGCAAGTGTCCTGTCTCAACTCTGGGTAGGTAGGATTACAGGCATGCAGGTTAACATAGTACCTGGCTTCAACTCTACTTCTATTACCAAGATGTAATGTTATTTACAATAAAAAATTATTTTCAAATAAAACACCTTTAATTAAACCTGACTGTAGAATATTTACAATCATTAAAAAAAACAGGTTCATGAAACAGAATTTTACTTATTAAAGCAGAAGTCTAACTCATAGTATATCAATTTTCAGTAATCATTTATTTCTAATGTACCTTACAACTTTCCTTTTTAATTTAAATGTTTAGGAAAAGCCAAGTAGTAAAACACAAGACTTCCATCTCAGCCAGGCATGGTGGCCCATGCCTATAATCCTAGGACTTGGGGGATCATCGTAAATTGAGGGCAACCTGGGCTACATAGTGAGTTCAAGTCCTGCCTAAACGATATAGTGAGAACCTGTCTCAAAAAAAAAATCTCAACCATGAGAGGCAAAATGAAATCAAGATTTTTCAACACCTAGAATTTAGGAAAACAAGTAAAGAAAAGAGACTTGGTGGGAATAATGAGTTTTATACATAAATCACCCAAAAGCAAATGCTACTGGGGACAGAAACACTGTACTAGCTTAGCAAACCCTTCTTCATAGATTCTGACCTAGACCTTCTATTTTCTGTCTATAAAATACTACAAGTATACTACATTATCTGTAAATAATGCAGTAAATTTTCTTTCATAGTCTCAGAAGCAATTACAATCGGGGTAAGGGCAGTAGCTACATTACCAGCTCCTTTTATTTCAGAACAGAGTATAAATCACCAAGACTGGCCTCAAGCTTGTGATTCTCCTGCCACAACCTTTGAGTAGCTGAGATTGAGGTGTACACTATCTTATCTGATTATAAATTCTGATCTGGTATACTTATTTATTAATAAACATTTGAGTTCCTCTTAAAATTTAGATTATTTTTAAGTGCTATGCAATATTTAAGCATTAAAATCTTTAAAAATATATACATAAAATTATAAACTCACGCAAGTAAAATAAAACAATTCTTTTTTTAAAACATTACTTTGAAGTGCCTACCTGGCAAGCACAAGGTAATGAGTTCAATCCCCGGTATCAATAAACAAAACAAAACATTACTTTGAAATAACTACAGGTTCTTAAGAGGTTACAAAAAGAATATATAGGGAAGTCCCATGTACCCTTCCCATACTGCCATGCTTTTTGTCTTTTGATATAAAGTTTTGCTATGTAGCCTTGAACTTCTGGGCTCAAGCAATCCTCCTGCCTCCATCCCCCAGGTACTGAGAAGCTGGGACAACTAGTCATGTACCATCATCTTACGTAATTTCAAAGGCTGGATATATAGCTCAGTGGCACAGCACCTGCTTGGCAAGTGGGAGGTTGTGAGCTCTATCCCAGGTACCAAACCAAACTAAAACGAACAAACAACAAAAAAAGAACCAAATGTTAAATTCAGATAAAATGGTTACAATATATAACTTCAGTGTCTTTTCAAACATTATATAAGAAATAAAAAAGAGGGGCTGGAGATTTAGCTCAGTGGCATAAGCGCCTGCCTGGCAAGTGCTAGGTCATGAGGTCGATCCCTGGCACCCCCCCCAAAAAAGAAAGCAGCATGTTACATCAGAATTTCTTATAAAAAAAAGCTTATGTTTCTGTGGAAAGGGGGAAAATGTAACAAGGGTCTTTTTAGATTTTCAGGTCTTATTTAAAAATTCCAAAATTAAGGCACAAAAACATCTTGGTATTTGTTTCATAACAAAACTTGGTACCATCTATATTTTGTGTACTGTAAATGGAGAAAATTATGCCTGAGACAAATTCACCTTTAAGAGGAACAGCAAAATCCTCTTTTCTTGAAATAGAAGCATCAAAAAGACAGTAATTCTGCAATTATAAAGTGAATTATTTCCCCCTAATAACATTGACCACATTTGTACAAAAAACATTTGACTCCATAATAGTGATAAATGTGAATACACTTAGCAAAGAAAATAAGCAGTATGTACCTCCTCCACCCCTCTCTTTCAAGTAAGTTGTTCATTCCTTTGTAACTATCTAATTATACAAGGCTTTGTTCTGTTTGTTAATTGCCTTAAGAGTACCAGATGCGTACACAAGGCACAAGTATATGTCACACTGTATACTATGCTAATTAAAACAGCAACACTGGGGGTGTGGTGGCACACACCTGTAATCCCAGCACTTGGGAGGCTGAAGTAGGAGAACTGTTTTGAGTTCAAAGCCAGTACATACTACATCGTGAGTTCAAGGCCAGCCTGGGCTACATAGAAAGACTGTGTCTCAAAAAATTAAAAATTAGGGCTGGAGATCAGCGGTGTAAGGGGGAGATTTAGCTCAGCGGTGTAAGGGCCTGCCTGGCAAGTGCGAGGTTTTGAGTTCGATCTCTGGTACCAAAAATTAATTAATCAATTAATTAATTAATAAAATAATAAGGATTGTGAATGTATCTCCAGGAAGCAAAGCATCTCTGTGTATCTACAGGCATCCATATGTGCCTAATAGTACTGGTAGACTGAGTCTGTATCAGATGCTAAATTTATATTAAGAAAAACTAGACTGTGCAGTGTAACTCAGTAGTAGAGTATTGCTTCTCTAGAATACTAGAAGATCTGGATTTAATCTCCAACTCTGGGGGGAAAATGACATGAAATGACTAGTAATTTAGAATTGGAACCTCTTTTCTCTCATCTCTGCTTCTAGGTTTCCTTTCTGTCACTAGAAGTGTCTATATTTGAGCACAGTGAGTGGTGCAGTCAATTGTAATAAAGAGTACCTTCTTAGAGAATCTATTATTTTCCTAAGAAAGAAAAAAAAAAAAAAACTTATACCCAGTACACAGAGAGTATCTATTCCATTTATTTTCTGGAATTAATTTATGTGATTTATAATAGCTTTTAAAAAGCATGTAATAATTGGGCTGGGGATATGACTCAATGACAGAACCCCTGACTAACATGGGCAAGGTCCTGGATTCAATCCCCAGTACCTCAAACAATAAAACCAAACAAAATAAGAACCTCCCCCACAAAAATCCCTATGATCCCTTAAATGGACTGTGTAGGATACTACACGAATAGTAGAGAGCACCTTTAGGTGGTTCCCAATAGCAGAAGCAGGAGTGGTAAAAACAAATTGCCTCTAGAGACTAGAAATATATACAAAAGAAGACACAGTGACAGTATTTTCTTGCTTTCAATGTGATAGTTTCTAGAGTTCTAAGATAAACAATTTTTTCTTTTTAAAATTTATTAAATTCATCTTTCTGACTGATAAAATTCTCATTAAGATGTATCTATATATTGAACCAGAGAACATGTACTTTTTCATTCCTCAGCTTCAATAATCACTTACATTTGTAATTTTCAAAAACAATATTTAGGCTGGGGTTTTAGCTCAGCAGCATAAGTGCTTGCCTGGCAAGCACAAGGTTGTGAATTCAATCCCCAGTACCGAAAAAACACACACAATATTTATATCAATAATTTAGCATTAAAGTGGTTCATCATTCAAAAACAAAAGATAAGCCAGGTATGGTGGCATATGCCTGTAGTCCCAGCACTGAGGCAGGAGGATTGTTTCAAGTTCAAAACCAGCCTGGGCTACAAAGTGAGCTCAAGGCCACCTTGAACTGCATAGCAAGACCCTGTCTCAACAAGACCAAAAAATAAATTTAAACATAAAATAAAAGATAACTAAATCTATCCAGGTAAGTACCTAGTCCAAACTGTTCAGAGGCAAAGTTAGGATAGACCACTAAATACATCAAAATGGCTTCTGTAAAAAAACAAGTTGCCAAAATATTCCCTTTGTTCTATTGAAATACAGCCTGAATTTGTTTCTGAAATCAGCTTTTTTTTAAAATAAAGCAAGTCCTATGCCAGGTATGGTGGTATACACCTGTAATCCCAGTTACTCAGGAGACTGAGAATCCCAAATTTGTGGCCAGCATGAGCAATTTAGCAAGACTCATAGTGACAATTTAAAAAAAGTACTGGGGATGTAGCTCAATGGCAGAATACCTCTGGTTGGGTTCACTCCCCAGGACTACAAAAACTAACCAACCAACCAGTCAACCAACTAAAAAACCAAATCCTGGGTTTAAATGGATAGTACTATATATCTATATATTGTTAGGACTAAAATTTCAGTTAGTTAAAATTAAAATGTAGAACCAAATTACTTTCCAAAATAAGTACTTGTGTCTCCTTGAAAATAAGACCTAGCTGAAAATAATCAGTCTTGAGATCAAAAACGTCAGCCTCAATCCCCTTGCCTTACCTACCATATAGAGTAGCCACCAATAGTGAGGCATAATCTGTATGACACTGGCCATCACTCTGGTCATGGTAATAACTCTGGTAATGACCAGAGTTTATTTTCCATTAGATCTTATTTTTAGGGAAACACAATCTTACATTAAAAACAAGTATTATTTTGATTCTTGATGCCAACAAATTATAAATGGAAAAGACAAAAACAATTTTAAAAATACTAAATTTTGGTTCTAAAGTTATTTAGAAGTAATCTTGGCTAAAGAAAGGCTTCCCATTAAACTCCGGTTATTCAAGAATCCAAAATGAGAAAAATGCAAATTAAGCACTACTTTGTTGTGCTAAAATAATTGCATGAAATATTCTGTCTTTCCCTATCCAATGTACCTTTAATTTAAATACTTACTCTGAGCCTGCAGCCATTTCCAAGTATGATGCTTCTGCTGTATCAACCCCCAATGGGATCACTATGCTCATGACGTTCGCCTCTGGTAAATTCGATTACTATGGAGTCCTATGCATTGGTATCCAAAACACTGGGGCATGCCAGCCACAGTGCTCATTGCAAACATCTAAGTGCATCCACAAACCCTGTTTGAAAGAAAGGGGAACAAAACGGTTAGGAACTATTTAAGTAGCAACAATCGTACTATAAAAACAGTAAGTAAAACACAGGAAGAAAACATTCTCTCTTAAGATCTTAATATAAACAGAAATTTGCTCTGGGATACCTAATTCACTTCTTTTTCTAAATTCAGTTGTATGAGTATAATCAAAAGAAAAGTTTCTGGGGATGTAGCTCAGTGACAGAAAAATGCTTAAGCATGTCTGAGGCCCTTGATTCAATCTCCATTACCAAAAAGAAATTGTGGGGGCTGGGGGGGTGAAGGAAAGAAGGGTAGAGGGATGAAGAAAAGAAGGGTGGAGGGGATGAAGGAAAGAAGGGTAGAGGGTAGTTTCTGGTTCACAACTTTCTTTAGGGAATGATTTAGCACATCACAGAAGATTGCTAAGACATACTCTTCATTTTAAAAGACCAAATTGGCTTTCTTACAGCATTAGCACTGGAAAACACATCTTGGTTCAGTGAGTGACCTAACGATATATTAACAACTTATGAGGTGACCCTCACAATTAAGAGACAGGTATCTTCATTTTATCACTAAGGCACACAAAGCTAAGAAAGGCTACATAATCCAAGTTTTTCAGTTTAAGAGATGACTCCAGAATTGGAACCAATTCTACTCTACTGAATACATATGTACACAAGAAAAACTATTCTATTTGTAATAAAATCAATAGTTTTGCAGTGCCTGCCATTTTCTATATTACATATGAGTATCAAGGGGATTCTATGTTTTCAATTAGTTTTAACTCTCTAGAGTTAATATAACTAGTGGAGAAAATTAGTAAATTTGGTACTTTAAACACATGACAGTAACTAAAAGATACTCAGCTTTAACATCAATTTTTCTAGTAAGTTCACTCCATAACATTTGCTGCCTGTATTTTTATAGAATATCTACTCAAAGTCCTTTCAATAATGACACAATACAACTTATGAAGAGATATAGACAATCCTATAAAATGAAAAACTGCAATAGCAATATTTCTGTCACTCTAGTGCTATACTTGAAATAAAGAACAATGTTCCATCAAGTATTTTTTGTACTTACTTTTAATCTTTACAATTAAGCGTGAGAATACCTAATCAGGTTAATTCCTATTTCACAGATACAGATTATGAATTCATACTCCCTAGAGGAAACTTATCAAAATAGGGTAAGGTGCTAAAAGTGGTTTGAATTTTATAAAAAAGTATCTTTCACATTATGTGTGATTAGATTATGCTACTATAATATGAAAATACATAGTAAGCCAGGCATGGTGGCACATCCTATAGTTCCACTATCCTGGAGGCTTAGGTAGGAGGATCATATAAGCCCACAAGTGTTTGAACAGCTTGGGAAATATAATGAGCTCTCACCTCAAAACCAAACCAAGACAAGCCTAAACAAACCCAAAACAACAACTACAAAACAGGCAATTACACCTAAAATGAACAAACAAACGACCAAAAAAACCCTCGTTAATTTTGGAACCTGCTCATACCACTGACAAGTTGTGCAAGGCCGAGCAAGTTATTTAGCGTTAGAATCAGGTTCCATGTTTATAAAATAGATTTATTTTATAGGGTTTCTGTGAAGGAAATGAAATAATAAATGTAAAGCATTTGAAAGACCACATTACACATACTTAGCAATCAATGTACAGGTTATGTATCACTAACCTGAAAGTATAAAATCTGAAATGTTCCAAAATCTGCTCAGATTTCAGATTTTTAGATAAAAAAATGCTCAACTTGTTAATATTTGTTATGCAAATATTCCAAAATCTGAAAATAATTCAAAATCTGAAATAATTCCAGTCCCAAGCATTTTCAATAAGAGATACTTGAACCATAGCCACCTAACAAGAATTCCCCTTATTAAGCCACAAAATAATATGTGGATAGAAAAATACTGCATTTCTCATTTAGAAAAAAATCTTCTAATAGCTTCATAAAGAACTAATCATTTTCTACATGCCATGTTTTTATAATGTGCTCCACAAATTAAAATCACTTTCCATGACTACATTAGAGTTACTCCATAAATGCTGTATTTATTAACTAGTACAAAGGTATAAAATTATAAAATTTCTATGTAGCAAGCACAAACAATGTACAAGCCTATAACTTTGTTCTATTTAAACATTACACTATTCTGTATTCCCTTAACTACAATGCTTAAGACTTGGACTAATAAAGGTTAACAACCACAATTGTTAAAAAACTTTTCCTTGTTGATAGCATCAAGTTGGTAGATGTTTTCTTTAGCTCAGGTTATTTTTGTATCAGATTTATAAGGTATTCATTATGTAGTCTTTTAAGTAACTGAATAATCTGACCTAAAGTGATCTACTTGGATACGTATTTAATAGTGTACACCTTTTTATGTAAGTATACAATCATCACTACCACTACCCTTGAGCTGTTTTTAAATAGCAAAAGAGTTTGCTGTGAGCCTGTCTGGACAATGCCTTTTGTCCCATTACTTCCTGTGTCCCAAACCTTGCAGGGTGCCTGGAACATAACAGTACACTAAAAAGCACTGGTAAATAAGTAAGAACAACTGAGATGATGAGTACACTTCTGGCCTAAGTAACCAAATGATTGTCAACCTATATACCTCAAGCACTATAAAAACAAGTGTGTGACACCTCTAGAAATATATCTCTCTAAAAACATAGAAACTCATCCTCAGGATAAAGACATTATCATATCTGAAAGAGAAGTATAGACTCTGAATCTGATTCAATAAGAAAGATGATTTTGGTAATTTATTCATAAAAGAGCAATCACTATTTCCAATGAATATTAAAAAGTTCTAAAGCCAGAAAATGTATATTGCTATAAAACCTGGCTTATAGTCAATAAAATCATAAATTCATTAGGGTAAATTCATTGCCTCTAAAACTAACTTCTGTCAAATAGGAAAGCCAATGTAGAAAGCAAAAAAGAAATGAGCTTACCACATAAGCATAAAGCAGCAGTTACTATAAATTTTCACATATGCAAGTCAAAAAACTGGTCATCCAGCTGGCAAGTAAATGGTACACAAAATATACTGAGAATAGCAGCCATTAAAAAAATAATATAAAAGGAAATACCATGAGATGTCTGGAAAATCTGAGATCCAGAAAAAAATAAATGTCATCACCAAACCTGCTATCAGAATAGAATTGGAGGGTCTGGGGATTTAGCTCAGTGGCATAAGCACCTTCCCGGCAAGCGCAAGGTCGTGACTTCGATCCCTGGTACCAAAAAAAAAAAAAAAAAAAAAAAAAAAAAAAAAAAAAAAAAAAAAAAAAAAAAAAAAAAAAAAAAAAAAAAAAAAAAAAAAAAAAAAAAAAAAAAAAAAAAAAAAAAAAAAAGTGACTTGAGGGCTGGGGATTTAGCTTAGCGGCATAAGCGCCTGCTTCACAAGCTCGAGGTCATGAGTTTGATGCCCGGTACCAAAAAAAAAGAGAAAGAAAGAAAAAGAAAACAGAATAGACCTGGAAACCAAGTGAACAAAGGAGCTATTTTCAAATGGCGTAAAACCCCAGGTACTCCTGACTAACCCAGTACCTACAACCAAAGGGACTCACACAATGACAGTGACAGCTCCTTTAAAAGATCAAATTTTTCCTCATTCTTTTACAGAAAAATAAAGACAAGGCAAAAAATTTAAATACCAATTCAAAATGAAAAGAAATTGGGAAAATAATATTAAAGGCAGATTTAGTAAAGCAAAGGCAACAATGCCAAAACAAAAATAGGAGCAAAATAAAAGGAGATAAAAGGCAATTAAAGTTGAAAATGATCTATCAGAAAACCCAGAAGACTAAGGCTGCTTTTAAAAACCATGCTTTAAAAAAAAAAAAAGACACAATAAATTTAACTAATGTTTATATTTTGGATGTGCAGCACTGAGAGACCAGGCAGATGAAATTTTGGCCTAATTATGAACAGAAATGAAATAAACTAAACTAGAAAAAAATTTGAGCAATTTGAGATTTCCTTACAGAGATTACACTATCTTTCTTACTCAAGGTTCTTTTTTTTTTTTTTTTTTTAATAATAGCAGCGGACTAATACATAATAAAAATACCGGTAAGTCAAAATCCATTCCAAGTTAATACCTATGAAATTCTAGACAAGCCATTTTACTCCTCTGGGTTTTAACTATAAATGTAAGTTGATGATATTGATGATTTTACAGTTTAAATCTCTTAATCACAGGTATATTAAATTATTTTTGGTAATCAAAACAACAGAATAAAAATCAATTCCAAAAAACTGTAATGTATGTCTCTGGTAAGAGACTTGAGTCTCACCAAATGGTAGTGCTCCATAAGCTCCTAAATAAATGGCACTCGAACCTTCCCAGCAAGTGTTACAACAGCAGCAATAGAGAGCCTACGGCACACATACAATGCCTATCCCCACTTTACAGATGACAAGAGAGGTTGACTTATCTGTAACTAATAGTTAGGTCAAGTTTTGAACCCTGGTAGTCTGACTCCAGTGCCTTTACATTAGTTTGCTTGAAATTAAATGTCAGATGTTGAGCTGCACGTGGTGGTGCACACCTGTAATCCAAGCACTTGGGAGGCTGAGGCAGAGGATCCTGAGTTTGAGCCCAGCCTGGGCTACACAGTGAATCCAGGCCAGCCTGCACTATGTAGCAAGACCCTAGCTCCAAAAAATAAAAATTACAATAAAATTCAGATGACTGGTAAACAATCTAAAACTTATACTTACAAGGGGAAAATGACAGTTGCCTCTTTTAAAAAAAGATATTCTCAATCCAGAATATCTGAAATATATTTACTCTGGCACATTAAATGAAAGCTCAGTAACAAAACCCATCTTATCCCTCTTCTGTCAAACCTGATATAGTTAACAACACATGTTCATTCCACAACTACACATTAAAACACCACAAACGTGGAAAAGTATGGGTTCAGAGCCTAAAACTAGTGTTTAAAATATTTTAGGGAACCTGCAAAGCACGTACTTTAAGTGCAAAGATACAATTCCCCATAAATTTTTCATAAAAAACACCTCACTAGAGAACTGAAAGCAACTAATGAGTTAAAGGGAACCATGTAGTCTTGCTTTGGCAGCACATACACTAAAGGGAACCATGTTCCAAAAATCAAAATTACTAATGTATGCTTAAGTATACTCATGGTTCCTGTAGAAAATTTCTAAACAAAGATCTTTTATAAAACAAATATAAACATGCTAAATTTTAATTTAAATCCCTATCATTTGGTTTCAGACACAAAGAATTTCATCTATTCAACTTATTCTATAATACTTTTATAACAAATAAAATTGTATTTGAAAACTATGTCTTCTTGTAACCATGGTTTGGTTGGTGAATCTCCCTGAAAAACAGTAACATACATAAAATTCAATATTCAAAAACACATTTCTAGTATTATAAGATCTTCATTGTATCATATCAGTACAATTCTAACAGGCTTTTAAATTAAATTCAGTGTTAATTAAAGTAGTCATGCTTTGATTTTCACATTCTGCTACTTATTAATAATGATTACTCAAGTCATAGTTTTCTCATCTTTGAGAAAAATCATAGAAAAATTTCTGAATTGTACAGGGACTGTATGTGGCACCCAGTTCAAGTGTTAGGTGCTTCTATATTGATTGTAAATTCAGAAAACATGTTATAGTACAAGTAATTTCATTTAAAAACTACATATATGCCCTTTTATTATAAACTTCAAATACAGTTCAAATATTAAACTGTAATTCTACATAAAGAGTAATGGCAAAATAAATAAGCCATCTGGACCCTGAAATCTTTTTCATAAAATTTTTGTCAAAACAACATTAACTCCGATAAGAGTAGATCTCTTAAAGAGCCAATGACAACCACCATCGTATCAATCAATGAGAACCAAATCATCCCTATAAAACTAAGGGACTTTCCCAAATCTGCTGGCATTTGGAAGAACTCCATAATGCCTCATCTAGTGACTCAATTTACTGTATCGTTAGTCCTCTTACAGATGTGAACAAAGTAAACTTCAGAATCAGGAATGACTTTTCAAAACTTTAAAAATCTATGTTTTAAAATAATACATAGTCACAAAGAATGAGCACCATGTGAAATATGGACTTTGGTTAGTAACAATATGTCAATGTTGGTTTAAGAAATTTAACAAATGTACCACACAAATGAAGGATGTTGGTGACAGAAGTGGTGCCTGTATTGAGGCAGGGGCCACATGAGATGTACTTTCTGCTCAATCTTGCTGTGAACCTAAAACTGATCTAAAAAAATAATCTATTAATTCTTTTAAAATACAGGTATGAATGTGATATAGTGGACTATTTCCTAGTACATAACTAGGTACTATGGGGAGCCAGGTAAATAAACTTCACCCTCAAACTCATCAAGGTAGAATACATTGATTTCAATTTTATCCTAGTTTTACTTGTATCACCCTATTATTTTCAAGTGGGATTTGTCATCATCAAAGTTTGGAGATCACTGAACTATATAATGTAAAAGCTAGTGAAATGTAAGTAGCCATCAGAGATCGGTAGTAATTGGTAGGCTAGAGCTTCCAGGTATAAATACAATAATTTCTACTTCCTACATACACAAAACTTCTAATAAATTCAGCATTTCTTCATACTGAATCTATAACTAACAAAAGTGATTTCATACAAGAACAGTTACCTGTACCCACTTTCTCATGACATGGACCATAGCTTTAGATCTTAGAACACCTTGTACAATATACAAATACAGAATTTTCACATTTAAGAATTATCTCCTCCACAAATTTCTTAAAAGCTTACTTTTATATACAAAAGCATTGAGTGCTGCCAATTCATACCTAAATCTTGGGAGTGGCCTACATGTCCACCAACAGATCAATGGATAAAGAAAATATGGTACAGTATACAATGGAGTAAGGAAACCATGTGATATTTAAGGTTGTGTGTCTGGTTTATTTTATTCAACATTATGGTCTTAAAGTGCATCCATTTTCCTACAAATGACTCAAGTTTATCTTCTTTTTAGCAAAGTAGTACTCTCAAACATAAGATGCACAGGCTGCTTTTCAAGTACCTACAAGTGGGAATAGAAAATAAAACACTGCTAGGCTCCACTCTAGAGATTCTGATTTAGGAGGTCTGGGAAGTGGCCTAAATGTCTTCTTGGAGGTGGAGGGGTGTTCATTCACTCCAGTGTTCTATTTTACAACTACTATGGTGGTTACAACATTGGATGAGACATATTATACTTCAAAGGTTGCTAGTTTTGTCTTAACTTTGTCTTAATAAAGTGTAGCTCACAGCAATAAGAACAGACAAGTTTCTAATCTTGACATTACATAACCATGTTCCATACTAACATTCCAATATACAAAGACTTGGATCATGCACCTTTTTAAACTATATTAAACTAGTACATTTACTATGAAACAGAATGCATCCACTTTCACTTTCAAACTTACTGTGAAATTTATTTTTCTGTAAAGAAATTATATGTAGAAGAAAAATAAAGCACATGTACTAAGCTGATCATTCTCATAAAAAGCTATCTGAAAGTGGAGGGGGGCTGGGGATTTAGCTCAGTGGCGTGAGCGCCTGCCTTGCTAGTGTGAGGTCATGAGTTCAATCCCCAGTACCCAAAAAAAAAGAATTGAAAGTGGAGGAAAAAATGGCTGCCTGAAATTAGGGACCAAATTAGGAATATTTTTTCAAAATCCTTAAAGAATTATTTATAAAACAAGAAATAAATTTTATTTCTTACAACTGGTTTTTACATGCATGATGTTAATATTTTTTAAAGAAAGAAAATTAATCCTGCAAACTGAATAAACAAAGGTTAAGGAAATTTCTATAGCGTCCACCAGAAACACTTTAGGAAAAATAAACTATAGTGATCACTTCATCATACAAGAGATCTTAAGAGATGGAAATCAAAAGCTTTTTTCCAGAAACAACTAAAGCTGAAACTATTGAGCTTACTAAGAAGTTTACACATATTTTTACCTCACTGAATTCTCAAACTAACCCTA
Organism: Dolichotis patagonum; assembly: GCA_004027295.1. Taxonomy (NCBI): domain Eukaryota; kingdom Metazoa; phylum Chordata; class Mammalia; order Rodentia; family Caviidae; genus Dolichotis; species Dolichotis patagonum. Next base: position 75,978 of record PVJX010001509.1, read on the forward strand.
TGAGATAGGCTCTATTATAATGACCAGCTTCCAGACCAGGAAACTAAGCTACAAAAGGGTAATGTTGCCAAGGTCACACAGCAGTAGCACCCGGTTGAAGGGCAATCAAACCAAAGTGGTGTGATTTTAGACTCTCAACTTCCAAGCCCTCCAAAATATACCTCTAAAGAAGTATGGTACTCTTGAGTTATTTTAATAATAATACATTGCTTTCATGATCTTAAAAAAATTGGATGGAGTAAACAACTATGTCCCTTTGTGTCTTTCCCCAAATCAAAATTTTCAGCAGCTCTCCCACGAAGTATACTTTTTTTTATGCTGGAATCCAAAGCTCGACACAACCTGCTCCCCAGTTGTAATGTGTAATTTCAGAATAAAACTGTCTAACAAAAAACATAGGTTCTGGAAACCAACAGGTCATCTTAAACTGCAATGTATAAATCAGTGAGTACAGAGTCAGCCGCATGATACTGCACAAAGAACAGTGTTCTCTTATTCAACAACTCCAAAAATAGTGGCCTGTCTTCTAAACAGAAATGTTCAGCACAATTTCTTGGAAAAGTAAAAGTACCAAGAATGAGGATCTAAATTTTAATCCCTCTCAACCAGGACCTATTATGGCCTTCGGAAAATTATTTAATCTCTGAGGTTCATCTTCCTTGTAAAATAAAGCAAAGACTAAAACACAGTTAAAAAAAAAAAAAAAAGAAAAAAAGAGAGCTGGACTGAGTTCCAACATGAAAATTTAAGACCACACTCTAAAGATGTGATGATGAGGGGCTAGGGATACAGCTCAGCAGCGCAAGTGCCTAGGTGCCTGGCATGCGCAAAGTGGTGAGTTCAATTCTGGATACTAATAAGTACATACATACATACATGTATAAAAATGTGATTATGAAGGTCTGGAATGGAGTCCAGGAATGTTTCCCATAATAAGCATGCCATATAACTGACACATGAGCTATCAATTAGAATTATTTAAGCACATGATCTCACACATGAATTCTAACTGCAGTAATAATTTCAGTCAACAGGATCCTACTTTACATGTCCAAAATGAGAGTTCTAGCCTACAAGAAAATCCTTGTTGATCAGGAGGCATGTTTTTATACCTTTCACCATATTTTATTTAAGCCCTGTGATAACATTTGGTAGTAATTTTTATTTGTCACTTAAGGCATAAATGGACACACACAATCAATTCGAATGAACTTTTAAAAACATCTACAAAATACTAAGTATTCACTGTATTATCTTTTTAATTCTCTCAGCTGTGAAATATAATCTTAATTTTCTCTAAAGAAAATTTTAACTTTTAGAGAATTTATATAAGAATTCTTCTCAAATTCTTTTCTGTCTTTGAAAGTTCCAAAGAAATTAATTTTCATTTACTATAATTTACCCAGTGCCTGAATCATTATAATATTCAAATTATCCAAATCCAACATTTTGCTATCACTGAAAAAGTGCCACATTGATGAGTACCATTGTAATGTAATGAAAGTCTACAGTTTTCTCATTTTTTTTCCTTTTATTCTAAACTATTCCACAAGTAATCTTTGACTAAAACAGGGTTCTAAAAATGATGTACTGGTTTTCCTTTAATTACAGATCTCATGCTACTGGATTAAATGTACTATTTCAACAGGCTCTTTAACAAAGTATTAATCTGTATCTATAAGAATTTACCTCCATAATGTCAGAAAACATCTTATTTCAAAACTTACCAGAAAGATTTTTAATAGAAAATAGATGTTTTGTGCTGCGGATATAGGTCAGCAGCACAGCACCTGCCTAGCAAGCACAAGGTCTTGAACTCAATCCTGGGTAACAAAAAAAAAAAAAAAAAAGAAAGAAAGAAAGATAATAGATGTTTTTATCCCTGTCTTAGAAATTAAACTGACAGCACCAGTAGCAACTTACAAACCTAAACAAAACAACGTAAGATACATTTAACAGTAATTCTTTTTTAAAATCTTCTCTATTATTGCTTTATTTTAAATTTCTCTATTGATGATTTTTAAATTTTTTTATTTTAAAAACAATAAAACAAAAGAGGACAGAACAAAGCAGATCAGAACAGAACAACATAAGCAACACAGCACTTTACAACAAGACAACTGGATATTAACAGCAACTACCATAATGTCTCTTTCTTTGCAATAGTTGAGCATGGCTTTAAATACAATAATATCAAACATAACAAAATAGTATAAAACCATTCAAAAGAATTAAAGAATTACAGGGTATTCTGAACCGAGTAACAGAAAATGATCAATGGCTACTATAATATCTCACTTTCCATAAAAATTTTGTTTATACTATCACATATATTAAAATCCCAATAAGACACAACATGATAGAACCCATGGTAACAGAAGAATAAAAGCATGGTAGGACTTCAAAGCAAGATGGTATTAAATCAGCAATGGCTGCCATAATGTTTTGCTTTCTTCAAAACAGCTGTTCATACCATCACACATAATAAAGTCAAACAAAACAGAACAAAACCATTTCAACTGATGAATGAAAACATTAAAAGGCTTCAGAGCTATGTAATGGGGAATCATGATTATCATAAAATCTTATGTACTCTTACCATTTCTCATACTAGGGAGACTATACAGTATTTACACACGCGAGTTTGGTTTATTTCACTTATGAGTATGGTTTCAAGTTGCATCCATTTATTTATAAATATCTCAAGACCAAGAGGCTGGAATAATTTTTAAAAGACTTCAAAACTCAACAAGTATTTAATTTCTGTGTTTTGGATTTCAAAGTAGACCAGTATCCAGGAAGCTGCTTTAATCTCATTTATACAGAAAATGGCAAACACATTATTACTTGTTTGTTTTTTGAGGGGGTATTGGGGATCAAGCTCACAACCTGTGCTTGTCAAGTAGGCACTTACAGCCACTGAGCTAATAAATCCCTGGCCCCAAAACATCTTTATACAACCTAAATTATCCATACTTTTAATTTATTTGTTATGATTACATAAGAAACCCATATGTGCCACTGAAATACTCCAGAAAAAAACAAAACTCCCACAGTCCCAATTACCAAGAAAAAACAAAAAGCCACCATCAAAAACTTTGCTATTTCTGTAACCAACATAGAAAACTTGTATTCAGGCAAGAATCATCAATAGACGCTAAATCTAGGTAGTCAAAATTTGATGAGGAACAAGATACTTACATAAAACTCAACCGATATAAAAAAAAACTCAACCGATATCCCTATAGATTAATTAATAATATTAAAATGAAAAACACTAACCATACAATAGAGAAACTATTCAATACTCTAACCAAGCTATTAAAATGAGCATACTGATGACAGGAAGATACCTATTACTTATCTAATATTCCAGCAGGAAATGTAAGACCAGAACATGAAGAAACCTTAGACAAACCTAAATTGAGAAGCACTGTATGAATAATTAGCTTGTCAATGTCATGAACAACAAAGAAAGGCTAAGGAATCTTTTCAGATTAAAGGACACTACAGCTGGGTGTGGTGGCTCATGGTGGGTTACTCAACTTGACCCAGAAATATCAGTAATAACAAATGTGTAGTCAATTATGCAAGCATACTAAGGAATTGTAACTTTAAAAGTTAACTTCCAGTTAGGTGTGGTGGCACATGCCTGTAACCCTAGCACTCAGGAGGCTGAAGCAGGAGGATCTATGAGAGTTTAGGGCCAGCCTGGACTGCACAGCAAGATCTTGTCTCACAACAAAACAAGCAAAAATACAACTAAATGCAACCTGTGATCCTGGACTGGATATTTTATACCAGGGAGGTGGGAGCGCAACTGGATCAACTAAACTGGTAATTAAAATGTGAACTACAAACTAGGTAAGTGCTCATTTCAGCAGCATATATACTAAAACGAGATAAAAGTATTAGATCCTAAGACTGTTCAAAAAAGTAGTTGTCTTTAGGTAAACAATGTGTCTTTCTGTTACTCTTCACCCAAGGAAACTCCCCATGCCCCATAAAAACCTTTCCCACTAGCATTTCCTCACCAACCACAGCTAAGTAGAGGGATCATGATGGAAAAGTGCTAATTTCTAAGCCCATCTGTACTTTCTTCAAATAAATTGTGAGATGTCCCTATAGCCCCCTTAACAAATCCTTTACTTGAGATAGCTAGAGCTGATGTCTATGTCCAAACAAACCCTAAAATAGCAGGTTTTTGAGAGATGGAAATACACTGAGCTCTACCAAGGTAGCAACAGTCTTATTCCTCTTTATCCTTGGTGCCAAGAAAATAGTAACTACTCAAATTCACCTTTTTCCAGCTTTCAAAAACATTGTTTTAGCCGGGCATGGTGGCACGCATCTGTATTCCCAGCACTCATGAGGCTGAGACAGGACTGCTTTGAGTTTGAGTCCAGCCTGGACTACATAGTGAGTGCAGCGCCAGCCTGAACTACAAAGGGAGACCTCTCCCAAAACAAAAACAAAAACAGTTTTGTTGGCAGCTTCACAATTTAAGGCTGTGTCAGTTCAACAAATTAAGAAATTCTGTTCCAGAAGCAGCGAAGCTGGGTATGGTAGTATATGCTGGGTATGGTAGTATATGTCTGTAATCCTGGCACTTAGGAAACTGAGGCAGGAGGAGCACCGAGTTTCAGGCCAATCTAGGCTACACAGTTCAAGGCCAGCCTGGACTACACAGCAAGATAGAGATGGGGGTGAGCAAGTTAAACGTACATTGAGAGAAAGATTTCAAATAGATAAGCATTACTGTGTAGTAGACCAGCCTCAGGCCTCCATCAATTTTTGGCACCTAGAGCATAATCTTAACCATTCAAATCTTGACTTTGATATACAAAACTAGATTTAAAAAAACACATCATGTAAACTGTAAACTCAAACAGAAACTATTATGGTTATTAGTCCATGAAATAAGAAAATAAAAATATTAAGAGGATATATACATTCTTATCTGAGAACCTTGGAAAAAAGCTTATTTTCTTCACAATATCCTAAATGCTAATGGTATTTACTGTAATTCTCACTTTTTTGCTAAAAACAATTGACACTAGGCTTGGCTTTATTACTCAACAGAACAGTGATAAAAATGAAAAAACATTTAACCTTTAAACTTAACTAAGTAAATTTAAAATAATTTTTCAGGATAAATTCTTTTTAAGTCTGTTAAAATAATCTCTGAAAAGTCAACATACACTATTTTAAAATTTTTAAAGTTTTTATTAAGATATTAGACAACCTAATTGTATGAATTTAATGTATAAATGCCACACATCAAAACTCAATCCAAAAAAAATTCAATCCTATTGCCATATCTTAGTTTTCTGCCATAAGCTCAGACCTTAAATGCTGCAACTACAGCATTTGTGGCTATGACACACGTGACTAGTCAATATTACCCTTCTCAATAAAATATCAAGACTAAGAATACTGTACTTTCCCCTTTGGATTAACTCTGTGCAATCTAAAATACATTAGGAAATTACTGTACCTCTTCCAATTGTAAAAATACAATAAAGAGAGCTACAAAGATTATTTTCTTCTCATACTTTTCTTACTTTAAAGATTTAAGATGCAAAAACCAGTATTTTCATTTAAAATGATGGATAACTAGATGATTAGTTATTAAATTATTATAATTTACTATTTATTCATTAAAAGACAATATTTGGATGACCTCAATATTGTTGACTTGTTGCATTAAAAATGTTTTACATCTCAAAAAGCTTAGTTTCAGAAAAAAAAATTGCAAAAAAGCTGTGAAATTCATCTAGCAATACAGAAATGGCTTTTAAAAAATTATTTAAAACTAAAATTTGGCTTATTAATTGTCCAGGAGGGAAAAAAGAATTGATTTTCATAGCCATTGCAAATGCAGCAACTGTTTCCTGACTGTGGTGTAAGTAAAAAGCACGTTAGTTACCAAAAAAAAAAAAATCATATCCTTAAAAACACAAATAAGCTAATTAACTTAGTCTGGGTCAACACTATCCCCTCCCAGTACTGGGGATGGAAGCTAGGCTCTCTAGCATGCCAGCAAGTACTCACCACTGAGCTGTGTCCTTATCCTCACCCCCCATCCCCAAGTCAGCCCTACCCCCACTTTTTGAGCCAGGGTCAAAAACTTTAGATCCTCCTGTGTCAACCTTCTGAATAGCTGAGATTTTAGATGTGTGCCACCACACCCGGCATCACTTAATTTTTTGTTTGTTTGTTTGTTTGTTTTGGTACCGGGGATTGAACTCACGACCTCGAGCTTCCCAGGCAGGCGCTTAAGCCACTGAGCTAAATCCCCAGCCCCATCACTTAATTTTTTAATGTTGCACTTAGCATAGGATTGTACAATAACAACAATTTCCTTGCCATATAATATGGTTTCACCTCTTTATAAAATATTCATTATTGAAGACGTTTGTGGTGGCACACACCTGCAATCCCAGAACTGCATATTGAGTCTCTGTCTTTAAAAAAAACAAACAAACAAAAAAAAAAACTCTTGCTATTTATTTATCTAAGTAGATAAATTAGACAAATAGATAAATTAAATTACTGAGACAGGATCTATGTATGTAGTTCAGGCTGGCCTTGAATTCACTATATAGCCCAAGCTGACCTCAAACTCACTTCAATCCTCCTGCCTCCACCTCCCAATTGCTGGCATTACAGATGTATATCACCATGCCCAATTTTCAGTAGTTTTATTTTATTTTATTTTATTTTATTTTATTTTATTTTATATTGTTTTACTTTTGGTACTGGAGATCGAACTCATGACCTTACATGTCAGGCAGGTGGTTATGCCACTGAGCTAAATCCCTGGTTTGTATTTTAAAATTCTATGTACTTCAAATTTATTGCAGAAAGCAATTTTCAATCCCAAATGTTGTTCTGTGTTAAATATATTTTTAGATACCAAAAAAATTCAGTTCATTAAAGAAAAAAAACTTTCTCCTAGCATTTCTTCATCATGAAACAATAAAGTTGAGCCACTGTAATTTTGAACCCAGCCTAAAAGCTAGTTACATTCATACAGCAATGCTTCAAATAGCTCCCACTCATTACTTGGCCAGTAACCCAGAAAGTAATCCTATAAATAGTAAAATGTCTCACAGAACACAAGTATTAGAAATTTATTCTAACACATAACAAGAAATAGCCACTAATCGCCCTGAACATTGGAGGTGTATACGTGTTTCAACAAAGGCTCTAAATTTTACAAACAATTCAGCAACTTTAAGAGTAAATCCTTTAGAAATGTCTTTTAAGAAAACTGCGTACTAGTATTCCCTGAGCAGTCTTTATGGGTCTTCAAAGTTCTGCTGGTCTTACAAATTTTAAATACTTGTGCAGTAGGACACATGTATGGTCCAGCAGTGAATTAGAAAAGTAGAGCTCTTAGGACTGGACTTAATGCACCTTTAAAAATAACACTACAGGCTTCTGTAACAGATTAGTATAGTTAAAAAATGAGTATATCGGTCTCAGAAATTAAGATGCCCGTTTAAGAAGTTACAATTTCCCAAGATCACTAATGTATGTACTGAGGTGAGGAATTTCTAATTGATTAATTGGTTTTTATCGTTACATTACTGTTTTTAGATCCAAGAAGTCCAAAGCCTGCTGTGACACATACATGGCAAAAATTCTCTGCCTGGAAGCTGTGAGGAAACCAGACGAGCCAAAATTATAGGAGAGTTATCAGAGTCCTATAAAGTTGAAGGCAAATAGAGACCTACCTGTAAAGGCTCTAAATTTAAAATAGGGATCAAAGAGATCCTTTAATTTACACTGACAAAAGCCAAATGTGATCAAAGTGTAGTCTCTAAAACTAAAATTTACTCTCCAATTACATTATGGTTTTCTACAAATCCACTTAAACAGATAAACAAGTAATCCTTCAAACTCAGCTATTCTAAGAACAAAGACCGGTTCACTAGTTGTCCCTCAAGGGACCAAATGTTTTAAAACTCCCTGGGAACAAATATTTCACATAACCTTTTAATAAATTTGGCTCCATGATGCTAACTTAAAAGACATATAGCCAATTGATTTTTTAAAAATTTATAGCCACATTTATAAAAACAAGACACAACAGCTTTTTAAATCGCATTTTATAGAAACTAAAAAAACATCAAAATGAACAACAAAAACAAAACCAAAGCAATGAAGTAAGCCAGTATGAAGAAAACTGGTAGACTTAAGGAAGCTTTTCTTACCATTTCTAATCTGGTATTTTTTTGTTCAAAGCTAATATCAAATAATTTGTGTCTAGACCTGAGTAAGGGTCACTATCAAGAAAACTATTGGCACAAACAGTTTGCTTCCTGTGGCCAAATACATGAAATTTCTAAGACTATCCTGGTCTCATACATTAGTTTCAAAAAGCAACCTGCTTCCGTACCACAGATTTTAATCATGCAGCCCATAGAAAGCACAGCAATTACACATCCCTGAAAGATCTATGTTCATCTATGTAAGAGCATAACGTGAGCACTGACCCCAAATTCCTACACCAACTCCCCCACCACCCACCAACATTTCACTACATAATACAATATGGCAACATTTCTGAGTAAGGTTGTATGCTTACTCTTCAGCTTTGGAGCTCCCTAGGATGTAGAAAATGCCTAAGGCAGTTATTTCTATAATAACTTTATAGAAGAGAATCTTATCAACTAGTTCATACATTCAACACATAAAGTAAATTCAGCTCTAAAATATTTACAATGGAATCGTTACAGGGTGTGTGTTCCTCAATCTTGTAAGTACTACTGGATTGACAGACAGGCACTCATCTTTCAGTAGTTCCACAATGAGAAAGGTCATTAATGGCATTTAATGACCCACTCATATCTCACTGCTTAATACAGCCCCAAAAGACTGGCCTCCCACTATGGAAATGAATTCTAATTATTTCACTTTTGAAAATACAGTTAAATGACACCTGATACCATTTAACTTTCAGTCTCAATCTATAAGATTTAGAAACAAAGCATAAAACAGTTTCAAGACCCAATTATGGTAATGCTATTATTTAAGGTCTACTAAAACAGACTAAATTCCATAATCCCATAATAGGTAAATGGGCATGTTAGGAGTGGGGGTGGCGATCAAGAACCAAAGCCTTACTTTTTACTTACATAACGATGATAGTATGCCCTAAGACAAATTTAAAAAGCAGCAAAATGTACAGCTTCACTTTACCAGCTACCTAATCAACTTTGAATTTCTTAAGGAGAGCTTTAAACACAAGGGAAAAACAGATGCAAAATATACTGGGAAGGACAGCATCTTTATACTCAATGAAGTAACAGGTCTAGGCTCATTTGTGCAGCTCCCTAAAATTTACAGGGAAACAGAATACAAAAACCAAAATTGGTCGAGAGTTGGACAGAAAATGTTTCACTCTAGGTTAAAATATCCAATCATATAAAACAGGTTACACTTAACATTCTCACACAATTTTTAAATCTATACTGACATATTGAATAAATGATGGTTGAATTAACACAAATTATTACTGGTACCTAAGTAATTTTTTAAATGCTGAAGAGCATCAATCCTGACCACTGAAATTTCCAAGGCTACCTGGGTGTTTTTATTTTTTTCAAAAGTGTTACTATTTTATCGGCCTCTCAGGGAAAATAAAATTAATCAACTAAAACGTAATGTAATTTGCAGTAAAATCAGCACATTTTTGTAAATGGCGCGGGGAAGGGGGGGAATCCTTGCCTTTTCATGTAAACATAATAAGCCTGTAATATGCTGCAGACAAACGCACTGCATGGGGTGTGGAGGACCCGAGCTGATTAGATTACCACAACATCAGCCTGGGGCCGCCATTTTTAGAATCTGTAAAGGACAAAAGAGGGAAATTACAGTTTTTCACTCCCATCTCAGAAATTAAAGGCGAAAAAGGACCACTGTCCAATTAGCTACTGATGTCTCCAGCCTAGAGTTGAAGGCGCTTTACTCGCTTCTCTCCAAGGTCCCCCAGCACTCCAAGCCCTTCCCCTCATTCACATCTTTTTAAGAGGTGAATAAAGCAGGCAACACGGGGCTGACTCTGTAGCGAACTGGCGCGATTTGCCCGGACTCTACAATGTATCATTCGGGAGCCAGAGCCAGGTCCGGCCCGGCCGGATACGCGGAACTGAGGCCAATGGGAGCGAGCGCTCCGGATTGCTTTCTCTCCCTCCTCTCCGGTCCAGCACAGGGAACCGTTTGTTTCTCATCTGTGTCTGCTGCCACAGTGTTTGTGCCAGTCCTTCGGTCCAAATAAGCTTTTCTGCAATGAGCCACACTGGCTTCTGGGGCTCTCCCGACAGCAAAGCCAGAGGAGTGGGGGAGGAGACTGCGAAGGCTGGGTGCTGGGGTGACCACCTCGGGGGCGGGTTCGCCCTCTCCGGGAGAGGATGGGGAGCTGTCTCACTCCCCCCCACCACCACAAAGAAGAGATGCCCGGGCCGTCCTAATGCCCCACTTCGTATTTGCGAGGACCTTATGTCAGGCACTGCCAATCGGGAAATGGGAGGAGAAAATGGGGCCTGTCCGGCTTTTCAGCACCTGAACCCGACGCAGCTGAGAAAGTGGGGGGGGGGTAGCATCTCCCGGGCCTCGGGGACGCGAGCCGCGCCACCGGCCCCGCGCCCCCTCCTCACCAGGGCCCGGGAGGCGGGCGCCCTCCCCAACCCCCGCTCGCAGGGGTTGAACTGCCAGTTTCCCCTTCCACCACCCCAAAACCCGCCATAATGCTCCGTGTCTGGGACAGGCTTAGGACAGGGCAGCCCGGTGGACGCGAGCACCATCCTGGCCGGGCGCGGACGCCCCGGGTCGCAGTCCTCCCGCCCGCGAGGGATAACGACGCGGCGCCCCCTCCCCGAACCCCGACACCCCGGACTCCCACGGGCGCGACACGCACTGACCTGGGGTGTTGACACACCAGACGCCCGGACCCCGTTATCTGCTCGGCCCCCCAGTAGTGTCTCGGCACCTCGGCGACCAGACGACCCCCCAGATAGCAGCCACTGCGGACGCGGGACCGGTTCCACACACCCCCTCCCCAAACAGCAGCGCACAGCCTCTTCTCCCGCAGCCGGGATCAGGGAGGGCGCGCCCAGGCGGTCCACGAGAAAGCAGAGGCGACGACGAGGTTGCTTCGAGTGTCTGTGCCCCTTCGGTGGCCGCTCCCTGACTCTGGCTCGGTCTCCGACTCGGCCCCCTGCGCCCGCTCAGTGTCACTGCTTCTCGCTCTGGGAAAATGGCGGCGACGACGGCGGCGGCCGCGGCGGCGGCGGCCGCGGCGGCGGCGGCGGCAAGTGCACGGGGCCCGCCCGCCCCGCTCCGCAGGGGCAGGGGGGAGGGGACGAAGTCGCCCGCCGCCATTTTGCTTGTGGGCTGCCGCCCGCCGTTGCCACTCCGCCGAGTTGCGAAGACTAACAAACTGGAGGCAGGGAGGTGGACAGACTCCGTCTTTATCACAACAGGTGCACTGAACAATTCACCGAAGGTTGGGGTGGGGGACTCGGGACTCGATGGGGTCGGCCCTCAAGTCTGGATCGAGATGAACGTGGGCCTGGTACTACTCGGTGCAAGGAGGGTGACAGTGGGGCCTGGGCGCGACCCCGGCCAGGCGCCCCCAGAAAGCGGAGCACTTTCACCCCCTAGACGACCTCGACGGGGCTGCGCCCGCCCCCACCGGGCCACTAGCACTGGGTGAGCCCGGCCGGGCGTCACTCGACGCCCACTGGGGGCCGGGGCGGTTCCAGTGCGCAGACTCCGGGCTCCGGATAAAAGCGGAGCTGGCGAGCACGCTGGCGTCTCGATGGAGGAGCGAGAAACGGAAGAGGTCGGGGGGAGAAGCAGCGGGGAAAATGCAGCCATCGTCCGCGCCGCCTCCCTGCCACCGTGTTTCGCGGTAAACGCTGCCGTTGCCGTCGGTGCAGCTGCCGTGGCTGCCTCCTATACTTCTTTGGCCCCCGAGGAAGGAACTCCCCTTCCGCGGGGCAGAATTCGGGGAGGCGGTGATTAAACGAGGGAGGATGGGCAGAGACAGTTATCTGGAAGAAAAATGGGGGGTAAGCCAAAAAATAAAATGAGGGCTCCCCCACTAAAGTGACACGGCAGTTACGGCTGTTTTCCGGGTCGCTCCCCGAAATGGCGGTTTCCGTCTTCTTGCCCCACAGCGACCTGGGGCCCTTGGTAAGCGTAGTGGGGAGAGGCAGAGGCGGTCGCAGCAACCAATCGGCGCCTGAAATATTCTGTTAGGCGCGTCTTGATTGGCCAGCGATGACCTCATGCTGCAGCAGTGGGTGGGGCTAGAGCCGTCGGAGGAGGCTGTTGCAAAGGCAGAGGGAGAAGTGACGATGGTGATCGTTGCTGCTGCGGCCGGTGTGTGGAACCCGAACAGTGGCGATGGGAATCGCAAGGCTCCTTCCCTCACCATTTCCTCCTGTCCCTGCGCGAGGTGAGGGCCCTGGCTCGGCCTCTCTGCAAGACTTTGGGGCGCTGGAGCAGACGAGGAGATAGGATGGCTCCTGTGACTTTTGTAACTGCGTCAGGGCAAGATGGCGCTGGGTCTCCTCGGGGCGCGGGGGGAGCGGCACGTCCGCCGTCGCCGCCGCAGCGCATGTGACCGGCTGCATTCCTGTGGGGTTTGGCTGCGGCCCAGGGTGGGCGTGGCGGGGCGGAGGCGGCCGTGGTGCGGTCGCGGCCTGAAGAGGAAGAGCTGACTGGCGAGAGCCGTGTCCCCGCGGGGAAGCCCCCGGGAGGCGCCTGTCAGGGGTGGCGGCTGTGGGTGCAGGAGGGGGTTGGCGCCCCGTTTCCTGTCGGCCTTCTCGCGAAGTGGCTTACGTAAGGTGGCAGGGCCCCCAGTGTGTCCCCAGGCCACCTGAGACCTGGCGAGGAGAGGCTTGCTCTGGGGCGCGCTGTCTGGAGGGAGGACTGATTTGTTTCCTGGGGAAACGTGAACTTTCTCAGATACAAATAGAAAAATACAGGATTTCCAAAGTTTGGAGGCAAGTGTAAAGGTATATAAGTGACACTCATGCACACTTTTTAATTTCCTGAAAGATCCAAGCTGTCGATGACACTGCCATCTGAATATAAGAACCCTTTACAAATTTCCTATGACTAGCTTTTGTACTTTGTGCTTTTCCAGTACCCTCCTCGTATTTCCTGTAAGATAAGCACTACCTTATTGGTGGGATTTGCCTACCTTATAAAATCCCAGGCTTCATTAGTAATACAAAATAAAAGCTGCCATTGTTTTCTAAGGTCCTTTTTAGCGCTTTCAGTCTGTTGCCTGTCACTCTTACTGCGATTTTAAAAATAAGATGTGGAATTATAAGAACTTTTGGTAAATATTCAGTAAGATTTCTGAACCATTATAAAGTATATTTCTGGTATCTGAAACTTTGCTTTGGTGAAATTGTTTTGTATTTTGTGATTTCCATTTGGCCATATTAATAGCCAAAAACCAGTGAAGATTTAAAGATCTCCTTTGAATGATGTTGGAGATTAATTATTCAGCAGACATTTTCTGCTAAAATTCGTCTGGTTTCTTGACAGAAAGCTGGCTTTTGTTTGGTTTTTGGTTTTTTAAGACAGGGTCTCACTATATAGTTCAGGTTGGCCTTGAGTTCACTACGTAGCCCAGGCTGGCCTCACCTCAGTGATCCTCCTGCATCAGCCTCCTGAGTGTGTGCTCCTGGGATTACAGGCCTGCGCCACCACACCTGCCTTAAAAAACAATGCTGTTCTATGCTAAAAAAAATACCTATTGGACCTAAAGGAAAGAAGAGTTAACCTGGATCCAAGATTGTGACGTTTAGTTTTAGTTGTAGGGCTCTGGTAATTTGCCAAGATTGCATTTTTAAAATTAATTTATGTGTCCTTAATTTATTACTAGTTATTGTGAATTTTTTTCGGACACTTAACATGAATATATTGGAAAGCTAATAATTGGCCTGTAAATAATTATTTAGTACGAAAAATTCAACATTCAAAGCTTTTTTTTCTTACTTGCTCAGACTACTAAAATGGATACGTTGCGTAAGACATTTGGAGTGATTTTAAGGGGTTACTTTGTTACCGGTATGTTTGTTCCTCTCTTGTCTTTGCTCACGGCAACTGCTTTGTGTAGAGAAGGGATTCAGTACAAAACAGCAGATTATGATGAAGCAATTTCCAGAATGTTCGAAACTTCCCTCTCCCTAATAGGGAAGAGGCCATTTTGTAGACTAACAGGAAACAAATCCTTTATGTTTTTAGTCAGAATCTATGGTCATTGTTTCTAATTGCCAAATCCATGAACTGCATAAACTTTAACTTTCTATGATGTTTAACCTCATACTTGGAATTACCTTTGTCTGCCTTTTAAGTCTCTACTTTTCACTTCCAAATTAGTAGTTCCAGCTTCAGAGCTGCAAATGCAGTGTTCAGGTTTACAGAGGGCACAGCTTCCTGATTCCTGAGCTCTAAAAAAACTAGTAAAATTGATATTGATTCCAGATAATTTTCTTCACTCGTTCCCTCAAAATTATCTGCAAAAAGTATACCATAGCCTTCCTTTCCTTGTTCTTGTTTAAATCATGGTAGAATTGCAGTTATCTTACTGAGTCCACATTTCATATTCCCTAATGCTCTAAAATGTGTACCCTCTGAAGAGTATTGCACCATGTCTTACTTTTTGTGCCTTTTCCCCACTGTCTAGAGCGCCCCTTTCTTCCCACTTCTTGATAATACAGCATTAGTCTTTCCCTTCTTGCCTCTTGAAATTTTTCTTAAATCCCTATATGCAGAATATTTTGAGTCTCATTACATTGACCACCCTGACCCAGAGACTGACTGTAGGCATTTGAATGCACATGTTTCTCCATAAGATTAAACACTGTCTGGGGCATGGGATTTAGCTCAGTGGCATAAGCACCTGCGTGGCGAGCTCAAGGTTATGATTTCGATCCCCGGTACAAAAAAAAAAAAAAAAGGTTAAACATTTTCAAAAGAGCTCTTTCAGCCAGGTGTAGTAATTGGTACCTATAATCCCAGCACTTTGTTGGAGGCTGAGGCAGAAAGGATGCAAATTCCAACCCCTTCCGGGCAGTTCAAATCCTGTCTCTAAAAAAGGGTTAGGGATGTAGTTCAGATCAATCCCCAGTGCTACAAAAGAGCTCTCTTGACCGCCAGACTTCGAATAAGCGAGGAAAAGATAACTCAAGGGCAAGTTAGGTAGGGGGACAGCTGATGGGCCAGAGTTTTGCAGAAAGATAGAAAAGAAAATAAAAAACTGGACTTTTTTTTTTTTTAAGCTATCCCTATTTCTCAGATCTAGAGGGTAGCCTCATACATAAGCTTCAACTGAATATAAAAACCAAAGATTAAATAGGGCTGTAACTCCTTAATGTGTTTAAGGTTCATCATGTACTCTTTGACTATATTAGAAGGCACAACTGGTGCCTATACTTCAGTTTTAGTTAGGTCACTGAATATGACTGGGCCAACCTCTAGTAACTACATGTTTTACATTTCATGAGATAGGCATTCCAGTAATGTCTTATTGAAAGTATATAACACAAAACTGAAAACTCCTTGTGAATCAAGTTTGAACATTGATTACCCATTGTCTGCTCTTACAACTTGGTATATTTTTGAATAGTCACTGTGTCCCACCCATGACATTTAGTCTCCAGTAATTCAGAAGAGTGAAAAGATTCATAGTCAAGAATAGTTTGAACTGAAATCAGTAAATACACATTAAAATGTTAAACATAGATAGCATGATTAGTTTAACTTCTGATGAACTGTATGAGATGTTAACTGGCTTTTCCTGGGCAAGACGTTAGCATAACCCTAATTATGAAGTCCGTGTTTGCAGATAGTGTTCAAAATACTAAGTAATTCAAAGATTGTAGATAACCTTCAATGAACTTGATTCTTTTTCTTTAGAGAGATAATGAATTTGTTTAATTCAAATTTGGAGCTCTTTCAGTATGGAATTTCATTTGAAAATGAGAGAAATTAGTAACATACTACTCCCACCTACATAAACAAGTAGAAAGGCAAGAAAAATGTTCAACCCCTTGTAGTTCTCTAGATAGTTAGATGAACTCAATATTTGGATGAAGCGATATTTAGATGAAATTTCTGAATGTGCAAGTTCAACTCTGGCCTTATTTAGAGATTGTGGTTGTGTTCTTTGTTCTGTTTTGTTTCTTAAGGAAAAATATTTCAGTGACATTTTTTCTTCCACGGTTATGCTTGCTAATAGGCACTTAAGTATGCAGAGTTTATTGTTGGATTTGTATTTTGAGTTTTGGAGGGTTTTTGTATTTCCCACCCTCAGGGTTGGAGACAGGATCTTGCTCAAGTGTTAAATTGCACACACTGGGCTTGAACTTGCAGAGGTCCTGACTCAAAACACCTCCCAGGGCTGAGGGTTATAGGTGTGTGTCACCATACCCAGCTGAGTCTTGCAGATTGTATTTCTGTGTTAGTATAAGTACATTAGAAAACAGCATTGTCTTTTCAAAGTACAGAATGTACTTTCAATCAACAACTTAATATACAAACCAGTTTTTCGTATCATCTCAATTAGTTATTAACCTATAGTAGATGGTATGTCATACAACTTGAACCCAAATTGTGTTAAATAATATAGGAACTTATCTCTTGAAATTATTACTTTAATATGCTTTGTCCTCAAGAGAGATTGTTTTTAAAAATGCCCTCCCAAAGCTCACTGATGTATGTCTGTGTTTCACATTTAAGCTATATTCTGGTTTTCCCTCATCACTGCATAAATTTGTCTCCCACTTCAAACAAATTGGAACTGCAGTCCTAGTTTCAATCAACAAACCCATAACGAAATTCCTGTACATTTTTAGTCAATAAAACTCAGTAATTTGATTTTAAAAGCATTTATATCTGGTCTGGGGATTTAGCTCAGCGGCTTAAGCGCCTTCCTGGCAAGCCCGAGGTCATTAGTTTGATACCCAGTACCAAAAAAGAAAAAGCATTTGTACCTAAATGTTTGCTAGCTATGTTTCCCCATCCTTCATTCTACCTCTTTAAACAGTGCCTAATTTTCATGCTACTAGCCAGGGATATAATTCAGTGGCACAGCACTGCCTGGCAAGCACAAGGACCTGAGTTCCATTTCCGATACCAAAGTAAAAATTTTTTTCATGCCACTTCCATTTCCTTACATATATCTTGATGCTGCTGACAGTTAACATCAGGAAAGATCACTGGTTAATAATGGCATACAATAATTGAAGTAAGGACTTAGGATAGCAAGAGTTTTTGTTTTATAGCAACGTATATTGTGCTAGATGGTTGGTAATACTAGTTCAAAGAGGGTGGGGGAAGATTATTAGGAAGTCGTGATTTTTAGGATAGCAGAAATTTTTAACTGTTAGTGTGCCTCCACCCCTAACCCCCAGAATGCGGAGTAACCACAAGTGTTAGGTCCTCTTGAACACTACCTCAATTAATGATGCGGTGACAGAGCAGTGATCTCAACACCTATCTCCTTCACCTCACATACTCTTTGCTCTAATTTCACTGAATGAGGAGACTTACTCCTTCGTACTGGGGATGAATCAGGCTTCACACATGCTAGGCAAATGTTCTACCACAATGCTCTACCTGAGAATGAAGACATGCAGCACAAGAGAGGTAAGCACTTGTTTTAAAGCTTACCATTACACCTCACCCAGGGAGGATGACAGACCCTTGGGCCCTTGAGGTAGAGCAAAGAACCTCAGTGAGAGTAATAATAGAATATAGGATGTATATAAATATAGAAACCTCCATGATTGTTCCCTGGGTATGAGAAAAGACAAGCTGATTTGCAAGAAAAATAACTTTGCAGTTTGGTAGCTTCAGAGACAAGTCAAAACTGAGACGGTACAGTCTTAACTATACTATAGACAAAACTAGCCAGAAAGCCAGTATCATGTACACCAACGGGAAGGAATTTGGCCTGTTTGTGTGTGTGCATGTGTCTAGTCTAGCTAGCAATCAGATTGATTCTGCAGTGCCCAGGAATAGTAGCATTTTAAAGTACATTCTTAAAAATTCAAATGATTCTAAGCAAAAAGCTAAACCTAAGTTTTTGGTTGTTTACATACTCTAGGCTTTCTAGAAACCAAAATCTGTTCTGAAAATTGTGAAAACTGCACTGTTAACTCTCAAACCAAACTTTCTACCACCTATAATTTCATATCTAAGGGGCAAAATAACATGAGTGACTGGCGAACATACAGGATACAGTGTTAGCACTGTGTTATCTCTGAATTTGTGGGAATTTCTTCTGGTTTGTAGAACATTTGAATTATCATATGTCAGGTTAGAATTTAACAACGACTAGTCGAAATACGTAGTCCTTTTTACATTTAAAAATCAATCCTCTCCACCTATTTGTACCTCTGTCACATATCTAATTAGGCTGTTGTCTGACCTCTTTTGTGTGTGATGTGTCTCCTTAAGCTCGCTTGTGTTTTTGACAAGCTTTAATGTTAACAGAGAACCTGTTCCTCAAGTTTAGTCTTTATCTCTAGTACTTATATTTTTCATGAGGGAGGGCTGTGCTAAGGTTGACAGCTCATTGCTGAGAAAACTATTTTAGCTGAGAAAGAAACATCAAATTAGTTTTTGTTTTTAAATTCTGTAACAGAAACCTAAAAAGACAGCAGAACTATTCACTAGTCTCAGGTTCAAATAATGACAGTAGCATGACAGTGTAGGCCAGTGATGGTGAACCTTTGAGAGTTTTCAGTGATAACTAATCTGCCTCGTGCTGTGGGTTCACTATCCCTGGCTCTCTCCTTGGTCCTAAACAGAATTTGTCTACTTATAAAATAGGCATTTTGGGGACTGCTTTCTTTGTATGATTCCACTTAACAGTTAAGAAGTGGGAAATCTGGGCGTGTGACCCATGTCTGTAATTCCAGAAGGATCATCTGAGTTGGATGCCAGCCTGGGCTACATAGTGAATTCATAGCCATCCTGAACTGCCTAGTGAGATTCTGTCCAACACTAAATTTTAAGGGGAAAAATAGCATGTGGCCATTGGCTTTTCCTTCTCTTTCTTTGATCCATAAAGTTTTGTATGTGGCTCGTGTTTGTAGAATTAACACTTCTAACTAGGCATGTTAGTGCACACTTGTAATCTGAGCACTTTGGGAGGTGGGCAGGAAGATGGAAAGCTGGAGTCTCACTTTGGCAACTCTGTGAGACCCCCTTCTCAAAATGAAGAATGACTGGGAATGTAGAAGAAGGCTCTTCGTTCAATTCCCAACACCACATACACAAAATTTAATGCTTTTACCAGTTCTTTCTGAATTATAGGCTTAAGGATAGGTTTTCTACAGCAAACATGAGTTGCCAAAAATACATCTTTTTAAGAGAGAGAGGAGTGTTCAAATAGGGGAAATGCTTGTACTTTTAACTAAAGAAATGGAATACTGACTGAAATGAATATAATCTCAGTTTGTCAAAAATCTTGTCTTTTAACACTGACCAGTGCACTTCTACTGTCTATTCTAACTTCCTATTTCTTGGTCTACCTACCCCGTTTTCCCCGCTGCCACTACTGTAGGTCACTCTTGGTACAGAATAGTCATGCCGATATTTGCCAAATAAATGTGTTTTGTACATATGTATGTAGTATTTTCCAGCCCATCCTGGCTTTACTCTTGTCCCTCATAGTCATCTGTCACACATCTGTCACAGTGATTTCACTGGAATGTGGATCTGTTAGGACTTACTTGAAATCCTTTAACAATACTGTGATTTGGGATGACACGCAAAGCCATCTCTAATCTGGCCTTTGCTTCCCCCCTGCTCTGCCCTATCAAATATCTAAGTTGCTATTCTAGTTGCTCTTTTCTTTTGCTGCTACTCATTATGACTTTTAGTTCCCCCAAACTCTACCTTGTGCTCTCATACCTCCTTTCCTGCATGTATACTATTCACTGTCTCTTCAGGGTGTCCCTGTTCACCTTGTGAATGTATGCTTTGGTCAGTGCATTTCCTCTGTGAAGGTTTCTCTGGTCCTGTCCCAATATAGTCTCATGTTCCTTGTATCCCACTCTATCATGGCACTTACTTTAGTTTGTTGCAGTTTAGAGTCTCATCTTGCTGTGAATGTGAGGCCCTGAAGGGCAGGGTGTGTAATTCGTATTTTTCCTCAGGTGTAAAAGGATTCAGTTTGTTCCTGAATACACAGTGCCTGAGTCAGTGCCTAGGACATAAGTTTTGTCTTTGTTTTTGAAACAAGGTGTCACTATGCAGTTCATACTGGCTTTGAATGCAGTGACCCTTGTGCCTCAGCCCCCCATGTGCTGGATTACAAGCGTTGTCTACCATGTCCAGCAGTAAATACCGAAGTAATTCTTGAGTTGATTAGGTCTTTTCTCTTGGGTATAAGTTAAATCTGTAAAATAGCTGCTAAATTTAGATTCTAAAGAGAAAAAAGATGAGAGGTGTATTTTTCTTGTTGAAGGTTAGAGAACATGAAATGGCTAGTGATTTATACCCAAAAATAATCATCTCTAGTGTACAAATAATACTAAGGAAATCATTGGAATAGCTGTTTCTCATGGGTTTTATCGGGCACAGTTATTGTGAAAGACTAGCAATCTCAGGTGAAACATACCCTGCTAGCTACTGCACTGCAGACAAAACCTTCCTCTCAGGGGCTGGGGATTTAGCTCAGTGGCATAAGCGCCTGGCTGACAAGCGCAAAGTTGTGAGTTTGATCCCGACACCAAAAAAAAACCCCTTCCTCTCAAAATCCCAATGCTCTGGGAGGCTGAGGAAGGAGTCAAGCCAATCCTTCGCAATTAGCAAGACTTACTAAAATGTTTAAAAAAAAAAAAAAAAAGCCCTGCTTCAAGACCCTGGAGGTCCCCCAGAACCAGGGAAAAAATAATGGTGTTAAATTATGTTGGATATATGGAAAATGCTGTTTTTCTGATTTAACATTTTTCCGATACATAATTTGGGGGGGGGACCCCTGAAAGTATACTTTAACATGATTAGTTCAACACGGAGAACTTTGCCACAGTTATTTTTCTAGCAATTCAACAGCCCTGTTAATAAAATGGCATTTCAGGGGCTAGGGATTTAGCTCAGTGGCCTAAGCGCCTGCCTGGCAAGTGTGAGGTTGTGAGTTCAATCCCCAGTACCCCAAAAAATTTTTTAAAAAATGGCATTTCAGGTAGATTATCTGTTTTTATAAACTTCAGTCCATTAAGGTGCGGGCTACTCAGACTACTGGCAACAGTAGGAGCAAGTTTATATTGTTTGGGAAGATGTAGCACTAAAAGTCTTCTGAGATTTGCAACAATGAATTGATGTATTCTGTTGTTACATGCCAACAAATTTCTTGTGCAGAGTTGTATTTGGTAACTACATAAACAGCTGATAGCACTAGCACAATGCATTTAATCCTCAGGGCAGAGTTTAGTTGATCCTCCGTTTGTAGCAGCTTGGTTTTATCATTGAAAGCAATTTTCTTGCTGCTCACAGTTATAGGTCCTGTTCCAAGCCTTCCTACCGTGCTGGGATCGAGGGCTGGCCTGCAAGGGCTTGCACCCAGCCACATTATCAGCCCCTTTGTTTCTACCTGCAAAACCAACTTATTTTAAAATGAGTTTTTCAACTAGAAGCATATTAAAATGCTGCATGTTAGCAGGTCTTAAGCCAGCTTGAGCACAATAATCTTTAGGAAAGTATATTAAAATATATATTCCCTGACTCTTTACTCACAAGTCCCAAAGATCGTCATTCATAATTTTCTTAAGATGTAGAAATCCTTGAAGGAACCATATACTGAACTATTGAATGTGATCTAGGAAGGTACATTTTTATCAAAACCGTCTCATTCCAAGGTACTGTGTATACAAATACTACCTTGATAAATATGTAAAGCAACAATGCAAAACTGTTTCCTATTTCTTTTTTGGGAACTGTTGATGTATTAGATTATTGAACCTCAGAAAAATAGAGGGATTATTGCCATCGCCATAATTCAGAAGTTATCTTGGAGGCTGGGTGTGATAATAAGAATCTGGTAACAAGACTCCCTCAGTCTGTGACACATCGAAGCATCTGATGTGGACTTAAGGGCAGATGAAGAGGGTATTTGTTGTATGTTGCTGTGAATAGTTACATCCTACCACACTAATCTGGCAACATTTAGGACCCTGCTGTGTCCAGGAATGTGTGGTAGTTCTTAGAGCTTTAACAACAGTTTATAATCTTGGTATCATGGGTGGTTGATTTGTTTGGGGCATTTTGTTGGGTTTTTCGGGTTTTTTTTATTTTGAGGTATAGGTCTCACGATATGTTACAGTCTTGCCTTGAATCACTATGTATCCCAGGCTGGCCTCAAACTCACAGCAGTACTGTTGCTTCAGCCTATTTAGTGCAGGGATTGCCAGCCTGGCATGCTAATAAAGAGTTTTTAAAAAATTGAATCCTAACTAGGCATAGTGGTGCACGCCTGTAATCCCTGCACTCAGGAGACTAAGGACACCCTGAACTGCATAGCAAGACCTTGTCTCCAAAAAAAACCAACAACAAAAAAGTAGAAAACAGAGCCTAAGAAATTTAAATTTTTTATTGCTGTTGGGGTTTTTTGTGGTTAGTTTTTGCCAAGACTAAGGGGCTTCATTTCTCAAATTCACATTAAAAAAATCATTCTTACCAACAGGAGGTAGTCTCATCAGAAAACTCTCCATGGTGTAATGTGTTTATCAGGCAGCTTTGTGAATGTAATTGGACTTCCCCCTGTGGTTAACCTCAGAGATTGTGTGCTGGCTGGGGAGGGGGTTGGTTGGTGTTTTTGGTTGGTTTTGTTGTTTTTGTTGCTTTTTTTTGGTGGTGGTGGTGTTGGTGGTGGGTACCAGGAATCAAACTCAGGACCTCATTCACAATGCCTACACCACTGAGCTAAATCCCCCTGCCCTTTTGATTAGTTGATGTGCCTTCAGCCTAAAAAGCATGGACTTACCTGTTGAAGGCTAGATCGCTTGATCTCATGTATTTGAAGTCCCCAACTTAGACTAGTAAATAAGCATTCTTTCCTCTGTCTGGCAATAATCATTGATTTGTGAATGTTTGTGACTGTGAGAACAAGGACAGATATTTTTAGTCTGAACTTCCACCATGGTCAGTACATTATCCAGAAAGCCAAACACTGTGCAATTTATTTTCCCCAGATCAAAGTTTAACTCCAAAGAAACTTTACCTGCTGATACTGCTGGTTGATGACTTGATCTTTTGTGTTTTACTGAGTAGTAGGTAGGAAGTGGGAAGGAATCTCATTCATTGGTGGGCTTCACTATTCAGATAGTAAGGAATTTAGCTACCTTGAAAGTAAGTTACTCCCTGTGTAACCTTCACTTCATTGAATTTCTTCACATCGACATTCATAGCACAGATGTACTAGTTTTGGGGACTTTGTTACTTTGTTCAAGTTATTAAAATATAAATGTGTTCCAATTTATAAACTAGTCTATAGTCATTAGCCATAGGTTTAAGAAAATGTAATAGCATTTCAGCATATATAAAATAAGAATTGTGGAGTGAGAATACTCCCTTTTAGAAATTCTAAGATCCCCATAACTCCCTCTGCCTAATAAATTCATGATTTGAAAGGACAAATGAGGTGTGGATTTTAAGCCTTCCAGCATTCCATTTGTGTTAATCATTCTTCCCATTCAAAGAGGCAGCAGGGGGATAACTTATGACTGACTGAAGTTATAAATAGTGTGTTACATAAGCACCCAAGGGCAGAGATAAGGATAGAGTTAAGGGTGGTAAAGAGAACAATCCCTTGTTTTTCTTTTAACTTTAATATGGCATTGGGAGCTAAGCATGGTGGCACATACCTGTGATCCCAGTACCTAGCTCTCGGGGACACTGTGAGGCATGAGGATTGAGGCCAGCCTTGGGCTGCATGTGAGTTCAAGACCAGCCTGAACTACATAATGAATCCTTGTCTTTAAAAAAAAAAGGCACTGAGGGTTAAACCCAGGGCCTTGCTAAATTGTCAGGTGGCATTCAAATTGAGAGTCCTGCTTCAGCTTCCCAGAGTGCCAGGAGTATAGTAGGCAAGTGTCACCACAACCAGCCTGACCTCATTCTTGGTTATCATTTAATGGTTTCTGTTGTCTTAGAGAATCATATATAAAGTGTCACTACTTGTAGACCAAAATTCACACAGGTACCAAATATATAAACAGGAGACCTCACTAAAATTCTTTTGAGCTGGCATGGTAGTGGATGGTCTGTAGTCCCAGCACTTGGAAGGCTAAGGCAGAAGGATTGCAAGGCCAGCCTGGGCTACATAGTGAGAACAAATGGATCTTTGGGTTCTCACAGATGTCAGTCTGGCTCTGCATTCAAATGAGTTAACAAATAGTAGTGGAGACCGATGGAATTGAGGATTACCCTAAAACCCTCTTGCAATGTTCAGCTTCAGCTAACTCCTCTGCCTGCCTGTGTTTAAAGTGCCACAGGGGCATTGGAGCTGTTTACCATATCTCTGACCAGCTCTTCTTTTCCTCTAGCCCTCTAGAACTGAATACAGTATCCTAAATTTTATATCACAGAACATGATTAAACAAGGCATTGGGTATGTAGGTAGCAAACAGTATAGATTATTTGGATTTGTAGTGAGAACCAGTCTCAAGAAAACTCCCCAAAACTGTGAAACTTAAATTTTTTTTCAAGTGTTACTTTTAATTCGACAGAAATTTTTCTTAGTGCATTTCTGCAGTTCATAATCGTTTGAGAGGTTACATGTACATGCCACAAGTTCATTTTTAATCCTTGTCTCTTCTTACTCCTTCAATTCCCCTATTCCACTTTTCATTCTTGTTTATTATTAATCTTAGCTCATACTATGGCATAGAATGTTTACATTCATTGAGGCTATTAGGATCCTGTACATACCACATCTTTATTCTGCTTATTTCCCCTCTGCCTCCTCCCCAGCCCTCACACTTTCTCCCTTAGACCCTGTCACAGGAATATTTTTATAAAATAAATATCTGTTATGTTAGCTACTAGAATTACAGTGCTAAGTTTTAGGAGTTATTTGAAATACTGTAAGTGATGTCATGTGGATAACTTCAGAGCTCTATATGTATATGGTTGTCATACACATGCGGTAATAAACTTAAGTTTCAGTTCCTTTTTTTTTCTTTCTTTCTTTTCCCTTCTTTGAAACCATTGAGTTTATCTTCACCCTTGGGTATGTTTTAATATTTGCTGTATTAATTGGCCATGCAAAAGCATTCAATAATAATCTGAGCTCCAGAAAGCATTATGATGAAGACCAAGTTAAATACCCAGTCAGCACTTAATAAATTACTATGATCCTATACGTGTGTGCATGAAGTTAAGCTTTGTTGGCCCTTTTTCTATTAAGAATTAGAACAGGAATAAGCAAACTATGGCAAACACACCCTGTGTTTTATAACCTGGGAGTTAATGTTTTTAAAGGATTGGCAAGAGAGTAGGGGAGGAATATGTGGCTGAGATTGTGGCCTACAGAGCCTTAGGGGGGCCCTATATGGAAAAGCATTGTGAATTCATAGCAAGGGCAGTTATAGGAAATACAGGGAAGAGGGAAGCTAGCATAGCCAAGAGCCAGGACACAAAAGTTCAGAACTGGTTAGTGACTAGGCCAGTAATTGTATACCTCATGTCCCAACCAGTAAGTAGAGTAATACACAATCATTAAGATGCATTTAGGGCTGAGGGTGTAGCTTAGAGGTAGAATTCTTGCCTGGCATGCACAGTGCTCTCAACACTGCAAAAGAATAATAAATATATGTTAACATACAAAAACAGGGGTGTAAACTACTAATGTAGCTCATACTCGTGTTAGTGACATACAGGAAGACATATAATTGAAGATAGGTTACAGCGACTCAAATATAGACATACTGACTACAGTATATCTCTAGTACTCTCACCTACTCCAGAGCTAGGCAGTTGGGGATGCAGCAGTGTTTTTGAAATACCACATTGTCGGTGCCATTTTTAAAAGAAATGGAAGTTACTTGGTTAAGTAAATTACACCTCTCATTCTATATCATACTTAATATTCAGAATAATTAGATAAATGACAAGAAATGGAAAGATTATTTGCTTTTTCACTGGAAGGACTTAACCTTCCAATATGGCACTGCAAATACTTATTACCTGACAGATTACTAATAACATTAATTGGACATAATAAGCATAGTACAGATTTTCTTATAAGATGGTGGATTCTTCAGTGAGGTATAAGCATTTTATTTTATTATTTATTTGTTTAATTAGTTTTTGGTATAAGCATTTTATAAAGCAATTTCCAAAGGTATACCAGGTGTAAAAATTGGTCATACATATTCATACATCCCAAAGGCAGCTGCCCTCCTTGGGCCAACTTTGTATGCCAAAAATTTAAATAAGGAATGTGTTTAATCACATTCCCTAAAAGGAAATTTACTTCATGAGGCACTAACGGTAATGTTTACTGAAGTTCAGGGTGCTTCAATTGTGGGAATAACCCCCTTTAAAGAGCAAAAGCAAGATTATTACAGGAAAGAGGCACAGCTGGCTGCTCCACACAAAATCCAGATACCCTTTTTATTGTTTTATTTTGGTTTGGTTTGGTTTGGTATTCGTTCTTGAGACAAGGTCTCCCTATGTATGTAATTGAGGTTGGCCTTGAACTCACAGCAGTCCTCCTTCCAAGTGTTGAGATTAAGATGTGCACCACCAGGCCTGCCTAAATACCCTTTTCTTAACAAGTGTTTCAGTTGCTAGTACCTTATTCAGGTCTTCTCACACAAAACAGCTTAGCATTTGAGGGCACTACACAAACAGAATGAATTTATTATGTATGCATATAGCAAATAACTAGATTTTCTGTTCTACCTTGTGGCAGTGATTTGTGCGAGCCCACTGAGTTACAGGGCTGGTAAGTGTCACAGAGGAACATAGCCACATTTGAAGCAGAAAGTATCGGTCTTCTGTCTGGAGAGCATCCCCCTGGATTTAGCCACCTGTTGTACTAGGTATTAGGAAGCTGTGGCCATGGTGGAAGGTCTCTCCTCGCATGCTGCTGCCTGTGCTTCCTGAGCGTGCAAGGCTATTTGGCAGCTCTAGCACTTTCCTCCACCTAGGCCCTTAGTCAACATTAACCATGGTAATAGAGAATTGTACATTTTAATCTAAGAATAGGTGGAGAACAACTTAAACTGATTTAATTACTAACTTGGAATACATTATTTCAGAGCCTGAATGCTTTAAGAATAAATGTGAGATTTTTCTATGGAGCAACCACCATTTCCTTCCAGCATATCATTTGCCTGTCTTCTTTGTTTATAAATAAAACTTTGAGGATTTGTAGTTTGCACACATTGTTCACTCCGGGAGCTATCATACCCCCATAGATACCTTCCAGCTGGTTGTACAAAATTGAAAGGTTACATGGAACCGGCCAAACAAATGATTCCAAGAAAGCTTTATGAGGTTACCTGAAGGCCAGTGAATCTTAAGGTCAGTGGATCCTCCGTCAGCCTGCATCAGGATTAATTGATTCAAATGGACAAACCTAGTAAATCAGGCTTGTATTTTACTGTAATCAAAGAAAGTTTTCTTTGTGTTGAGATACTGAAATTGTAGTGAAGACCTTGTCTCTCTCTTTTTGTTGTTTTTGGTGTTTTGTTTTTTGAAATATGACCTCACTGTGTAGCCCAGGCTGGCCTTGAGTTCACTAAATAGCCCAGGCTGGCCTTGAACTCACGGTTTTCCTGCCTCAGCCTCCTGAGTACTTGAATAACAGGCATATGCCACCACACCCAGGCCCCATTTTTAAAATCAAGAGAAATGGTACCATAATATTAAGCTCCCTATTTATAGAATGTTTTATGAAGCATATCACTTAACAAACCTTTCGGGACTATAGATAATATAGTGATGGGGGAAAAAATGAATAAAGAGGAGTATACTTAGGAGCAGTTGACTTTTAGTTATATATACCATGGGGGGAGTAGAGCTATTTTGAGCTGCTGCACACAGAATTGCATCACAGCTGAGAATTGATGGACCCTCCTCTGATGCTGCTGAACAGGAAAAATATGTGGTTAAAGACATCCGTACTTTAAAAATGATTAGAGGATTGAGAATACTAAACACACACACACACACACACACACACACACACACACACACACACACGGAAAGATTAGCTTTGAAGAGGCGTTCACCTGGTTTGATGAATTAAAATACCAAATTAACAGTCCAGGTGTGGTGGCGCACACCTATAATTCCAGTAACTGACGGCTGAGGCAGGATTGCTCTGAGTTCAAGGCCATCCTGAACTGCATAGTGAAATCCTGTCTCAAAAAGGCAAAAAAAAAAAAAAGGAGCGGGGGATTAACAAAATTCCTACATAGAGAGGAGGTGTTTAGTCAGGCAGTGGTGGTGCAAGTTGCTTAATGAGGCTCCATGTGAACTGATTCCCAACTCATATTTGTCGGTGGGCCTCTTTCTTTCTGCTGAGGGCTGGGATAAAATGCAGTGGTAGAGCACTTGGCTGTGTCAGGCCCTGCATTCAGTCTCGGCATTAACCCCCCTCAAAGAAGTTACAGCTCACAGGGAGATCCTGTGAATGCAAGCATGACTGAAAATGGTCTCCACGAAGAGTGGAAATGAGAGGGATCCAGACTGCAAAGCCAGGTTCGCGGTATACTAGGAATTTGTCCTCCCAATATCCCCACAGTGTAGATTCACAGTGATCAGAATCCTTCTCTGGTGTTGTTATAAAACAACATGACAACATATTGTTTGTCATGAAGCGCCAAACACCCGCAGGCCAACAGGCAGTGGGAAACACAGAAAGGCAACTTGTTTTTATGGTTTCAAGCGCCGTGGTTCTTCCTGGCAAAGACAAGAAGCTGCGTTGGTTCCCAGAAAATAACCTTAGGTGACCTGTCTGGGAGTGGGAGTGAGTGAGTTCCGGAGCTGCTTTCCGCTCTTGTAGCCCCCTCCTGGCAGGGATTCTCACAGGCCTGTTCAGTCTGGGGCTCCTCGGACCGGAAGGCAGTTCTGCAGTGTTACACAATGCATTCTGTGGGTGGACTCCGTTAGGAACCCCTTACAGACGGCCCAGGCCTCTGAGAGAAGGCAGACACATAGTGAAGATGGAAATAACAGTATTTTTGCACCTTGCTCAAGTCGAATATTTCTCCCAGTCCAGCTTGCAATGTTATTTTAGCTTCCAGCAGGAATGACCTCTTCACCCAGGTATCTTGGAGCACTCTACCAAAGTGGCTACAGTGGAAGCCGCAGGAGAGATGTTCCTTAGTGAGGAGCAGCACACAGTCCCTTTGAACCCGCTGGTGTGCAGGGTGGTGGGAAGGTCGTGCAAGCTGGTCACTGGTTCTGCCCTGGGGCAGCCTGCGCAGTGTGCTCTTGGCAGATGGGGTTTGCCCCCCGTGAGCCCTTCCAAGTTGACGAGACCCTTGCTCCCCTCCTGAAGGGTGATGGTATGCACGGGGCACCTGGCACCTGGCACCGGCTGGGTCATGGGATTGTCGCCCTGCAACAAAAGGGGAACAGTAGCCGCACTGGAAAGGCCCATGCCCTGTAAATCCTAGACCCAGGTCTCCTGAGGCCCAAAGCACCTTGTGCCAAGCCCCAGGCCAGAACTAAAGTGATCCGATCCGTTTTGGGTCTGAGGGAGGCGTTCACCAGCAGCAGGCCTTTAGCCTTCTCTGTGTTTAGATTCTTACCTCCCTTTCATCATTAACCCTTTCTGCACGTTGTCTGCTCCAAAAAAGCAATTTAGTGTGGCTCCAGCTTCCTGCCCTGAAACAGTCGGACTGCGGGCAACCAGCACAGCAGCTGTTCCCGAAACTGCTGCAGGTGGGCAGTCTGTGCGCCATCCCGTGCACTGGCAGGAAGTGACCATTTAACTTTTAAGGTGCTTCCTTAATAGAGGCAGGAGCAATAAAGGCCAAAGCACGGGATTGGCCTGCACTTGATTCCAACTCCTCACTACTCCTAGCAGGCTTACAAATTTTAAGCCTTAGTCTTCTCTTTCGTTAAATCAGGTTGATGGGTCAAATGACGAAATGCAGTTAGGCTGGTGGTTCTGCCTGTGATGCCCTCACTGTGGGAGGCCAAGGCACTAGGCTCACAAGTTCTTCAACCCCAGCCTGGTCATTTTAGCAACTCAGACCCTGCCTCCAAATTTTTTAAAAAATAAATGTCTGGGGATGTAGCTAAATGCAGAGGTCCTGGGTTCAGTTCCCAGTATGGGGGGGTGGTGCTTGCAGACAGTGCATGCAGAGACCTCAGAATGTACAGCACTAGGCTGCAGTAATCTCTAAGAGACGGAAGTATGCAGACCAGGCTCCTAGCCCTCAGTGGCATGCAGGAGGCCCTGAGTGTAATCTGCAGAACAGAAAAGAAAGGAAAGGGAAATTGATGGTGATTTGCCCAGCACCTTTATTTAAGCTTCCTAGATGGACTGGGTATAGAGAGTCCTTCTGAGTGTCCACGCCCCTGAGAGAAGGCATAGGAATGGTCTCCTGTCTCCATCTGTAATGAGATGGCAAGTACTTAACACATCATCAGTACACAGCATTTGACCTCTGCCTGGCAGCTTCTCAGGCTGGTGGTTCCTGAGGACCTTTTCCCCTTTATCCCACTTGTCTCTGCTTTGTTCTCAGATGTAGTTGGGTGAGAGACAAGCCAAATTTTGGTAGTGTTATATTTTTATTTCACAACAAAAGAAATGAAGAGGTAGACTAACCAGTTCCTGAGTGCATGTTTGTCAGGCAGCAGGCTGTGATACTTCCCAGCTCTTAGTCCACCATGGCCCAACACAATTTAATTATTCTCATTGCTTCATGGATAGCTAGCTGGGTTTGGAACCAGGTATAGATCAAAGATCTCATAGAAAAGGAAATGAAAGAAAAAAATGTTAGGGGTTTTTTGTTATTAGTGTTTAAGTTGCACTAATGACTGTAGTAACTGCCAGTAAATTGTGATAATTCATATGTCAGTTATGCATTATATATACAAAAGAGATTGCCTTCTGCAAAGAAGAAAAAATGGACAAACTTCAAACTTGTGATTCATTCATGATCCATTAAGCCTTGAGATATTGAATAATAATTAGAACTTTTACCTTCTGGCCTGTCTTGTTAATTTAATATCTATAATTGATACTGTGGAGTAAAATTAACAGATTCTTATGCCAGTGTAAGAGCTTGAGATTCCTTGTACTTTTAGAGTATTAACTTCCATTTTTCTGAGATTGACATGGAAAATTTTATATAAAGTTTAAAATGTAATCTCAATACAATGTGATGAAAGAAACTAGAAGAGCACATTGGTTTGAGATCAGTGGGAGGAATGGGGATATAATTACACATTTGTATTTACAATTACGTACTTTTTTTAAGGCAAGATTTCACCATATGGTTCCAGCTGGCCTTGAACTCACATTGTACTTTAAGGTTATGTACTTTATAATTTTTAGATTTTACTTATTTTTGCAGTGGTGGGATTGAACCCACTGAGCTATATTCCTACCCCTTTTTATTTTTCTATTTTGAGAAAGGGTGTTGAGAAGATACCCAGGCCTGCCCCGAATTTGAGAGCCTCTTGCCTCAGCCTCAAGTAAGGTATCATGACTGGCTAGATTTATGCACTTTGTATAATTAATACCACAATAAAACCATAAAAATGAAATGAGAACTGCTGTATGGCTCCGTGGTGGACCACTTGCCTGACACGCTTGTGACTACCCTGAGTTTGATCCTGAACATCACACCTGCACAACTATTTAGTGATATGGAAAGTTGATGACCACACATAGGGGAAGAACGTGTATCTACAAGGTACTCTTGCTTTCCAAATTACATTTTTTGTGTGTATATGTATCAAAATAATTCCTCTTGACTATTGGGATAATGAATTGTATTCTCTTCATGTTTTTAAATATTATTACTGTTAATGTATTGCTTTTGTAAAGGAAAACAATAAAATTATTTTTAAAATCCTCTTTGTTGTTTAAATGGATAGTCTACTCCCTTAATTGTCACAAGAAAATAATGTAATTTTGATCAAAAAATTAGCATGTCCGGAGTTGTGCTAGCAGGTGACACCTGGAATGTGGGGTTGAGGATGAACTCTTGTTCTTTTTCATTCTAAACTTTTAGATATGGCTTTTCTTGCTTGCTTTTTAAAAATATATTCATGTTTTACTTTCCCAAAATAAATTTTAGAAGATAAAATATGTCTCAGTGCCTTTCTTAAAAGGTTTATTTTCATCCAGATTGCCCTACCCTTTTGCTTTGCCACTCAGCAAGCAGAGCAAAGAAAACGCCTAAGTGAAAGGCCCATGGAATACCAAACAGTATCAAGTAGAGACAAATTACAAATTGCCCAATATAACGTATGAGGGCTTGCTTTTTTAATTGAGGGGATAGGAGTACAGCTTCTCAATTATCATACGTGCGTCATACTCTTGGGGATGGTGTTTTTGGCTTGAGTCCATTACTATGTATTTTAACCACTGTGGGAACTGCATTGCCAAGAGTTGACAGTTTGTATAGCGCCCTCTAGCGCATTGTTTTTAAAGCACAAGCAGTTTCTTCTGCTCAGCTGTTAACTAGAAAATTCTCTGAGCTCCTTTATTTTGCTGCTCTTCCTTACATCCACACTTAACCCTTCTCTGCACCTACACATTTTTTTTAATCTGGGGGATGAGATGCTTTAAGCTGTGGCTTTGAACACGTTCCCTAATCTCTCTAGGCTTCAGTTTCCTCATCTGTAAAAATTATAATCATGAGTACCTGGTATCGTTCCTCTGAGGGCTAAATGAGCACATAGTAGGAGCTCAGTAGGTGCTACCTGGATTTTTTTCCCCTTTGTTCTTGTATTTTGCAATGCTGGGGATTGACCCTAGGGCCTTGGGCTTGCTAGGCAAGTGCTCTGGCACATCCTACCGTCTAGCTACTATTTACATAAAAATAGGTCTGCTCAATTAATGTAGGATTGAAGACAAGTAATCAGTAGGTTCTGGTATCATAATGTAGTTGAAAAATTTAATGTTAGTAATCAAAAAAAGAAGGGGCCTATCTATAATTCTAATTTCCAGCCCCATTTTACTAAGCTAATTCTAAAGTCTGAGAGCATGTTCAATTCTTTTGTATTCCTCAGTGCTTAATTTGTACAGTCTAAACAAATATTTGTCATTTTGAATGTTCAAGTCATTGTTTTATAGTAGATGGCAGAAAACAAAATGATAGCTAAAATTATTAATATAAAATGAGAATATTTGCAGTCATCAACTCTATGTTCGTTAAGCAAGAGGCTTTTGCATTAGTATGGCAGGATTTGTGTTATCAACACAAGTATAATGACAGCAGAAATGATTGTGGAATCAAGGAGTCACAGATTCTGGAATCCTGCACTCATCCATTCTCACTCATTTCTAGCATATATGACTTGGATTGATCTATTCTGACACAGACTGCTTCTCCAGATATTCTAGGAGACCATCTGTGTTTTTCCCGGTACTGATAGTCACAGACTTAGGCATAACACCATACCCCCAGGAACCCAGGATCTTTAGAGAAGCATTGAGTGAGTACTTGTGAACCGTGAGTTCCTGGAGTCTTCAGCTGGTCATATGTATAAGAAATGTCTCCAGGCATATTTTTCCTACTGCCCTGTATTAGACAGTGTCACAGTGTATTTCCCTTTCCCTTCTAGTGCCTCAGTGCTAAGCCACATTAATACTCTCATGAACATCAACTGCTTAACCTTACATTCAGTCTTATCAGCTGTTGGACATTATGCCAAGCATACATGATTTAGAACATTCACACATTTCTAGCAGAATAGAAGGTACTATCACCCTTTTCCAAAGAAGAAAACTCTTGGGTGACACTGATAATAAATGACAAAGTCACACTTGTAATCTGAAGGTGCCTCTGGAGGCTTTGGACTCAGTACTACATCAGTAACTTCAAAAGGAAGTTTCCTTTCCAAGACCGCACACCCACTGAACCTTGGTGCAATGGTAATTATTACTGGGTCATATCTGCCTGGCCCCTTGAATTTTCGAAAGTTGGCCCATGGGGCGGAGTCTCCTTTTCTCTTTGTGTATTTGTCATCAGCCAGTCCTCCAAGCTGGGAAAGCAAGTTCTTTACTAGCAGAGACTGCAGCTGCTATTACTTACCCCCCCCCCCCCCCGGGGAAAAGCCACAAACCCAAGTCTTACAGCTGGGAACGCTGAGATCTGGCTGTGCCACCCTATAAAGACAGGGTGAGGAGGAGCTCGCACGCTGGCCGGCTGGCCTGGTAGCAAGACCAGAGGCAAGGTCTTGGCCAGAGAAACCACACTGAGCAGCTCTTCAAGCAGCCTGGGCCTCATCACCCGGTATACTCAGTCCCTTATGCTGAGCATGTGATCACTTAACTGCTTTTGTCCTCTGACGCTCCTGACCCCGCTCTCCACCCTCACTCTGGTGTACACCGTAACTCCTTGGCTGGATGCCTCCAAATGCCAGGTTCATGTTGGTGGAAGGCTTTAAGTCAAAGCCTCAGAGGCATGGGTGAGGAGCCACGGGGCAGAAGGACTATAATTTGAAAACAAATGAGCCTCTTTCATCCCAGATGAATTTTTGTTGATTAAGGTCTGTTCCGGCTGGGCAACTCATCAGAAGCTAGGGTTTCTGGAACTTCTAGGAAAACCAAGTAGGAACCAGAGTTGTCCACAGGTCTTCTGTAACAATTTCAGCTCAACTTGGAGACCTGGAGAAATCCTGTTTAAACAAGTCTGTTCTTTTCCCAGAAGACTGGGTTGTGCATGTTGAAGGCAATTTAGAGCATCAACCATTGTTACTCCTGCAGAATACCGAAGTTTCACAAAATGATGGGAAAGGTTTAAGAGATCTGACTAAATGTCATTTAAGAAGTTTAATCTTGTCTGCTCTGTTAGTGGAGACCTAGAGACAGAAGTCTGCTGGGACTTTTCACTGTTTGTTTGCATCTGGCATACCCAAGCGTTTTAGTAATTAACATTTTAATGTGGGTGTGCCTGTGGCTCTACAAATGTACAGCTGTTTATAGCAAATAACAAAGCTCTTGGTTGAAGATGCTGACGGGCCTGGAATGCTGTCCAATGACTTCTTCTAGCCCCTGGACCAACTAACTGCTCACTGAGGTCTGGAAACAAAATGGGCTTTGGCTTCAGCCAGAGGGAAACTTAAAGCCTGATAGTGCTTTGCAACTTCAGATTATAGTACTGATTTGAGAAATAGAGAAGAACGAGGGAGTAGGGTACAATGCTTGTCTAGCAACGTTGGAAGCCCTGGGTCCAGTCCTCAGCATCAAAAAAAATACAAAGCTAAAGAAAAAGAGAATGAAATAACAGCCTCCTTGGCCGTGAGATTTTAAAATGGCCTCAGAAGTCATAAGAGAACTCGTAAACAAAGTCATGAAGTATGTCTAGCATTCAGTCTCATGTGAAGTAACCTGCATGGGTTGCAAACTTTGAAATAGACCAAAGATGCTAATTACCTGGGTTAGGAGGACTTTAGACTAATCCCTTCTTAAAATAGGACATTGCGGCAGTCAGTAGATCCTGAAGCGGACACAGGAGACTCAGAGGTCATACATCGGAATCACTGGCTGAAATCCCTGGCCAGTGAACAAGCTCACCTCAAAGGTAAGTATATATGTTCCTAAACACTATCAAAAAAGTTAAATTGGGCAAGGTGTGGTGGCACATGCCTGTAATCCCAGCACTCATCAGGCTAATGCAGGATCGCCTGAACTGCATAGTGAGACCCTGTCTCAAAAAGACAGCAACAGCAAAAAAGTTACATTCCTTGTTTAAGCTGCTGTTCCTTCTGCTCTATGGCTTAGTTAACTTACACTTTGTGTTAATACCCTCATAATTCTCAATATAGTCATTTATTTAAATTAATGGATTTTAGCAGACGTGGCCTTGACATTGCCCCAGAGACCAGATGGCAAGAGGGCTCATCTGAGCCATTTTCCCACAGAAAATCGTTTGTACAACATGCACAAATTGTGACTTATTCATAGGAAGAGGGGTAGTTAGAATCTGGCTAAGAATATAGGTTCAACCACTAAACAGACTTGCCACAATCCATTGTCAGTTCAGCAGTGTCAGGGGCCCAGCTTCCTGTGCTGCCACCCTTAGTAAGTACTTGGCTTCCATATTGCAGTCCCCAATCAGTATTCCAGCTTCCGCTGTCCCTTCTGCATCCCAGCAAAAAGCAGGAAAGTGAAGGTAGTTTCCTTTTTAAGGACAACGGTGTGGATATCACTATCACTTCCACTCTCACCTTTGACCACATCTAGCTGCAAGGGAAGCTAGGAAATTGGCTGGCCTTGTGTCCTGCTGAAAATTCTATTATGTAAGAAGAGAAGGGGCCAGCATGATGGTGTCGGCCTGTAGTCGCACCTACTTGGGAGGCTGAAGACAGAGGAGCACTTGGATCCAAGAATTCATGATAGCCTAGGCAACACAGTAAGACCCAGTATCAAAAAGAAAGAAAAGGTGGTCCATGCCTGAAATTCCAGTTATGGTTAGTCAGGAGGCTAAGGGTGTAGCTCTCCTGAGTTCAATCTCCAACACTCCTTGCGCACACACAAAGAAGTGCGGACTGGACTGTCTGCCACTATTCCCTTCCTGTAATTTACTCTTCCAAACGTACCTGATTACTAATTCAGAGTGTTGAGGTAGAAGGCCATTGGGTTCCTTATATATTCCATGTCTCAGTTAACTTTTGCTATGTGCTAATACACAAACACTAATAATTCTCAACTCATTTAGTAGAGTGTAGCAGACGTGGCCACATAAAGAAAATACTAAAGACTGAGACCATTTTATCCTCTCCACTATTTTTAGATAGCATAGAAAATAAAAATCACTAAGAATTTAAAAATAATCATCACAGGATTGTCACACACAGTATTAATGCTGTTAGGATTCTTTTGGGTTATTTATTTTTGGTATGAGGGCTTGAGCCCCAGGGGCACTCTACTGGTGAGCTACATCCTCAATCTTTTTCAGTTTTTTTGTGACACTGTCCCACTAGCTGCCCAGACTAGCCTCAGATTTACAATCCTGCTTCAGCTTCCTGAGTACCTGGGCCTACAGGTTCCTAGCAATGTTAAAATGTTGGTGTCTTTTCCAATAAAAGTATAGACATCCATAGCATGATCTCATAGTGATGATTTATATAATGGTGATAAAGAGCCCATACTATTTTAGATGGGATAGAGAAAGGTCTTTCAACCTGTCATACAGTTGAAAGAAAATAGAAATTAGGATTTTAGTTCTGCCTTTTAACTCCTGTGTGTGACTGTCGCACTGTGTGGCTGGTGTCAAAACAAGACACACATACTCCCTGTGCCCATGGAGTGGACTCTAAGAAATGCCACCTGGGATTCATAGGTAAAGGGTTGCTGTCAGAGCCCAAGCATTCCTGGGTCTTTCACACCTCCATACCTCTTCCCCAGGGCCAAAGTGGGGCAGAAGGTGGGAGATGAGTGATCAGACGGGAAGATGGTCTAGGCTGCTGACCACCACACCCTTCGGCCCTAACTCTACTGCCAGACCAATCACCATTTCCCGGTTGTACTAGGCTCTTCTGTTTGTTCCACCGACAACAGGGAAGTAGGAAATTGGAGATTTGCAGAAGCTGGTAAAAACTAGTATCACAAGGCAAAGTTCCGTTTCTAGATCCAAGAAAAACTTCCTGTTTTGTTAAGACCCTTCTTAGGCGCGGAAACCTGCTCTCTCAAATGAAACCACAATGAATAATTTCGCTGTGTTGAACAAGCCTGAAATCTCAAGGGGTGGTTGGTGAATAAGAAGAGAAACCAGCAGAGATCAGCCCCAGCTGACCAGGACTCTTCCTCAGTTCCTCCTCCACTCCCTAAAGAACCAGTGACAGCTGGCAAGTGGAAAGCCCTTGAGCGACCTGGCAAGAGAACTGGGCAGAGCTTCGGTGGCTCCTTCAGGGCTGTGTAGCTCAGACTGCTCATCCTTTCCCCAGATGAAATTTCCCCTTTAAGAGAAAGATCTTGCCAAGTGTGGTGGTGCAGGCCTGTAATCCCAGCACTAGGGAGGCTAAGGCTGGAAAATTGGGAAGTTCAGGGCCAGCCTGGGCTATGGAGACCCTATTTCCAAAAAAAAAAAAAAAAATCTAGAAGAGTGCAGTAATAAATGAACCCTGGAATCTCGGTTTAACATACACTGTGAAGTTTGTCTTCCTTTTGCACATGACCAGCACTGGTTGGTGGCGGAAATGCAGAAATTCATTCGGGAGCCCAGAGCTCTGGCATTTGTGCTGTATTGCTGGAGCCTAGGCCTCCACCACCTTGGCGGCAGAGGAAGAGAGGAGGAGGAAAATTCATACCTGCTCTTCTGTGTCTGGAAGTGCCAGTGCTGCCTCAGTGGTGGGACCAAAGATGGGGCCCTGGGATAGGAGGGGAAGCATACACGGTGTTCAGTGAGCACTAAATGCCTCTCCCATGGCAGCAGCCTTTTACTGCTGGGGGCTTGCCCCAACACGTAGCAGCAGAGAGTTTTGGACCCATCATTTGGGTGTCTCATCATCTAAGGTTCTTAGCTATTTTCTGGACTGTGTAACAGGCAGATCTCAGGTCAAAAATAGTCCACCCCCTTTCAGGGTAGATGCTACATAAAGCCCTTGCCCCATAGTTGTTTCTTTTGCTCCTCTTCTTTTAAATTTGATTTGCTTTTTACCCAATTAGCTAATCCACCGGAACTAGCCGCTCCTGGCTTGACTGTACGTGATTGGGGAACTGATAGAGCTGGGTGTCCCTAGAAGCATGGATCAGTCAGTTACTGGGACCAAAGCTAGTTGTTTAACAAGTCATGGGATGTTAAACCGTTCATGACAACATAAAACTAAAGAATTGTGCTCTGAAGGATTGTTGACCAAAACTGTTCAAAATATGTTATGATTCAAGCCTCCACTTGTGATTGACTCATGTTTGACTCTTGGCCAGTGTTTTTATGCCCAGAGAGGATTCCTGATTCACCATAATTATCAATTAAATATATACTGAGCCCATACACGAATGGTGGGGTTCTTGGGAATGAACCTGTGTGCTCTTGCTGGGAGGCAGGGCATTCATTCTAAGTAATAGCTTCAGTTCTCTGCCTCCCTCTGTTGTGCCTTGCTTTGGAGAGGTTTTGACATTCATCAAAGGCAGGAGCAAGCAAGGGAAATACTGTACAGCTGATTCTGAAGCAGACTTACTTCACAGGGTGGTTCTCAGTCATTTTGTTTTACTTGGCCTGCTTCAGAGCTGTTTGGGTACACATGAGGTTCTCCAACCATGAGGCCCTTGCAGACCTGATTTCCCCTTGGACTGACACATTATCCTCCCTGCAAATGTGGCAATTGTAAATTCCTGCCTGGGGAGCAGCAATTGCTTTGAATTACATACTATTTGAATAAAGCAGTGTGGGCTCAACAAGGCCTTATTGTTCTGCAGTCCCTTATTGAAGTCTGCTATAGTAATTGCTGGTGATATTATACTCCCTAGCCTACCATTTGATTATGCAAAGGAATACTTTTTTCCATGCTTTATTTGGTCCTTTTCAGTTGTTTGTAATAGAAAAACTTCTTTAACCATTTTATCAACACTGTTGAGGTTTTTTTTGCCCACTTCACTTTTTTGTCTCTCGCTCCTTCTTTTGGTCTTGTGATACGATTCTGCATCTTAGATTTTCTCAGGTTTGAAATGACCCAAAGTGTACTTTATGACTGCTATGTAAATGCAGACATGCACACACTATATCCACATGATTTAGGACTCTCTCTGTCTCTTGTTTCCTATAGATTTTATTGGTTAGCATTCTCTTTTATAATGTGTATGTATCCTGTTTATTAAACAGAACTTAAGAGCACAGAATGAAATCAGTAATACTCCCTGGTTCAGGACATGCTGTCATCGTTGGTCTGGAAATGCTATTTTAAACAATTTTTATAAAACGTAAGGTAAACAATCTACATTTATTCTTCAATTTAAAAACATTTTTTTTGCCGAGGATTTAGCTCAGCATAAATACCTGCCTGGCAAACAAGAGGTCGTGAGTTTGATCCCCAGTACCAAAAAAAAAAAAAAAAAAAAAAAAAACTTTTGTTCCAGATGTGGTGTCACATGCCAGTAGTCCCTAGTCACTTAGGACCCTGAGGCAGGAAGACCACTTGAGGCCAGGAGTTAGAGGATGCACAGGCAACATCACAAGACCTCATCTTTTAAGAATAAAAATAAATAAATTTTTAAATTTTTAAATTTTCCATATCATTTACTGTTTAATCATCTGCAAGTAGGACTTGATAAGACTAAATCTACAAATATTTACTTTTTAACTAAACTTATTTCTAACAGAATCTGTTTGTAATGACAAAGTCC
The DNA here is from genome assembly GCA_004027295.1 of Dolichotis patagonum. Taxonomy (NCBI): domain Eukaryota; kingdom Metazoa; phylum Chordata; class Mammalia; order Rodentia; family Caviidae; genus Dolichotis; species Dolichotis patagonum. The sequence goes on from PVJX010001509.1 coordinate 116,506, forward strand.
AAAGGTAGGAGCAGCAAGAATGTTAAGAACAAGTTGTGTAACAAGGTTTTAATTAATTATATTTTGATTTGCCAGACTAGACCCTTATGAAAGCTTCTGATTTGGAAAATGTGAAACCAATGCATTAAAGCTATCATGGAGTCTTTTCTAGCTGGTTTTAGGCCAGTTAAATTTAGTAAAGATCATGAAGATAGAAAGCCAACTTGAAGCCAAAACAATTACTGAGAACATTCTGTGTTCCATTAATAGGTAATAAGATTAAATCTATGCACCACTGAATAAAAATATAAATTCTACTGACTTATTTATATAAAACTTTAGGCCTCCATTGCTGTCACTTCTCCAAAAATAGCAGCTTAATGGGGCAGTGTTTTATAAGAAGCTTTGATGAAATCCACAAAGGAATAATCTTAACCCATTTGGCCCCAGACTGTCAGCTCCAGTCTTGTTTGTAAGGTGAAACTTCTGTGCCAGGACAGAGCTGGAAGATATCTCAGATGTAGTTATACTATCATACTGTCAGTTGTTCTTACATCTTTAGATGACCATGATCACTTTTTTTTAAAAAGGCAAATGCATAATCTGCACTAAAAGGATTTTACTCTACAGTAAAGATGTAAACCAGCCTCCCCCAATTTTCAAACTGGAGACTTCTTTGGAACATTTCTATTAGAAAGAAATTTAAAAATTAAAAAGCAATGGTCATTGCCATTCCTACTGATTCCATTACAAAGACAGAGAGCTAATTCATTGAGGGAATTTGTTTCAGAATTAAAGTGAGAAGCTGGCTGTGGTGCTGCAGGCCTATAATCCTAGAACTGTGGGAGGCTGAGGTAAGAGGATCACCCTGAGATGGAGGGGCCAGCTTGAAAAGTAGTGAGACCTTGTCTCAAAAAACTTTATCATTAAAATTTTTAAACTTTTTTTTTAAACTTGAAATTTAGAGAAAACCTTTTCCTTTGTTTTGTTTTTTGAGATAGTCTCACTTTGTAGTGCAGGCTGGCCTTAAACTCACTGTGTAGCCCAGCCAGGCCTCAAACTCAGAGCAATCCTCCCTCGGCTTCCCAAGTGCTGGGGTTACAGGTGTTTGTCACGATGCCCAGCTGAGAAAATCTTAATTGAAATTGGGTGGGCCTTTCATAGGCCTGGACTTGAAGGTAACAAAGTCCTATGAGATCAAACAAAACTAAAGCCAAAATCATGTAGTGATTTATAAAGGAGTAGCAGAGATTTTAAACCATGTTTTAAAAGGAGGTTAGAGTAAATCACAGTCTTCTGAGCAGGCGGAAAATCTATGCTTTTTATTTTTTTATTTTTTTTTTGAGACAGAGTTTCACTATGCAGTTCATGCTGGCTTGAACTCACATTGTAGCCTATGCTAGCCTCAAACTCATAGTAATCCTCCTGCTTCAGCCTCCTGACTGCTGAGATTACAGGTATGTGTCATCACACCCGGCTCTATGAATTTTTTAAAAGCTGCCACCCTTCCCAGATACTGATTTTTCTTTTTCACATGACTAGTGCATGTCTACAAACAAATGCGTAGGAGAAGAGATGACAGGAAATTTGAAATATAAACTTCCAGGCTTCTGATAACAATTTATAGCAGGGTTCAAGTATTCAGGATTGCCTCTAAGTGAAAAAAGGAAAAAAAATCCCAATTTGAGCCCAAAGTATTTCATATTTGGTAAACTATTTGGGGAAATTCCACAAAATCCATGGGCCAAGTAATTTTATTTACTCTAATGCTTTGACCTTTCCATTTCATTTTGTTTCAGCAGTTGCTATAAAATTAAGGACACAGAATAAACCTGGGAGTTTTCTTTTCCAATAACAAGGTCCTAAGCAAACAAGGAAAGTCTTTCTCTTCCAAGTACAGGCTTGAGAACGGCTCCCTGCTTGCCCGTCTGCCTCCAGTGGCCGCACACGGATCAGGCACCTCCCTGATCACTAGAACTTGGTAGCGGTGCACCAGCACAGGGCTGACAAGGCTCTGCGCCACCATGCTGGTGGCCACCTCCTGAGCCCAGCAGAGCTTGGACAGTGACAGTCCACTTCACCACAGCCTTTGCAACCTTTCCTCTACACTTCCTCCCCTGTAGTGACCCAATTCATTGGACTGACCTCGTGCCTCAGTTTCCCTTGTTTGAACTGCAGCCCTGTCCCTGAGCTGAGGTTTAATTACCCTGTCTTGTCACCAACTACCTACCTTTGTCCTCCTCCTCCTGGGGTCCCCATTGGCTGGGGCTCTCCTGGGAATAAGTTAGTTACATAAGAGCTACAACTCTTTCATGGCCTTGTCCATCATCTCCACCTCCCACCATCGTCCCTGCTGCTTGCTTCACTCTGCAGCTGTTAATTGCCTGAACCAGATCCTACCTCGCTTTATCTACTCAACCTACTGGTTACCTCTCCCAGAGCCAGTCCGGCCTGCCAGGTTAGTCTCCTTGCTCGCACCCACTCCTCTGATCCTGGCTCCTCCCTTGACCCATCAGCAGGGGCTCCTGGAATGCTGACGATGACAGTGATGAGTTGCAATTGCGAGCCAAGTCCAAGTCCGTGCAGAACTGTCTGGGTGCTTGACATACTTCAATCCATTTAATTATGAAAACGATTTGAGAAAACAGGCTGGGAAAAGTTAAAGTGACTTGCTCAAGGTCACCCAAATAGTCAGTGGCACAGCTATAACGTGAATGTCGATCTCCCTGATGCCACGTAAATACCCAAACCAGCAGGTGACGGAGTCTCGGTATTCACTGGCCTCCATGCTGTTCCCACACGGTGTGTTCGTGGCGGGAATCGCTCCTCTGAGCCTGGCGGAGTCTGGGGATTTCAACACAGGCTTTAAGATACCATCTATTAGAAGAGGAATTGTTGTCTCTGACCCCTAGGCATGCTCCTCTCACTTCAGCTAGCTTCGCCCGCTCACAGAAATGGCTTACTGGTAATGACCCAACACTTACACCTTCACACGCTCATCTTAACTCAGATCTCCGTGGGATCTAGGGACCCCCAAACCATTAGCTGGCCCAAGCCTTCCGTTTCACTTTTGAGAACTAAAGATCAGAGAGGGGAATTATCCATATCACAAGGCTAGTTAATGGCAGGGCCAGGACTGAGGTTTCATGGCCAGCAGGACCCCGTGGGTAACCTGGAGCTGCGTTTCACAGCAAGACTTGTGATGAAAAGCTAGGCTGCTTCAACCTTGGACTTTGACCTTTGGACTGCAATCTTCCACCGCGGAGCAGTTAAGGGACCCTAACTCAAAAGAAGACATGTTACTTATAAGAAGCAAAGTTGTGGAGGAACTGTTGCTACCACCCAATCTTTATCAAGAACCAGGAATTGTGATCTAATTCACACCACAAGATAAAACCAATCTAAAGAACAGCAGCTTTAATCAAGCATTTACTACATGCCAGAGATTGCTGTAAGGAAGCACTTTCTATGTGTTAACTTATTGACTCCACATAACAACCTTAGGAAGTAAGTGCTTTATCACTGCCACTTTATAGATAAGGAAACTGAGTCTTAAAAAGGTTAATACCTTGCCCAAGATGATGCAGTGGGGAAGGCAGGACCAGGACCCAGATGAAGCTGTCTATTCTAGGGTCCAAGCCCTCATCCTTGTGCCAGACTGGCTTTCCTGGGAAATGAGGAGTAGAACTCTCTTAAGATACTCAGAGTGACATGGCGATGTGACACCTTTTGTCTAGTTAGGGGAGCCAAGTTCTAGTCATCATGGGCGTCCACACTCCCAGCTTTATCCACTGAGAGTTTATCCACAGCTTATCTGCGAGACTTTGGTGGCCTATGGTGAACTCTTCAGAGTGTGTCATTTTGTTGTAGGAAACAGTTATCCAGCCCCTGTGGTTCCTGGGCCAGTGTCCAGGTACTTTGTAGTCACCTCAGCTCCTGAGTGTAAAGCTTAGAACAGATGAGGTGCACAGAAACAGAAAAGGAACTAAATAAAACTCACAATGAAATCAACTTTGACGAGTTTCAGATCTTATTGCATAACTCCTTGCTGGGGAAGGAATGCTCAAAAATCAACAAAAGGAAGAAAAACCAGGATGTTAACAAGAACTTTTATTATTTTGTTTTTCAAAGTATACTGCCAGACTCAGACTCTTTCTGCCAACAACAACACGTTTCTTCCCTGCAACCTACACAATTCTGAATTTGGTGAGATTATTCGGGGTGAAACCATTCGTTCCCACCAATCTCATTTTCAGAAAGGAATGTCCCAGACACAAACAGACCTTGGGTAGAAGCAATAGTCCTGTGACCTCTGCTGGGGAGGACGCCGCTCGCAAAGCTTTGGCCCAAGCTTGGTGTCCGAAGTGGGCCCCTTTTGGTGTACTCACAGTGACTGCGGTTCTGCCTGAAGACTTTTGTCCTGTGAGCAGGGAATAAAAAAATGACACCAGATTATGAAGATGAGGGAAAGTCTCGGGACAGAGAACCAAACAATGCTGGGTTCAAACCTTGGACTTGGCAGTTCTGGTAGTATGACATTTGAGCCTTGGTTTCCTCATCTGAACTGAGCACCAGAGGACCACTTGGCAGTATTTTCCCCAGGACTAAAGGAGGGATCCTAGTGTCTTGCTCAGCATTAGTGTTTGAAAAGTGTAGCTCAGGCCCCTCTGGACTGGGTAGACACAAATGACCAGCACTCGAGGACAGACAAGGGAAGAAGCAGGACAAGTTTGAAAGCCATCGGTCTAGGTCCTTAGTGGGCTGAAGAGGACTCATGGGCAAAAGAGAAAATAGCAGGAGGAAAGCAAATCTCATTATATAAATGAGAAACAAATTCTGTGGGTTGAAGGGTGAAGGAAGATAAGAGGGCAAGTGATAAGGCAGAGAAGCAGTGGGAACAGGAGGCGAAGGCCAGGTCTGAGCACCAGCCCACCTCTTTGTAAGCCCCAGACTCTGCCGTCCAAGGGACCATGCTAGTTGCTCCTGGCAGAGGCTAGTGAGAACTCATACCCCTCAGCAGTCAGGGCTTTGCATACTGTCAGAGGCAGAAGAAAATGTTGGGTCTGAGTCCTTCCCTCCTTGCAATATCCTGGCGTGTTCTTTAGCCAGTGAGGAGGAAGGCAGTGCTGGAGGCCTGTAGCAATGTGCTGGGGAAAGGAAGGAGAATAAACCCTGAGACTGATCTTGGGTGGAACGGAACCCAACCAGCACAAGTTACCCCTGAGGCAGGGCAAGGATCGCACTTAGGGTTGCTCCTTGTGGTGGAAGTGGAATGGCAATGAGCACTCATTCTGACCTCCTCCAAGGTTGTCCTTCTGTGTTGCAGAGGCTGGAATACTTGAAACTACATTTCCCAAGGTCCCTTGCTTCTTGGTGTGCTAACTACCCAACCGTGTGAGTTCCAGAAGGAGGAGAAGGCCGGCATCCTCGTCCATCTTTCCTGAGTGAAACTCAGAAAAGCAAGCCTGGGCTACATGATATAGTGAGTTCAAGGCCAGCCTGAACTACATAGTGAGACACTGTCTCAAAAATAAATAAATGCACTCTCATCCTTTTAGATATCTCATTCTTTTCTCTTTCTTTTCTTCTTTTATCACACAGGCCCTTGTTTCAGAATGTGTATGTCTCTAAATGTTTCAAAGCAGCTTTTAGTTTGCAATCAGCATGATTGTGTGGATGTTATTTATTTTGGAATGTGATCCCTGTTGACTGAGAAGCACTACCCTGTATACATATGGGTTCTTGAGTAATGTGATGTGAGCCGGATGTGATGGCATGTATGCCTGTAATCCCAGTACTCTGGAAGGCTGAGGCAGGAGGATCATGAATTCAAGACCAGCCTGGATAAGTTAGTGACTTAGTGAGAATGTGTCTCAAAACAGAAAAGGACTGAGGATGTAGCTCTGTGTGAAGGCCCTGGGTTCACTATGCAGTATGATGAAAGAAAAAAAGAAGAAAGAAAAAAGAAGTTATGAAGTTTATGCAGAACATGCTAGAATAAGGTTATTTATTGCTGAAGCAGGGAGGGGTCTGCTGCTGCCCTGCTGAAGAGTGTTGGATGAACCTTTACCCCCAAAACCAGCCCTCGCAGTGACTCCTTCTGAGTGAGGACTGCTCACCTGACTCCTTGCAAGCAGCATTTCCATACCACTGTTTTATGTTAGCAAATCTGTGTTTCTGAAAGCCACACCAGCCATGGGTCTAATGGAGAAGCATGGGCATTGGTCTTCCAGGCCCTCTTTTCCATTTGAAGACACCATGCAGGTTTCTCACACTACTTCCCTTGTGCAGACTGCCCTAGACCTCAGCTCCTGCCTAGGTAGCTCCTGGCAATGTGGATGCCTTCTGATTTTTGCTGAGGTCAAAGCTGCCCTTCTGTTCTGTTCCAAGAGACATATCTGAGCCAGGCATGTTGTTACATAGCTGTAACCCCAGCACTTAGGAGACTGAGGCAGGAGGAGTGCCTTGAGTTCAAGACCAGCCTGAACAACATAATGAGTTCAAGTTCAGCAAGAACCTGCGTCAAAAAAAAACCAAAAAAACAAAAAAAAAAACCCTAGACATTTCTGGCTGGGGATTTAGCTCAGCAGCACAAGCACCTGCCTGGTATATATAAGGTCATGAGTTTGATCCCCAGTACCAAAAAACCAAAAAACAAACAAACAAAAGTAGACATTCATGAAAAGGGCAAACTATAGCCTGTATTAGGGTTCTCCAAAGAAACAGAACCAACAGCATGTGTATCTGCATAGAAAGACTTATTTTTGGGGTGTGGGGGAGAATCATTTTATTTATTTATTTATTTATTTAGAGACAGGGTCTCACTGTGTAGTCCAGGCTTGAACTTGCTTATGTAGCCCAGGCTGGCCTCAAACTCACAGTGATCCTCCTGCCTCAGCCTCCCAAGTGCTAGAATCACAGGTGTGCACTATCATGTCCAACTTTATCATAAATTATTTTAGAGGATCGACAAGTTCAGCATCTGATGAGGAGAGGCCAGGAGGCTGCAGTCTCAGGGAAGAGTGATGGTTCAAGTCCAGAAGCAATCTTCTGGGGAACCAGGAGAAGCCAGTGTCACACATAAAGTCCTGAGACAAGAGTCCCTGTCCCAGGGTAGGCTGGGAGGATCAACCTTTGTTCTCCTCAGACCTCTGGCCAGCTGGATATGGGCAGAATAGTGTTTGACCAAATGCCTGGGCAGCATGGCCAGCTGAGCCAACACAGGACCTTTGTGACTAAGGGACAGGAGACCTGTCTCATTTGTGTGCTGGTGTCCTGGCCTCACCCTGCCTTGGGAGCAGTCACATGGGTCCCTCTCCAGGTCCTGCTTCCTTCCCACTGAGGCCCTGGTGTGGCTTCCTTTGAGAGTGGGAGAGAGGAGGTGGGAGCAGAGCCTGGGCTGCCAGTTCCCCCAGAGGAGCAGGAGCTCCCACAATGCTCTTCCTGCAGACCTGGAGGCCATATGTGAGGCTGACCTGAGCCCTGGTGACATTAGTCATGTTTACTGTTGACTGGAAACAAGGCTGAGTGTAACCAAGGCCTCACTGTGGTTTCTGGCTTCATAGTTGCTCACCAACCATGATGAGCCTGTAAAAAGGACCAAAATAGCAGCTGTGTGCGTAGTGAGAGTGGATGGGGTGGGCGGCCAGATTCCCCTTCGGTAGCTTGAAGTGGTTTGTCTCCTTCCCTGGAACAAAGCAGCCTCGACCTCCTCAGTGACGTCTGAGCATAGCTGTCTTTTTTATAGCAGCTTTATTGAGATACAATTCACATTCTGTTTAATTTATCCATTTAAATTGTACAGGGTAACTGGGCGTGGTGACACACGCCTTTGACCCCAGCATTTAGGAGGCTGAGGCTGGAACCTGAGCTACACAGCAAGTTCCAGGCCAGTCTAGACTACACGGCAAGATCCCGACTCAAAACCAACACGAAATAAACAAAAATCCACACATGTAAACAAAACAAAATGTACAATTCCCTGATGAGACTGTAGTCACAGAGCTGTGTAACTATCACCGCAAATAATTTTAGGACGCTGTCATCACCCCCGAAGCTGTGGCTCTGGCTCCCCTTTCCCCCGACACCCCAGTTTGACAGCGCTGAGGGCCTTGCTGTCTCTCTGGACTTGTCCATCCCAGATGGACTCACAATATATGGCTTTGACATTTCCCACAGAGGAGAAGTATGCTTAGATCTTGTCACAACAGCGAGACAATCTGCAGCTACATCAGCACGAGGCAGGTGGCAACTGTGGGTGCTGTGGAAATTCTACACACAATCGGGGTGATGAGGAGCTGCAATGCCAAGGCATCTGCAGTCACGTGGAGAGCCTGCCATCTCAGCACTTGAGGCTGAGACAGGAGAATCGCCCTGAGTTCGAGAGCAGCCCGGGCTACACGGTGAGACTCCCGTTTCTAACATCGCTTCCAACCGCAGAAGAAAACGAGAGCCTGCTGAAGCAGTCCAGACTCACAGTTCGCCCGACACAGGGCCCACAGGTGTGACACGGACATTTCCTTCTGCATTTCGTCCGCGTCTTGAATGAGAGAAGGGCGCAGTGCGGAAAATTAAATGGGCTCTTTACGGGAATCACAGTATCCAGGCGACCAGGCCCAGGACTCCTGCTTCTCTACAATCCGTGTTTAGTAGATGAAAGTGCTTTGTTTCAAACTGCCTCTCTCTCTCTGTCTCTGTCTCTCTCTGGGCCCTGGGATACAGTTTGTACTTTCTCAGGGTTTGAGAATCATAAAATATTGTTTAAAAGGAAACGTAACACAGAAGTTTCAGGATCCTCTGGCAAGGACACGGGTCACCTGAGGACCTCCGTGTGTGGGAAGCCTGATGCAGACCATGTGTGGGTCACAGAGGGAAAGGTGTGGCCCAGAGGCGCCAACTTGCACTTCAGGGAAGGAGAGACCAGGCTGAAGGAGAGCACGGGTGAGGTAAGAGCAGGGTGGAGAATGTCCCTGCCAGGGGCTTTTCCTGTGCAGATTGGAAGTGCCAACTGCTCTCCATGACATCTTCCAAGATGTCCAAAGCCTGGGCAGAGGCCCAGGGACAGAGGACCAGGGCTGTACCCCTCTGATTCCTAGAGATTTCTACAAAACTCAGGTTTTTTTCAGAGCGTCCTAAGATGCTGCATTAATTTCTCAGACAGCCCCACACTGGCTCAGAGAGAAATGATGAAAGCAAATGCCTCAGTTTCTCTAGTCAGTTTAGTGGGTAGATGAATACACACCCTAAGAAGCCAGGCATGGTGGCTCATTCCTTTAATCCCAGTACTCTGGAAGTTGAGGCAGAGGATCCCCGGAAGGTTAAAACCAACCTGAACTATATGGTGAGATGCTATCTCAAAAAAACAAAACCTAACAGACTAAAACAAACAAACCCACATCCTACTAAAGGGAACGCTGGAACATGGTGGTAACTGACTCTGTTTTAAAATCTCCACTTCTGCTCCCTCTCCCATCCGGTTTTCCTCCTGGAGGCAGGCAGAGTGTGCTTTCCTTCCTCGCTGCCCCTACTGCCCGGGCACACAGGGCAGAGAACAGCCAGCCGCTGCTGGCTGTGGGTGAAGTAGAGAAGCCACACCCAGCGAGGCAGGGGGACAGATGATGAAGAAGCAACACTTTTCCAGACTTCAGAATCAGCTGGAGACTTCTCAGTACTCACTTGTAGCATCCTGAAACTCAGGCTAAGACCTGAAAGTGTTTTCAAAAGAATCCTGGGTGATGTGTTGTACATTTTAGTGAACTACAGCAAACCCACAGTTTTGTAAGAAATTTATAATCTATTTTTCTCATTTGTTTTGGAAACAGGATCTTGTTTTGTAGCTTGGACTGGCCTTATTTTCATTATGTAGCTCACACTGGCCTGGAACTCCCAAGGAGTCTCCTGTCTCAGCCTCCCAAGTACTGGTATTACAGGTGTGCCCCACCACGCCCAGATTGGGAATTTATCTATATCATTCTTTGAAACAGTCTAGAAAAATTTCTTAATTTCTTAGATGAGAGCAAAATTTAGCTTGTTTTTTTTTGGTTTTTTTTTGTTTTGTTTTGTTTTTCCTTTTTGGTACTGGGAATCAAACTCAGGACTTTGTACTTGCAAAGCAAGTTTTGTGTAGTTGAGCCATATCCTTGGCCAGAGCAAAATTTAACTGTGATTGATTATTGTGTTTGTCAATTTTTAGTCTCAATAACGAAATGTTTTTTGGAATTCACTTATTTAAAAAAAAAGATGGGCTGGGGATGTAGCTCAGCAGCACGAGCTCCTGCCTGCAAGCACAAGGTCCTGATTTCCATTTCCAGCACCCCTCCCCCGCAAAAAGGTTTAGAGGTCAGGATATAACTCAGTTGCACAGTGCCTGTGCAAGGTCCTGAGTTCGAATCCTGATTTTACAAAAAAGATTTAACCAGGTGCAGTGGCACTCATCTACTCACCTGTAATCCCAGAATTCTGGGAGGCTGAGGCAGGAGGACTGCAAATTCATGCCCAGCGTTACAGTCTGTGTCTAGATGTCCCCCCAAGCCTCATGCAGTCACAGATAGCGCTTTTCAGAGACAGCTGGATGTGCAGTGTGTGACGCCGGGATGGATGTGGGGCAGTGCTAGTGTTAAAGGTGTGAGCGCTGCCCACCTTGAGTAGCCTGGGTAAGATATAAAGCACAGAAATAGCAGTGGCCAAAGCTTGTTGCTTCCAGTCAAACTGCCTTGGAGCCAGCCATTTATGGATCAAAACCTCTACAAACTATGCACTAAATAAACCTTTCCTTCCTTAACTTGTGAGTGTTGCACATTTTGTCTCAAGCACAAGAAAAAAGTAACTAACACACCCAGCCTTAGTGATTTAGTGCCTTAGTGAGCCCCTCTCTCAAAATATAAATGAATGAACGAATGAATGAACAGCTGGCTGCAGATGCAGCTCGGTGCCCAGGTCCTGCGTCTGTCTGGGCCACTGTGCTGCAGGCTGGAGTTCCTAATGCGGGGGCCTCCGTGGTGGAGCATGAGGCAGAGCAAAGCTGGGCTCCCTTGGAGTTCACCCTCCGGCCTCCTGACCTCCACCCACCCTTGTGCTCCAGTGCTGCCAGGGACCAGGCCCTTAACATAGGGCCTTGGGGGACTCAAGCCACAGTAAATACAGCAATGAAAAAGGAAATACAAAGTGCCTGTGCCGAAGAAGAGTTTTCTCACACTGGGAAGGAAAATAACAAATAAAAAGAGAAGATAGGGCGCTGGGACCCAAAAGGAGGGGCCCTTCAGTGAAGAAATCATAACAAAGGCGAGGCAAATCCAAAATCCAGTTTAGAATGTGGCGATTCGAGGGTTTTAGGAGATTATTCGATATTGAAGTTGCCCTTCTCTCTCGCTTCTATGTACTGGCTATTTCGGAATGCAAAGATACTCATTGCAAAACAAAAAGGATACTCATCTCAAGATACTCAAGAGAATGACCAGGGATGGAAGGCTGAGGCAGGAGGAGTGTAAGTTTTAGCTCAATCTGGTATAATCTACTGATTTAGTGAAACCATGTCTTAAAAAAAAAAAAAGAAGGAAAGTTAAAAAAGGACTGAGGATGTAGCTCAGCAGGAGGTTCTGAGAGGGGGAACTTTGTAAAAAGCTCTATGACAGAATGCTGGCCAAAGGAACAGGAAGCCTCTTTTTATTCCCCAGCACTGCAAACAAAACAACAAAGTTACCAGCCATGCCAGCTCAGACCCCCTGAACCTGGGGCAAATTTTTAGGTATTGATTTTTGTTTTGTGGTGCTGGGAATTGAACCCTTAGCCTTCACACTTAGCTCTTTTGATTTTTTTTTATTTTGAGACCAGGTCTTGCTAAGTCTCTTACATGCCCCAGTTGGTCCTGAACTTTCAATCCTGTCTCAGCCTCCCAGAGTGTTGGGGTAAAGGGCAGAAGGCACTGCACCTGTCTTTGGCATTTCTTTTTTTTTTTTTTTTTTTTTTTTTTGGTACCGGGGATCGAATTCACGACCTTGTGCTTGCAAGGCAGGCGCTAAAGCCACTGAGCTAAATCTCCGGCCATGTCTTTGGCATTTCATGCTTCTGGCACAGTTGGGTCTGTGGACAAGGCCTGTGCTAGATGTGCAGAAGTAAAGCATTGCTACGAACTGATTGTGGCTGGAGTCCATGGGCCGAAGGATGAAACTCTGTGTGTCTCCAGGTGAAGATGGAGCCTTTGTGTGGTAATTAGGTTTGGGTGGGGCCCTTCTGGTGGGATTAGTGTCCTACAGGCAGAGAGAGACCAAAACTCTCTCTACTCACCGAGTTAGAGCATGGCCTGTCTACAGGCCAAGAGGGCCCTCAGTGGGACCAAACTGGTAGACACTGTGACATTGGACTTCTCAGCCTCCAGAATCACAGGAAACGCCTGTTGTGGAACTCACCCAGGCTGTGGCATCTTCTAAATGGACAACTCATACAGCCAACCATGTGTTAGAGACGTGAGGCTGATCCCCTTTATCCCGGGAAACCCTGTAGCCACCACAGCGCAGGGACTGCTATGTCTAGGTTAGGGTTGTCTTTTTCACTCAAATCCAACCCCATGTCATGTGAGGCTCCAGGAGGTCATATGCTAAGTGTCTAAGTCGCTGTTGGGCAGGGATGGATTCTACAAAGACTAAGGCAGGAGGGTTCCAAGTTAGAAGCCAGCCAGAGCAGTTTAGTAACACTGTCTCAAAATATGAAGAGCCGGGGATGTAACTCAGCAGTAGAGTGCTTGCCTAACATGTGCAAGGCCCTGGGTTGAGCCCCCAGTTCCACACACACACAAGACTGTTCATGGGTTGCTGCTAATGTTCTAAGCAGGCTGATTTTGGGGGGTTATTGTATCTTTCAGTTTTATGTGTTTGAAAATAGCCAGGCGTGGTGGTGCATGCCTGTAATCCCGGCACTTGGGAGGCTGAGACAGGAGGACCACCTTTGAGTTTGAGCCCACCTGGACAATTTAGTGAGACTATGTCTTAAAATAAATAATAAGAAGGGAGGGGGGCTGTAAGGAAAAAGGAACCCTTTCCATTACTGGTCGGAATGTAATTGGTACAACCACTATGGAAATCAGTATGGTGATTCCTCAAAAAGCTAGGACTGGAGGTTTCATTTGACATAGGTGTTCCCTTCTAGTTATCTTCCTGAAAGAGTTAAAAGCATACCACAGGGGTATGTGCATACCTATATTTATAGCAGTGAAATTTATAATAGCTAAATCTTGAAAACAGTCCATATGCCCATTAACAGATGAATGGATAACAAAAATGTAGAATTTATATGCAATGGAGTATTACTCTGTCATAAATAAGGATCACCTTAAGGAGAATAAATCAGACATACAAGTTTTAATACAGCATTGTTTCTCTGGTGTGAAAAACCTGATGGATTCTGCTAGCCTGGGGTTTAGCTACATCCACCCAACTAGGTACCAGACCCAGAGAAACAACTTGTGTCTCCAAGAGTAACTTCTATGTTCTCCTTCTCATTCCAGAGATAAACCTCCCACTGCCTTCTCTCTGTGCGTTGAACCCTCTCCAATCCCAAGGCTCCACAAACAGCCAAGCCTCCACCTCCAGCCCCCAGTAAATCTTTCTGTCTCCTGTTTTGCACAGCCAGATGCTCCTTCAAATCGGCTGTTAATGTCATTTTGCCCACCTCCCAAACTCCTCCCCCAGCCAGACCTGATAAAAGTAGTCCCACTTCTTTGCTCCTGTTGAGAGCTTCTGTACCCCCTGCCCCATGAAGCTTTCCCAGGCCCACATTAAAGGCCTCCCCCTTTGTCTCCTTATCTCTCATTTTCTCTGCACTGCTTGAGATTGAGTGCCAAAACACTCAATCAAAACACAAAGGGTAAATAAGAATCATAATGGAGGACAGGTACTGGGAAGTAGGAAGATCAAGCTCACATGGGAGGGAGAACTCAGAGGAGAGAGTGGCAAGGGAAGGAAGGGAAAAGAAAGAAAAGAATGGAAGGGAAAAAATGGAAAGAGTTTTGTAAACGGAGAGGCGGAGAAAGGTTGAAGTGAGGGAAGCGGAATGGGTAAAAAAGGAGAATTAGGATATACTACGTACAGGTACAAAGTCCCTGTGATGAATATGCTCATTATGTACAACAAATAGGTGCTAATTTTAAAAAAACAAATTAAAAAGGGGGGCCGGGGATCTATCTCAGTGTGAAGGCCCTGGGTTCACCCCTCAGTACAAGAAAAAAACAAAAACAAAACAAAAAAAAACCTCCTTTTGAAAAGTGCCACTAAAAGTGCTCAGCAGAACTAAGCAGTCCTCATTCGGCCTTCACTGAGGAAGGATGGATAAACGTTTACTCTCCATCCGGCTCAGGGCGGATGCGAGCTCTTCGGAGTGTTTGCGAACTGGTACAGCCGCGCACCGAAGGCCTTAGGGTGGTGGCTCTGGCGTGGACACCGCAGGACTCTGATCTCCTCTGGACTTCCGGTTCCTGTATCACTCAAGTGTGTCTGACCTTTGCAGATCTTTCCTGCTCTTAGTTTTGACTGTGAATCAGTGGTGAGCAGCCACCGACTGTTTCCTCCCGGCTTCCTCTGCGTCACCAGCGTCTTTGGGATGCTGACCTCCCCTGGGTCGGGCAGGACCAGTCCCCGCGGAACACCAGTTGCTGGCATGTGCTCAGCCTGGCCAGCTGAGGTCTGCTTATGGGTTGCCTTCGTTGCCATGGCAACACAGCCCTGGCCATTTCCGTTCTGAGTTGGTGACCCGCCCATGCACTCCAGCTTGTGGCCGGAGCTCTTGGGGCCCTGGGGCTCTGCATGCCCTTGCTTCCTCAAAAAGGCCAGATGAAGGAGAGAGAAACCCACAAGTCAGTCCTCGGCAGTTGTGGGGACTGAAGTGGATCCTCTTTTCATCTCCACCAGATCAGCGCTGTGCAAAAGAAATCTCGAGACACAGGGTCAGCAAACACCAAGACCCTGAGTTGACGGTGAGCTCACCGATTGAACTTGCTGATTCCACTGGAAAAGCCTGGCCTTTGAAAACGATCGGCATCACGAAAGCTAGTTTTGTCATCAGGTTATTGTGTTGCCAAAGACCTTGGAGCAGGCCCTGGGTAAGTTTCATCTGATTCTGAAACCCAGTGGTTTCACACCGGAACACAGCAAAACAGACAAGAACAGGAAGTGGAACAAACATTCTGACCTAATGGAAACTACCCTTGCTTCACCTGCATTCCTCCAAAACAGCAGTCAAATTAGTTCAGACACTTAACCTCCCAGGGGGCACCACAGGCAGTGTGCCCCCCGCAGGGAGTTTGTCATCGAGGAAGGCACTTTTGGGAACCTCGACCTTGTGTCTCCTTCCCGGAGTAAGGAAATAACTGTGTCTCTTTGCACAGTTGCAAAACGAAACTGCATTGAGGTGGGGAAGTAAGTGGGAGCCAGGGCAAAGACCTGAACCAGTGCAAGAACATGTTTCATGCAACAGCAGGATGGCTTGTCTGCCATGGGGATTGGGGGTGTCCACTGGCTCTGGCCATGGGGTCAAAA
Organism: Dolichotis patagonum; assembly: GCA_004027295.1. NCBI lineage: Eukaryota > Metazoa > Chordata > Mammalia > Rodentia > Caviidae > Dolichotis > Dolichotis patagonum. The sequence goes on from PVJX010001509.1 coordinate 132,009, forward strand.
GGGGCTCAGCTGTGTAGCAGACAGGCAGCTACTTGGCTGTGAACGTGCAAAAGGGTGGGTCCGACAGAGTGCACCCAGGATAAGACCTCTGTCCTGACCCTTGCCCTGCTAGCAGGCACTTCCCCATTGCCCTGGGAGGGTGGCTCTGGCCCTTGGTGGCTTTGTTCCCAGAATGTGAATTGCATTGTGACTGTTGGCACCCGTATCAAAGGCTGCCGTTTGTTTAGGAACCTTTACACCTCTGATCACCAGCCGGAGCCCAAGGGCCTTTCAAGACCCAGGGAAACTTCGGAACAATAGGCTTGGCCCACTGCCTGTCTGTGTGCTGTGTCTGTGGCGGAGGAGGTCCTAACCTAAGATTGCTCTGTGGTCCTGAGCCCAGAGGAAAGGGGAGAGTTTCAGGAGCTCCAAAAGACTCAGCAACCTTGATAAATAATCTTGTACTGCAATTCAGACTGCACAAAACTATGACTCATCTCACCTAGGGAGCTCTGGGTGCCCCCCTGGGCTGTATATCCAGGCAACTGGGTAAAAGCCTTGGCTTGTGGGCCTGGCCCTCCTCTGGCTGTGCTGTGAAACGGTCCTGGCATAAACATTCAGAAATATGGGACCTGGGAAGGACCGAGATGCCTCACCAGGAGAAGGGAAGTGTGGCCCTGATAATTTAGACTCTGTTTCTCGAGTTCCAGATGCTAAAGTTATAGGTTCCACATACTTAGCAGTCCTGCCAGAGAACACAACTGGGAAGCTGCTGCCCAGGGCCAACGCAAACCATGGAAACCTTCCCTGGGGGGCAGGCTGGGGCAGCTGGTGCTCACAGGGTATCATCTGAGGATTCCAAAGGCTCTTTTCCTTTCATGTCTCTTTCAGGTATGTCATCAGTAGATTGTGCAAACCTTTGGCTCTCACAGTTGTCTCAATTTAAAAAAAAAAATCCTATTAATATATGACCATCTGAGCTGGGTGTGGTGGTACACACTTGTAATCCCAGCACTCTGGGAAGCTGAGACAAGAAGAGTACAAGTCTGACCTCAGTCTAGGGAACTCAGTGAGACCCTATCTCAAAATTTAAAAAAGGGCTAAGGAGGTAGTTCATCTCTTCACTAAACTACTGTGGGCAGAGATCTTAGCGGAGACTCATTCATTCATTCATTCATTCAACAAACGCTGACCAGGCACTGTGTACCAGGAACACAGAGGAATAGGACCCTGTCTTAATTACTTTCTTGTCCTGAGCCACAATACCTGACACTCACAAATTAAAAAACGAAAAGTGGGCTGGGGATATATAGCTCAGTGGCGCAGCACCTGCCTGGCAAGTGAGGTCCTGAGTTTGATTCCCAGTATACACACATACATACAAAATACAGAGAAAAAATAAAGAAGGAAAGGTTTATGTAGCTCACAATGAAGAGAGGTTCTAGATGACAGTCAGCTGGCTCCAAGACAAGGTGGCATGGAAGAGGAGCCTGGCAGAGAACACTCAAGAGAAGCAGAGACTGAGGAGGAGGGAGTGAAGATACCCTTCCAGGCCATGTCCCACTGACCACTTCCACTTGGCCCCACCTTCCAACACCACAGTTAGCTATAAACTCATCAAGGACTGATCCGCTGTGATCCAGCCACCTCCCCAAAGCCTCACCTATGAGTGAATGAGGCTTTAGGGGACATCTAGATGGAAACCCTAACAGATCCAGTCTCGTGGGAGTGACGGAAATGGTAACTCGGAGTAAGGAAAGGATGGAGGCGGGACTGGAATGCAGCTGAGGAGGAGCGGGCAGGTGGAGACGGCCAGGACAGCACCCTCCACTCACACCTCAGGGTTTCGGGGTGTTGGGGGGCCCGAAGTTGGCTTGGCTAAGTTCCTGTCGCCCCACTGGAGGCACTGCTCTTGTGGGGGACAGCGCACCACACAGAAGGGCTGCACGCTCACTGTCTTAGGACAGTCTCTGCAGTCGGGGCTCCAGAGGGGACGTGGGGGTGAGCTGGTCCTTGAGGGCGTGTGCTGTGGCACACCCCTAATGAAGAGGAGAGGGTTACATTGGCTCACTGTTTCAGAGGGTTCAGTCTGTGGGCTCTTGGCTCTAGTCTTGGGGCCAATAGTAAAGCACCATGTCAACACAGAGAATGGGTAGATGTCTTAGTTACTTTTCTTGTTGGTGAGACAAAATACCCAACACTCAAGGTTAGAGGAGGAAAGGTTTATTTGGATTAGAGTTTGTAAAGGTTTCAGTCCATAGTCAGCTGGCTATGGACATGGACATAGGGGCATTTCAGGGGAGAAAGAGTTCATGGCAGGCAAAAGACAGCAAAAGCAAACAAGCAACTGGTGACAAGTCACTCTCTGTCCCTTATACCTCATCCAGGCTACCCCTAGCACTCACTCACTTAATCCTAAAGCCTCTGATCCTAGCCTTGCATGATGAATCAATTCCAGTGTCACAAACTCTAGATTCAGCCACCTCTGAAAAAGCCCCACCTATGACTGCTTAAAGCTTCCGGGAACATTATAGACACAAGACAGGACAGTGGGGAGGCAGAGGTGCTCACTTCACAGGTGGGAAGCAAACAGAAGAGCAGGGCCAGGGTTCCAATATCCCCTTGAAGGACACACCTCCAGTGTCCTAACTTCCTTCTACCAGGCCCCACCTTTTAAAGGTTGCGCCATCTTCCTAGCACTCCAAGAGGCTGAAGCAGGAAGATCACAAATTTGAGCTCAATTTCAGCAACTTAGCAAGATCCTATCTCAAAATAAAATAAAAAGTTTAAAGAATTTTAAAAAGAAAATAGAAAAAAGAAAAGATTCCTCCATCTTCCGGTAGCATCAAAGGCTGCTGACCAAACCTTTATCATGTGGGCCTCTAAGATCCAAACCACAGCATTACCTGAACATACCTCTCTAATCTCTTCCTTTCTCTCACGAGCACCATCCTTGTCCGAGCTGCCCTGTGGCTCACTTTCCAGATCTCTCTGTTGCCACTTTTGTAGCCCCGCATATTTCTCTGTTCCCAGCAGTGCGACCTTGGGGACCTTGGGCAAGCTTCTTACCCTCTGAGGTGTAACGGCTGAGTGTTGACTCTGGAAAGCAGAAGGGACAGCAGCCTCCTCCCTCAGATTGTACCAAGGATTAGGATTCTGTGTCCAGAGCAGGGTGAGATGAACATGTCTAGAAAAAAGCACTGTGGCATAATAATTACTCTAAGCTGAAGGCCTCTAGTTCCTGAAATCCCTTATCTGCCTAAAAGCATTGCCTCCTTGAAGACAATTGTCCCCAACTCATTCCCTTGATCTTCTGTGCTAGACAAGGAAGTTGGTGCCACATCCAAATAGATATTACCGAGAAACTATGGCATCTCTTATCTGCTCCCAGAGGGCCAGTTATCTTTCCAACAAGTAATATGTTCTTCCGTAAGTGCTCCCCACCCCTTCCGAGGTCCTGTGTTTTCCCAGAAGCGTGCCCCTACTCCTCTCCAGCCTCTGTCATGACACGTAAGTCCCAAATTCTAACTGCCTTTTTGAATCTCATGTCTTTATGAACTCTCATCAATAAGTAAGTAATTAGATCTGTGTCCTTCCTCTTGCTAATCTGCCTGTTGTCAATTTAATTTGCAGGTTTCCAAAGCAGAAAATGAAAGGGTAGAGGAAAAGAATTTTCTTTTCAGCATATTCAAGAGAATCATAAATTTGAGAATATGTAATTTAACATTTTCTAGTGACCATATTTAAAAAGGCAGAAAGATGTGAAATTAACTTTAATAATATAATCTACTTAACACAATATAAATGAAGGGCTAGGGGTGTAGTTCAGTAGTGGAGCACTTGCCTGGCATGCACAAGACCCTGGGTTTAGTCCCTAGCAACACACACGTGTGCACATGTGCGTGTGTGCACACACACACACACATACACACATATTGAGAAATTTTATATTCTTTTCTTTTTCTTTGGTATTTTTGAGATAGGGAGACTATGTAACCTAGTCTGGCTTCAAACTCCCAGCAACTGTCCTGTCTTACCCTCCAGAGTGCTGGAATTCAGGCATGTGCCATCTAGCCTGACCTGAGATAGATATATATATATATATAAATTTTACGCTGACTACACATCTCAGTGTATATGTATCTCACTTTGGACTAGCCATACACTAAGGGTCCAGTAACCATATGTGGCTAGTGGCTGCTGTTCTAGAAGCACAGGTTGAATCAAGACTCTGGCTCCTCAGTGTCTGCAGTTGTAGTAACAGAGGTCTTGCTGGCAGGTGGTTTCTACTGAGCTCTTTTTTTTTTTAAGAGAGAGAGGCTCTCACTATATAGCCCAGGCTGACCTTGAATGCCTTGAACTTCCTATGTAGCCCAGCCTGTTCTCAAACTTACAGGTGTGCACTACCACGCCCAGCCTGAGCTCATGACTAATTTACTAGGTGTGATCAAAATATATGGTGAATGTTTATATTTTTTAAAAAAATTTATTACAGAAGGGATGCACTGCTATTAACCTCCTGCCCGCAAAAAAAACCTTCTCACTTCAAACACACATCCCATTGTTCTCCCCACTTTCTGAAGCAGCTCTGGAAGCTGTGACAAATACAATGAATGCTGCTGCCAAGTGCCATCCAATGGAAGGCAGGCTTAGATGTGTCCTCACCCACATTATCCACTAGATCTAATATCCCGTGATTTCCACTCTTCCCCAACTCAAGATGACCATGAAAAGTAAATGTTTTGAATCGATTCAGGGCACTAAGACAGTCACGATAGTGCGACTAGAGATACTTAGGAAAGAGGCCTTCCAGAACTGCTTCAGAAAGTGGGGAGAACAATGGGATAAATATAATTGCATCACTGGGAAGCCATCCTGACTTAGCAAGGAGCCAGTTACTCGCTTCCCTGGTCTTTGGTTCTTTGTGCCCTTGATAAAAGAACTCAATCAAGACACATAGATGGCCATTCAGAAGTACAGGTGGAATTGTAAAACAGATGCACGGTTTCATCCTCCAGTGAGAAAGCAATGCCAAGGAAGTGTCTGCACCAAGGGTGAGTTTGGATGTGTTTTTAGGCCCACAAATGTTACTCCTGGGCTTCAGAGAGCTAGCATAATGGTACTTGTGGACAGTTTACTTAGAAGTTACTTTGGACTTGCAGAACACCAGGCCAGTGTTTCCTCAGGGCTTTAAACATGTAAGGAGCTTCCAAAAGAAAATCTGGGAAAGATGAATTCTTCATTTAAACCAGGTTCCAGCCCAAGACGGGGAGGGTCCTTAAAGAACATTTCGTTTCCTGACATCACCGGGCCATCAGCTGTGGCAGCCAGGAATGCTGTGTGCCTTGCTCTGGACTGAGCCAGCCAGGTGGCTGTGTCACAGGACTGTGCATGGTGTGTGACCCTAAGATGTCTCTGTGCTCTGTGGGATGGCTTTGGGACCGAGACTTACAAATGATTATAAATGCATTATTCATTGCAATGGCAATGTATGCTGTTTTGGACGCCTCCACCATTTGTCCCTCAGGCCTGTTAATGTGTAATTATCTGCTTAACTGAAACCAGGGGGAGGATTTTGAGGGAGCTTGATGGCAATGCATCTTTGACTGTAATATAATTTTAAAATTTATATTCACCTTATGTTCAGAGCACACCGCCTCCACGCACACTTTACTTCTGCCCACTACCTTCACCACAGGAGGTCACAGGACAGAAGTCTAGCTTGGTTCTTGTTTATAGCAGGGTGTGCAGGGCTGTTAAAAAGAAAAGAACTAGGAAATGTCATGTACTGAACCAGCTCCTCACCCATGGAGTTTATCATTATGTATGACAAAGAGATACCAATGAAAAAGAAATATAAAAAAAAACCAAGAAGCCCATCATGACTCAATTTACCCATGGGGACACGATACTCAGCTAACTGAATTCTGTGAAACTGACTCCACTGACTCCACTGTAGTGTGCTTATCTGCTGGGGTTCCTGAGCAAGGGTGGATGTGTTTGGGTGAAAAGGGCTCAGGAAATGCCCTCTGGAGTCAGGAGGAGGATTTCCAGGTTCCCAGGAGGTGGCAGGCACCAGGAGCCTCAGCCCCAGGGGACGGTGGTAATTAGGAAGTAGCTCCCAGGGCGGGATTGGCCACTCTGGGGAGCCTGGAGCCTGCCAATATCCTTCCTCTAACTTAAAAAGAGTTTGCCTGGAAGCACCTGGGGCTTGGAAGAGGCTGTGCCCTTCAGCAGGGCTCCCTGTTCCATTCCCACTGCCCCTGCCCCTGCCCAAATACAGAAGCAAAACCCTCCTCGAGGAGTGGGGTCAGGTGCCAACACTGGCGCTGGCCCTCAGGGGCTGAGCAGCCACTTCCGCTCAGCTTAGCCTGAGAGTGGTCTGCAGCCTGGGGACGCTGCTCAGGGCACCCCAGAGCCTTGGCTTTGCCCTTCCAGGGGCTGTAGCCTCTGCCCTGAAATAGTCCTCACTTAGGAGGCACTCGTGTTTCTCCAATGTATTTGTTTGCTGGATGGAAGGTTGAGGCAGAGGGGTCAGGAGCTTGGGCCTGGGCTGACCAATTTAGTGAGACTCTTGTGTTGAAAATAAAAAAATAAAAAGGGCTGGGGATGTGGTTCAGTGGGAAGGTGCTGGGCTCAATTCCTAATACTGCAAAAAGAAAAAAGGATAGAAAGGGAGGGGGAAAGGGAGAGAAGGAGAAAGGAAGGAGAGAA